>OV277873.1:50015240-50615240 GCA_922989275.2 Gari tellinella
GAAGACATAATTCTTTCCCAAATAAACATGTTTATGCTAAAACTATTATTTCCACTGCAAACAGTTTAGAGCCAGATCAGATGCCGGGTAACCGGCGTCTGATCAGACTCCAAGCTGTTTGCCACTCAGATTAAAATGAATAGTCAGAATTGTCAACAAGTTGTCATTTTCTACATTTTGTTGCACTGTGTTTCGTTTGCATTGAAACGGGGAAGAAAAATGTCTTCTCCACTGTAACATTCAATGTAAGCCTCCTTTTCACTGGCCATAACAGGAAGGTATCAAACTCCTAAAAACCCAAAGTCTCTGAAAACCAGGCTCTGGATAAGGGGAGCATTTCAAAAACTAAAATCTTTATGCCTGCATTAAACCCTTCGGTGTGATTACTCATTTGAACCATCTCTTTGAGATCATTCTATTGAGCAATTACACAATAGAATTTGGTGCTGATCTGAAGGAGAAAATGTTAGACTTGTACAGTTGACTCCTCTTATCTGGGGCCCTAGAAAACTAAACAAATTTCTCACACGCGACCTTTTACTCATTTTGCTTATCACTCCTTCATTGAAGAGGTATACATAGCTTATATTACAGGTGGCTGGCTGCTTAATGCAGGACTTGAGTAGCGAAGAAAGCTTCCACAGGAGCTTTCTGCAATACCCTTGTCCTGCACTAACCTGCCTTCTGTTTTAAACAACTCCCAATTAAATTTCTTTTGAATAAATGCTAAACCTTCCTAATCACCAACCTTTTAAAATCCATTACCCCATAAATAAGCCTTTTCATGACTGTAATTTATTCCTTCCCTGAAGAAAATAGTTCCTCAATTTACTGTCATGAACAAGTATAAGACATATTTTCCATATCCTAGAAGATGGTAGCTTAAAACAGTTTGAAAGTAAAGCAGAATGTGCCTTAAGGCATGTTCTGCTTTGCTTTGAACAGATTTTCAAAACTAGAGACAGGCTATGGGGTAATGGGTTAATAAGTTTGGATAGGTTCGATTATCAGCGGTTTAACTATATACAATAAATTGAATGAACACATACATGGATACTATACTCCAATCTCAACCATTATTTTGGCTATACAGCTGTTAGTTGTCAATATCTAAAAGCCCCGGCCTGGCCAGCCTTGCGTATAAACTCCTTTAAGACGGCCTCGTCTAGATTGGAAAATGCTGTAGTTTGGGTAACGGCTGTCATGTGGTTCAAAGCGAATCGGAAACAGAACTCTTCCAGTTCCTGCAAAAGAAATGTCATTGGTCCATTGATTGATTGATTTTCCATTATTACATAGACGCACAATAGAGATGATGCTATACTTTCCCAATAAACACATTTGTGCTTAAACTTTAACTCTTTCAACACTAAGTAACTTTTGAGGTTCATTAGGTTCCCTTGTGGATCTTTGTAGTTACCAAACCATGAACCAGTCTACTTTGAATCTTAGGTAAGTCAATAAATACTGCTATAAATTTGCAAACATAGAAGTCCTCTGATCTGGGTCTACACTATTTGCAAATGTAATGAGTACATTTTAAACAGGCACATTGGGTTGAAAGAGTAAGCAAATTGAAAACCAATTGGAGCCAGATCAAACCCCAAATAATCTGCATATGTTCATTCTGCATTAAGCAGTATAGAGATTTCAATGCTACATTAATTAGTGGTCACTTAAAACAATTTCCCCAAGAAAGAGTGTCAAACAGATGGTGTAAAAAGACAAGGTGCCAACCTTAATTAGACAGCTCTCTCAGGTTGTGTCTGATCTTTGTCTAAACCATTTTCAAAAAGCATCTATTTTGGGGACTGTCTTTTATATGTTTATTCATGTTTTATTTCAGATCTAATTGTAGTTATTTTGTCTTTTCTCGATTTGTAGGTACATTTATGTTATTTCATGTAAAGCGCTTTTGAACGCACAACCCCTGTGTGAAAAGAGTGCTACATGTATATAAATCTGGTATAATAATAATAATAATAATAATAATAATATTAATATATTATAAACAGTAGTAGACTTAAATTAGACAAAATACCAGGCCCCAAGGTTATGAAACGTTTTGGTTGAGTCTAGGATTGTTTTCAAGCAATTGATTGGTCAGATTTGAGCTTTTGCTCAAATCTGACCAATCAAATGCTCGAGAACGAAATCAGACTCAACTCAAGCTCTTAATGACCTTAGATCCTGGGGTGAATGAGTAAACATGAGTCTGACTTACCTTTGCTTCATACTTGATAGCTGCTGAGTATAACATGGCCACATTTAGCACAGATATCCCGTGCCGAATAATCTGCTCACAGTGTTTCTTTAATACTGGCTCGCAATATGCATTCGCTAGATCCAATAAGCCTGAAAGAGAGGTAAAATCATAATCAAGGCTTGATGCAGAAGTGGGTCTCAGCTGATAAACAATCTATTATACACCTCGCAAGCTAAATGTTTATAATTTTATATAGAACTCCGCTCGAACTGAACATCTATCATCTGAACTGTTATATATACAACAGTGACGAGTTCAGTAAAGAAATCGATGGCCATAGATTGCGAGTTGGCTACCGGTCTAGTACAGTGGAGAAAATATTTTCTTTCCATATAACCCCAGTTACGCTTAATCTATTATTTTCATTGCAAACAGTTTGGAGTCAGATCAGACGCCGGGTAACCCGGGGTCTGATCAGGCTCCAAACTGTTTGCAACTCAAATTAAAACTGGTAGTCGGAATTGTCAAAAGGTTGTCATTTTCTATATTTCAATGCAATGCGTTTGCGTTTGAACGAAATAATTATGTTTTCTCCACTGTATTTCAGACCGGTAGTCAACTCACAATCGATGTCCATAGATTTCTTTACTGAAATCGTCACAGGCATTTGCTAGATCTAATAAGCCTGCAAGAGCATTAAAACATAGTCCAGGTTTCTAAAAGACGTGGATCTCAGCTCATAAAAGATCTATTATACACCTTGAAAGCTGAATATTAATAAAAGTCCACCCACTATTAACTCTTTTAACACCATGGACCTGTTTAAAATATACTCATTACATTTGCAAACAGTGTAGATCCAGATCAGACGGCTGCTATAGGAGTCCTCAGATCAAAGTTTACACTGTTTGCTAATTTAGACCAGTATTTATTAACCCTCTCAGAATTCCAAGTAGACTGGTTCATGTTTTGGTAACTAAAAGGATCCATAAGGGAACCTTATAACCCACAAGAGTTACTTACTGTTGCAAGAGTTAACATCTATAATCTATTTGGTTGATAGAAAAATATTTTTCCCCAATGAATGATTGCACTCATGTCCGAAAGATCTTGTTAGAAAACAGTTCAGACTCTGATCAGACAGCTCCTGAAGGAGCGGTCTGACCTGGGTCTACACTGTTTTTAAAGGCATCAATATATGTATCTAGCAGGTGAAAGTTTACGACAATTACCTATAGCTTCATCAGGGGGCAGGTCTACATGGTCAGTGTACAGATATTTCAGGAAGGCTCTGTATACATGGAATGGGTACTGTGTAATCTCCACTACACTGAAATATAGACAAAAATATCAAGTCAAGTGTATCTTAAGCCCACGAGCAGGTGGATTGACAGACGGACAGATGGAAAGATGCCCTTCCATTTAACCCTTTACCCCATAGAAGTGCCTTTTAGCGGATATGATTTATTCATCCGCTGAAGAAAAAAGTTCCAATTTAATCAGTAATGAATATGTATTATAGGGAAGATTTTCTATATTATAGCACATGATAGCTTAAAGCATGTTGAAAGTAAAGCAGAATGCGCCCTAAGGCGCATTCTGCTTTACTTTCAACCTGTTTTAAGTAGTCACCTATTCTAAGTACTAGAAATAGGCTATCAGGTAAAGGGTTAAAGTGTTAAATTGATCAATTTTCAACAAAACTGCTACATAGAGCAGTTTGGAACCCAGTTAGAAGCTGTTATTCTACATGTATATTGTTTGCACTAGACATCAATCCTTGTCGTAACGTCATGTTACAGTGGAGAAAAAGTTATTCTTTCCTGTTTAAAGGCAAACATAATGCATTGCAACAAAATGTAGAAAATGACATGTTGACAATTCTTACTATTCATTTTTATCTGAGTGGCAAATTGTTTGGAGCCTTATCAGATGCCGGCTTACCCTTCAAAGATACAAATACTCCATTTTATTTTGTTCAAACTGTTATAATTCAATTGTATCAAGTGCTTGTTCAAGTACAAGTGCTGCTCAGATATTAACAAGCGGGGCTCTGATAAGAATGGACAAACTGACAGACGGGCAGAAAGTACCATAACTTAACCCATTACCCCATAAATACGCCTTTTTACACCTTTAATTTCCAATTTATACCGTCTCAAATAAAAATCGTAAGAAATATTTTCTATATTCTAGCAGATAATAGCTTAAAGCAGGCTGAAAGTAAAGCAGAATGCGCCTTAAGGCGCATTTTGCATTACTTTCAACCTGCTTTAAGTGGTCATATATCCTCAAAACTAGAAACGGGTTATGGGGTAATGGGCTAATGCAAACAGCTAACACTACTCACTCTTTGCCTGCCTCATCCCAGCATGGTTGAAACATAGATCTGAAGTGTTCACATCTGGAAGAAGAGGACATACAGTTTACCCATTACAGTGAAACCCCTCTAAACTGGAACCCCTAAATACCAGAATTCTCCCTAAACTGGACAAACTTTGGTCCCGTTTCTAACCCTTCTTTATTTTAACCCATTACACCATAAACATTTCTTTTTACGCTTTTGATTTATTCCTTCACTGAAGATAACATATTCATGAATATGTCTATATTCTAGCAGATGATAGCTTAAAGCAGGTTGAAAGTAAAGAAGAATGCGCCTTAAGGCGCATTCTGCTTTACTTTCAACCTGCTTTAAGTGATCAGCTATCTTCCATACTAGAAACAAGATATGGGTTAAAACCCCTCTAAACCGGACATTTATGTTGTCCCCACACATGTCGGGTTTAGAAGGGTTTCACTGTAATCTATATACATGTATACACCTTTAATTTATTCCTTCACTGAAGAAAATAGTTCCAATTTATACAGTTATGAATATTTAACATTTAAGATATTTTCTATATTCTAGCAGATAGTAGTTTAAAGCAGGCTTAAAGAAAAGCAGAATGTGCCTTAAGGCACATTCTGCTTTACTTTCAACCTGCTTTAAGTGGTCACTTATCTTCATAACTAGAAACCGGCTATGGGATAATAGTTAAAAATTATCCTGTCATAAATATGTATCATCAGAAATATTTCTATACTTTAGCAGATAATAACTCAAAGCAAGCTGAAAGTCAAACAGAATGTACCTTAAAGCCCATTCTGCATTACTTTCAACCTGATTTAAGTAGTCACTTGTCTTCAAAACCAGATATAGGCTATGGAGTAAAGGCTTGAGGTCCAATTTGCAAATAATTACAATACTAATTGGATGCCGAGTTACTCAGCATCTACACTGGAACCAATCCTTTTCCAAAGTATTGAAACATGGGTTCCAGCATATCAGTGGTTTAAGTCAATAAGAGAGGAGCTTGCTTTGTTCTACAGGAAAAAGGGGTTTGTGCCTTACAGGGCTCCAGATAAGGGGAGTATTTCAAAAACTTAAATCTTTATTTTTGCATTAAACCCTACAGTGTCACTACTCATTAGAATCGTCTCTTTGAGACGATTCTAATGAGTAGTAACACCATTGGATTAGGTGCTGAAATAAGTGAGAAAATTATGGATTTGTTCACTTAACTTGCTCTTATCTGTAGCTCTGCCTTACCTTATTTTCAATATTGACTTGTGTACACATATATCCCTGCCTTCTATCTTAAACTTTACATCACTTGTTATCTGAAACACAAATAATAGACAGTTTTATCACATAACTTGAGGTCTGGGAGTGGAAGAAAGCCATTATATAAATATCATAATCCACTAGTGAAATATCGTTTTCTGGGCTCCGGTCAAACATTTTCTCCAACAAGCTCTGCACATAGCTGGACACCATGTGACGTCATTTTCGATGACGTTACCGTAAACAATGTCAGGTTTTGGCGGAAAATCTATAAAGCAGAAAGACTACTATTATAGACTTTTAATTTGTCTTAGAATTTCATTTCTTGGTAATTTTTTATAGAAAATGCAGACTAAAGCTGACATATATTTTGTTCAGAATCTAAGCCAATAGGAATCTTCAACAAATGACAGAAGTTAATTTGTGAGCCTGTGTATTACAGGGGGTGATGGGTCTCTTGCTGGGCTTCAGAAATGATGAAATAAACTACAGTACATGTAATTATCCAATATTTTCCTAATTATGACTGCACCAAACCCTATAGTGTGACTACTCATTAGAATCGTCTCTTTGGACAATTGTAATGAAAAGTTTCTTCTAAGAGTTTAGCACACACATATTTTAGCTTTGAAATTTTTTAACCCATTACCCCATAAATACGCCTTTTTACGCCATTAGTTCATTCATCCTCTGAGGAAAATATTTCCACTTCATATTTTCTCTATTCTAGCCATGGTACAGTACAAGTCTCGCAATGTTTAAAGAATCCGCGGTCCGTCGCAATTTCAGCGACCGCGGACGGGCGTATTTGTCCGTCATGATATTTGAGGTATTCCGCAGTCCATCGCGGATAGTGATGGGTCCGTGATGGGTCCGTGATGGTATCTCACCGGGGTTCTCGCCGCCGGACGCGATCGTTATCACCGCGGATCGTGGTGATATCGTCACGGACCGCGGTGCACCACTGCGGATCGCGCTGGTCCTTACCTGGATTGATATTTTGTTTCCTTGGTTAATTTCCACAGCCTATTTGCTCCTATATTGCGCACAATAAAAGGTGTTCAATATATGAAATAAATTATTCGAAAAAAGTTCATTGTGGCTTATTTCCAACCGAAACCGTTCTGCATTCGACAAGCATCTATTTGATTGGCGTGTTTGATTTATGTTTACAGAACCTGATTGTGAATTGTCTGGGTCTGTTCGGAAAAATACGATGTGCAATATTCGAGTCTATTTTCTACTTAAGTGTTGCCAAAAATTTATTTCTGATAAAGAAACACGGTACAACCGATTATCCAACAGCAAAAACAGCCTTTATGATGTTTCAACTTTGCATACACGCGTATGCCATTTTGGCTCTATATATAGTAAAGTTCCACTTTTAACCCTTTCATGATCAAATTATTCGGGAGAATTTTACCCCTTCATCGCTTTATTGTCGTCTGCTTCAATGTTGTTTTTTCTGCAATACACATTTCAAAGATATATTTAATGTTGTATGACCTTATAAATGTCGATACGACAGTCAAACTGTGTGGGTCCTAATTGCGTCTGATCAGGCCCCAACTAGTTACAAACGCGCTTTAAAGCGTCATTGAGAGTGAAAGGGTTATAAGTAAATCGATTTTACGGTTTCAATTTCACATCAGTCTAAATACTAGTATCATAAATCTCCTGAAAACTATTCCCAAAATCTATGAGTCCGCATTAGGCTTCTATGATTCCTGTGTAGATTAGCCTACATAATTATCAGACTGGCAGACGAAATAACTTTGAGGGTGTATTATGTCATAGTGGGAATCATTTATAATGGAAGTGAAAGGATTAAAGAATAATTATTAATTATTCTAAACTCAAAATACGTCACTCTAACGCAAACATTCTTTCTTTTTAAACGGATATTTCTTAATTTAAATGCCCACTAGTGTTAAATACCAGACGCTTCAAATAAAAGCAATATCAAGACAATACTGAATCTTAACATGTCTTTTTTAAACACTGCATGCAATCGAATTATACTGTGGAGAAATGTTATTCTTTCCCAATAAACGCGTTTACGCTAAAACAAGTATTTCAATTGCAAACAAATTGGAGCAAGATTAGACGCCGGGTTACCCGGCGTCTGATTAGGCTCCAAACTGTTTGTCACTCAGATAAAAATATGTAGACATATTTATAACAAAGTTGTCATTACATGTATATGCATTCAAGTGTTTTGCATTCGCGTTTCGTTTGCGTTTAAACGGGAAAGTATAAACGTTTTCTCCATTGTAAATGTAACAGATTTTGGTCGTTTACAAACTTACTAAAAACTCGGAACATCGAATCCTGTTACCATACAAAAACCCGGACTAGAGAGATTCTTAAGCAGTTTATTGGTGGTGGGGTTTAAAAACAACATTTTAAACAGTTTTTATTGAATGGCGTTTTAAAAATGTGGCAACTAAATGCAGGATGGCTTTAAGACAGGTAGCAGCTAATTGCAGATGAGCAGTAATTTAGCAAGCTCTGTTGTACTGTTGCGATCAACCACCTGCCTTAATGACTATTTAAGCCTGTTATTGTATCCTTTGTAACCAAATAGAATAAATATATTTTGGACGGAAAATTGATTTCGCCGGTTGCCGGTTACACACATGGGAAACTGAAGGAGCTTCCTGCCTTACTTTCACCTTTATGTAAGCAGTAACCTGTACTAAACACCTAATAATTAACACAGTTTTAAGGGGGGAGGAAAGGGAAGAGAGAAAGAAATAACTGTTTTAGTAGCATATTCATAAAGCCTAATAAATGCAGGTAAATTTGACATTCGCTGCAGACAGTGGAAAATACGTTATTTTTCCCCGTTTAAACGCAAACGAAACGCAATCGCAAGGCACTAAAACGTAGAAAATGTCAAGTTCTACATAATTCTAACAATTCCTTTTTATCTGAGTGGCAAACAGTTTGGAGCCTGATCAGACGCTGGGTAACCCAGCCTCTGATCTGACTCCAAACTGTTTGCAATTGAAATAAACGTTTAAGCGTAAACGCGTTTATTGGGAAATAATAATACATTCCACACTGTGTACGTCTTCACAAAAAGGAGCCGATGGTGACTGGAGCTGCAAGGATCACATGGCTTTGGGCGGCCGCACAGCCTTCTTATAGCATAATCCCTTAGCCTGCCGAGTGTAGCGTCTTTAATATTTGCAAACAGTTCGGATCCTACAGAAGACCGTAACTCCTAGTAAGGGTTAAACCTGACTAACTATCATTTTCTGTTTTTCTTCAGCGAAATTAAGCAACGAATCTTATTTCAGTTATTTCACAAACAATTTAGAAGAGGGTGATAATTCAGCATAATGAGGGCCAAAAGTAAAGTGTCAAACATTAAAACAACGCTTTGGGTGTTCTACACCGGAAACGACGACCCTGGCGTTCCAGCGCAGGGGGTTAGATAACAAAACCCGACAATCAAAAATAAAAGCGCCGCCTTCAATCAACAAGATGTTACAGCTCAATGGCTCCGTGTCTTAAACAATTAGAATTGTTGGAAAACGACTGATTTTGCTGTCACCAGGCTTTCTACATTTTTTGTCATCTGCATTAAGTTACCCGTTATGCAAATTGGTGACAACTTAATGCCGAGCAATAGTCATGCAGAACATTTTGAAGACAGATGGCAGCTAATTGCAAATCGAAGGTCATTCAGAGCTATCTGCATTAATTCTCATCTGCATTAAGCTTCCACCGGTCTGTATATATAATTACTCATCATTTATAGTAAATTAAAGTTTTAAAAAGCCTAATTTCAACATCTCATTTTTTTTAAATCATGATTATGTGTGTACATGTATATGGTAGAATTTTAACTGAAAAGATGAGACTCAACCGTGATGAGTTGATAAAAAGGTAGAATTGGTTATCACATTAACCCTATCAAAGAGTACACTCGTCATTTCCTTGCACTGACAGTGTAACTGAGAAAAGTACACTTGTCGTGTGCTAACTGTGCAGACCAGGATCAGAGTGTTCATAAAGGAGTGCTCCGGTCCGGATCTGCACTGTTTATGAAAACAATTATTTAACACATTCAACCCTATCGACGAGTATACTCGTTTTTTTAAACTAACTTCTATTGACACAATGGCAAATCGTCTGGACAGCATGTCGTTGATCTCGCGTTTTTTGTGCGATAAATGACTTTTTGTTCACGTGACTGTCTTTCCTTAACGGTCTTCTATGTTCTGATGGAGGGAACAGCACCATGACGATGGATCAGCAAGGAATGAATCAGACGGAGCAGAAATGACCAAATCGAATGCCCAAATTCTTGCAAACAGTGTAGACTCGGCTGTCGTACTACAAGTCCCATACTGTTGTTTTAATACAAAAGCGCCGGTGATACAACAGCAATTGGAAAATTAATAAATAATACATATAAACAAACCTTGATAACTATGAAGACCCAGATCAGGGGGATCCTAGAGCCCTCTGATCAGTATCTATCCCGTTTAAGGATACGATCGCATCGTTATTGGTTCACACATTCAATTGTATCTACGAGTATATATATGCATTCGTCACTTACTAACAGTGTTACCTATGAAAGTATACTTGTCGAATGCTAAGCATGTACATGTAGATCCAGATCAGAGGTTTCTTCGAGTCCTCTGATCAGGATCTACACCGTTTAAGGATATGACCACATATCGTAATTACGTCACACACTTAATCCTATCGAAGAATATACTAGTCACTTTCTAACAGTTTACCTATGACAAGTGCACTTGTCGTATGCTTAACAGTAAGCATGTAAACCCAGACCAGAGGACTCCTTGTATCTCTGATCAGGATCTGCACCGTTCAATGTACAGAGATGATGGTTTAGTAGTGCAAACGGATTTTTTTAATTTATGATTTATGGCACCCCACACACATTTCATAGCTCAGGTGTGAAAGTGATACGCATATCACCATAATATATGCCTTTTTGTCGAGAGAAGAAAAATGAAGAGGCAAAATACTTCTTTAAGTTATGTAACATCAAAGTTTTATCAAGTTAACTTATTGATGTGTCAATTAGGCTTTCGTGACCTTCCAGTTTCCAACTAATACCTTCTTTTTCGACCAATCATATGACTCAGATTATTGTAAATGATTTCGTTTAACTCCACCCCCAATTAGAAAGCCAATCATAAAAAATAACGATTTTAACACTGTATGCCATAAATCGCCTTGACAGCTTCGGAAATAACCAGTTAGTCTAGGCACGTGATTCACTTAATCGGGGCACTCAATGGGGAAATGTGGCAGATAACGAGTGACACTGAGAGACAGCAATAACGAAGTACTTACATAATTAATTTGATTGATTTTTCTTATCTGTATGGATGTAAGATCTATCTCTATACGTATTATGTACATTGTAAGCATGGAGAAATGTGTAATGTCTCCATGATTGTAAGTGATCATCTCAAAACCAGATAATACATTTTAATTTTAAATGTCATCAACATTATAGTTATTTAGAATGAAAGTAAACGAAAAGTTGTTTAAAAATTTCTAGTAGATCCTTATCATACACTGAGTTACAGTCACTAGATAAGTATCTACACCGTTAATTACCACATTTATAAAACAATATTTTCCAATATATGTATATGACTGATGAAGACTTTGTTGACTCTTTTAAATCAATAATATAATCTAGTTTTAAAACGTAGTTTGCAAAGAACGCGAAACCACCTGTTTGTCTTTTTGAAATTTTCACATATGGATTGAAGATGACAGTAGACATTCAGAATTCCACAATTACAGTATCGCAGATCCAATATGGTGTTTACAGACACGGGTCGTCAGAGATAAATAAAAAAAGTAATATACCAAGTTAAAGTCTACTTTCAGTCCGAATGACCGCTCAGCCGACTGTACATATATATGTTTGCTATTTGTATAAATTTCTTTATGTATTTGATTGCCGAGAGAGAGAGTATGTATAATGGTTATGGAGGCAACTGTACACATACTCTCTCTCCCTCCCTCGCGCTCTATTATCTCTCTCTCTCTCTCTCTCCCTCGCTCTATTTCTCTTTTCTCTCTTTTTATTTCTCCCTCTCTCTGGCTCACTAATGCCCGCTCTCGAAAAAGAATTTGTATTTGTTAAACTATAGGGGAAGGACCGTCTCTAAGTTGGTAGAACTTGTGGTCCAACCCCATTTTATGTATATAATTGAAATAAAATCAGGACTGCAACTTATCCGGATTTTTTCTAAATCTTCGGATATTCTTTCTAGTATGTGGTAGCTCAAAGCAGGCTGAAAGTAAAGAAGAATGCGCCTTATGGCGCATTCTGTTTTACCTTCAGCCTACTTTAAGCAGCCACGTGGCAACACAACTAGAAACAGGCGATGGGGAACAGGAAAGATTTGTAAAATCGCACTTTAAAAATGCTTATTTGAAAATCTTAGGATTTTTATGTCAATTTATGGCAGCCCTGTAAAATATGTTTAAACTAAACTTATTTGATTGCCGTTTAGTATGCGATGTCATAAAAAGGGTAAATAGGGTTTAATTCTGTTTATGAAAAGAGACGAAAAAGTAAGCTCGGTCGAGTTAGTTGATATGTACATTTAATTCAATCATGCGACCGTATACAGTACTGACCGTTCGCTCTGAGACATTCCGGGAAGAAGCTCTAACAGCATATTATTTCCACATGAAAACAGCTGTCTGTCTGTCTGACTGACCCTCTGTCTGTTTACATGCATCTGTTTCTGTCTGTTTGTCTTTATTCACTCTTTCAGTCTGCTAGTCTATATATCTCTCTCTGTCTCTCTATCTATATATATATCTATCCTCCATCCCTCCTCTCCCCCCTCTCTCTCTCTCTCTGTCTCTCTATCTCTGTGTGTGTCTTGCTCTCTCTGTCTCTCTCTCTCATTTGCATATAAATAACACTGCCTTCTATAACTATCTATCATCTCAACTTTAACCTCGGCTAATGTAAAAAAGGATTACATTCCTCAGAAAAAATACAAACCCGTGTTTGACAGAGTTGATCGATCAAAAGTAAAAACTGTAGCAGCATAGTAGATTTTGAGACCAAAATCAATCGTGTAGATGCGTTTGGTCCTTATATCATTATTCAATCTACTATAAAACCTCTCTATAATGACCACTAAACTGAAGGCTAATTGACTGCATACAAAGACGGGAAAGCTTGAAGCAAAATGAACGTAAACATGAAAGTAAAATTCTGCAGAAACTTGTTTTACGTTCACCTTTCCTTAAGCATGCACTTGTTTTTAACACCTGCTAATTAACACAGTTTAGTGGTCGTGATAGAGAGGTTTTATTCTGTATCTTTAGCTACTTTTCTTAGGAGGAGGTACAAGTTTTCGGGATTGAAAACAAATAATTATTTTCCCGAGTTTCACAACTCTTCCCCCCCCCCCCCCCCCCCTTTAATTCTCGTGTTGGTTCTAAACAATTATGACAGAATGCGCCAGACATTTTTAATCTCTACGGTCCAGGGCCGGATCCAGAATTTTTTCAGTGGGGGGGGGGGGGGGGGGGGGGCACAGGTGGGGAGGGTATGGGAGGGGTATATAACCCCTCCCATAGGTGGGGGTCCGGGTGCATAAAAAATGGTGCATTCTGAGGGCATTCTAGGAAGAAAGTTAACATCGATAGAATGATGTAAACACCCCCAATGAAACACCCAAAAAGGTGGTTTCATAAGACAAAGAGATGATAAATTTTCCAGCGTTTCATGCATTCAAAACACAGGCCTTCAACTGATCTCAATGCAAAAAGTAGGAACAAGTAGGAGTTTTTAAAGTGGAAAATAAGGAAAAAGGAGGAAGATTTTCAATAAAATAGTAGGAACTGTTTGATACAAAATACCACATGGAGTCATCTTGCTCATATAAAATTAAATAATCCGCAATTTTGAGTTAAAGACATTCTCACCCAAAGCCATTTTACTCTTTGGTTATAATTTATTCAACAGGCCGAAGATGCGATCCAACAGGTTTAGGGGGGTCCGGGGGTACTCCCCCTGGAAAATTTTGAAATCAAGCGCTTCATTTCCTGCATTCTGGGCCATACTGAGGGTGCTTGAAGACTCAATTTATTTTTAAAAAAAATGGGAAAGTAGGTGGTTTTGGTAGAAAATAGGAAAAAGTAGGAAGGTGATCAAAAGTTGGAAAATAGTAGGAAAAAGTAGGAACTGTTGAAGGCCTGAAAACAGGTAATATACTAACATAAATCTATGTAAAAAATCGACTCAAAATATTTTTTTATTTAATCATTCTATGGTGAAAGGTTGTCGTCCAGCCATTAATCTCTAACCCTACCCCTCCTATTCATATGCATACTGTTACAGGGGGGGGGGGGGGGGGGGGGGGGGTGTGTTCCGGGGGCATGCCCCCTCCTCCCTCCCCCTGGAAAATTTATTCCCACATGATCAATGGTGTGTTCTGATGGGATTTGTTTCGCATTCAAAATAGGTAAAATTTTAATCTATGTAAATATTCGATTCAAAATAACATATCAAATTCTTTAATATAGGATAATACCTTTGACAGATTGTTTCTGGCCATTAACCTGAAACCTACCCCTACCCCCTCTGATTATTGTTCACACTGTCACTTAGTAAGGGGATCCGGGGGCATGCTCCCTGGGAACTTTTTAATTTTTAGATGGTCTCTGGTGCATTTGGGGGCATTTTTCACATTCAAAACAGTTACAATAATAATATAAATACCGTCTTTAGCTATGTATTGTGCGCACTTTTATCATAAAAAAATTTTTCTGCAATTTGGGGGTGCGTACAATACAGTGGAACAAGACTCTAAAGCCTACCTTGACCAACGGTTAGAGCCCGTAGGCCGATGTGTTAAGATTGCGCAATACGCTGCTGGGCTTTATTTGACACCTCCCATTATAGCCCGGGATTAGGGCTGTTTATTGGAGATGACACGCTAGTGACCCCAATTATAATCAGTTATGATTGTCCGGGTGTAAACTGTTGATGTTATGACACTTGATTGCTTATAAGTTATTAAAATTAGTCTCCGATCTGAGAATGCAAGCCCTCGATTATTTGAAGCTTCTTTCGAGGGAGCATGTTAGTCGCTACGTACAGTATCTAATACAATCAAAATCGGTAAGGCATTTTGAACTGAGAGAGAAATAAAGTAAATAAACAAGTTGTTATTCATAATTATTGCGTGAAATAGCTCAAAAGAAAGTAAACTTAGCTCTGGTTGCATCGTAGAAACAAAGCGTCACTGTATAAACACCCGCCATTTCCGGGCCCGAACTGCGCATAATCGAATTTACTATTTCCGGATTATTCTTTTGATTGGCGGCACTCGATTTTCAGAGCGAAACTTTTTGTAACTTTTTCGCAACATTCGTATTCTACCGTATTTTTTCATAATTCAATAAATGCTAGTGATGAAATAATTCGATACAATAAATGTTTAGTATTTTATATATTTTAATCCTAATAAACGCATCTACAAACGTACACAGAACAATGCGGGGTGATTCTAATCAGGAACATATTCCGTTCCTGTTCTAATGTGACGCTAGAAATGAAAATTAAGTATGCCCATAAAAATATGTCTGGTTTCGTTTCCAGCATTTGAAACACAGTCGCAGCTCATTTTTTGGACTTCGAAGGGCGGATTTCACCCCCTGATTATCAGAATACTTGTAATTATCACATATTTAACTGATTTTCTTGGTCCTAAAATATGCCTACGGAACTCTCTTCATTTAAAACAACTGGGTTCAGCAGGAGAAATCGTACGTACGACGGCTGACCAAAACCTTGGGAAAAGTTTTTTTCCAGACATTTAACCCTGAAAATAAGGGTGCGTGTTATACACGGATGCGCACAATACTCGGGAAATGACGGTACATTAATTATATATAAATATTCTGCAACTAATATTGGCAAAATTATTGGAGGGGAAGGGGGCTGGTCCTACATGCCTGAGTTAATTGGGTATTATTCATCATCTAGTTGGGCATTCAAAAATGATTTGCTTTTTGTTACCCTTAAGTATTTTCATCAAATATAATTGGATTAACAGGCCTGTAGGATATGCAACTTGGGGGCACAGACCTCAGGCATAGCTAGACCATTTGTGTACGTGCTGAATGCTTTCGCACATTCAAAACAGGTAAAATACTTGCATAAATTTATGTAAAGATCTAGATAACTTTTACTTACACATATATTGCCAAAATTATTGGGGGGGCACAGGGGCATTTTTATTTTTTGGTCGTGCCCCCATCCTTGTTACTACGGGCCTGTGTTGGATTCAAACACAGACCAGGCATGCTGAGGATTTGAGGGGGCACAGGGGCAATTTTGGATTTACTGGCCGGAAGGTTATGTAATTTGGGGGCACAGGCACAGGCATTTTTTTTTTGGATGGGGGCACAGGGGGCATACTGCTGGGCCCTTACCCTTGTTACTACGGGCCTGTGTTGGTTGGGGGGAGGGGGGCACACAGCCGTGCCCCCATCATTGTTACTACGGGCCTGTGTCGGGTTCAAACACAGAACGGGCATACTGAGGATTTGAGGGGGCACAGGGGCAATTTTGGATTTACTGGCCTGTAGGATATGCAATTTGGGGGCACAGGCATTTTTATATTTGGGTTGGGGAGGGGGGCACAGGGGCACACTGTCGTGCCCCCATCCTTGTTACTACGGGCCTGTGTCGGGTTCAAACACAGACCAGACATACTGAGGATTTGAGGGGGCACAGGGGCAATTTTGGATTTACTGGCCTGTAGGATTTGAGGGGACACAGGGGCAATTTTGGATTTACTGGCCTGTAGGATATGCAATTTGGGGGCACAAAGTCATGCATTTTTATTTACCCGTACGATTTTCAATAAAACATAGAACCTAAAGAACCTGCTATCTAAAACCATTTAGTGGACGTTATAGAGAGGTTTTACTGTACTATTAGTTTCTCGTCTTCTAAGAAGACACACGTTTACGGGAATGAATTCAAATAATGGTTTTCCCGAGTTTCATAACTCTCCCCCGTTTTAACTTTCGTGTTGGGTCGAAACAATTATGACCGAATACGAGTGACATTTTTAATCTCTTTCCGTATGATTTTCAATAAACTTAGACAGTGAGCTAAAACACATTATACGTAGACTTTTTTTTAATCCTTTATCTTTTTTTTGGCAACCTGACTATAGACTTTAGTTTAACATAAAGAACCTGTTTCAGTTTCGGGGTTTAAGAGTAGGCTATTTACATATATATTATATTTCATTATGAATTCGAAATATGACTGTATTCCAAAAAGGTTTCTACAGTTAAAAATGCACACGTGTATGAATAAGTAAGCTGTTGCATATCTTTTCTTGATAATTTTCACCTAAAGCGATTCAGCGACTCCAACTCATACAGGTAGCGTCCACGATGATGCCTCGCAATCCGCGATGATGCCATCGCAATCTGAATCAGCGATGACTCTGCCGCGGAAATATCCCGTAGGGTAAATTTCTGTCCGCGGTGGACACACATTTTGTCCACGATGATCCAAAAAAATTGTCCGTGCTGGAAACCCGCGGACATTCAAAAGTGTCCGTGCTGGGAGCGCGGACTTTTTAAACATTGCGAGACTTGTACTGTAGCTTAAAGTAGGCTGACAGTAAAGCAGAATGCGCCTTGAGGCGCATTCTGCTTTACTTTCAACCTGCTTTAAGTAGCAAGTTGTTTTCAAAGCTAGAAGCAGGTTATAGGGTCATGGGTAAAGCTAGCTCAAATGAAACATGCCAGTATTTCAAAGTTAAAACACATGGCATAGCCACCTTTTCACTTTGAAACACAGGCAGGTATGACTTATTTCAGCTGTATTCCCTCTTATTTAGAGTCCTTGGTGTCTTGAAATACTTACAGGATCATCAAAAGCATCTGCTATACTGTTAACTACTCTACTGCCTCGCATCTGGACTGAAAACAACAAGAATATTGTTTGAAATGATTGATGCTCCAATAAACGAAATAACCAGTTATAGACAGATTAGCATGCAGTCGAACTTCGATATCTCGAACTTGCTAACCTCCAGCTAGCTGATATTTCGATACATGAATTACATTACTTCATGCTTGGTTAAGTCAAACAGACCCCTGTTTCAAAGTTAAAACGTGGCTTAGCCTGTTTATACTAAAATAATGATGTCCATGATGTTTGATCAGGTTCTAACCTGTTGTGGCTTAGATACCATTAATAAAATCAATTTTGTGTTGCACAATTATCTTCTTCTCACTGTAGGTTGACAGAGGAATTGGTGAGCTCCTGTGTAAAGTGCAGGGGCCTGTTTCATAAAATATCATACGACACATGTTGTTGTAAGTTAGATTATAAAAGTCTCAATTATTATTTATTCCTCCATCTAATCCTGTCTGTGACATCATTTTGGGATCGTCTTGAAAAGACGATTCCAAAGAGATGTTACAAAGACAAGATTAGATTGGAAAATCAGAAATAAGGAGTATTTTAAAGTTTTGAGTTACGAACGTTTTTATCGTAAGACATATCGTAAGACAGGCCCCAGGGCTCAAGATGAGGGGAGTATTTCAAAAACTAAAATCTTTATTTCTGCATTAAACCCTATGGTGTCACTACCCATTAGAATCGTCTTGAAGAGACGATCCAATAGTAGTAACGCCATAGGATTTGGTGCTAAATGAGTGAGAAAATGTTGAAATGTTCAGTGCACTCCCTCTTAATTGGAGCCCTGAAGTGCTTATACTTTATTTCTGCATTAAACCCTATGGTGTCACTACTCATTAGAATCGTCTCGGAGAGACGATTCTTATGAGTAGTAACATCACAGGATTTGGTGCTAAAATAAGAAAATGTTGATATTGTTCAGTTTACTACCTCTAAAGTCTTATCTAGAGCCCTGAAGTGTTTATACTTACTGACATTATGTGTGCGCCATGTTACAGGTGGGGTAGAGAATGCTGCAAACACGTCATCAGTACAACAGAACTGTGTCAGCAGTGGGGAGGTAATAGACTGGCCCCTAGACTGACCCCACATATACACCTTGCCTGTCTCCGTCATGGCCGCCGAGATGTGTGAATAGTGACTAGCAGCTACCTCTATAAATCTGTAACAGAAACCTTGAGATGTGTGAATAGTGACTAGCAGCTACCTCTATAAATCTGTAACAGAAACTCCGAGATGTGGGAATAGTGACTAGCAGCTACCTCTATAAATCTGTAACAGAAATGCCGAGATGTGTGAATAGTGACTAGGAGCTACCTCTATAAATCTGTAACAGAAACTCCGAGATGTGTGAATAGTGACTAGCAGCTACCTCTATAAATCTGTAACAGAAACGCCGAGATGTGGGAATAGTGACTAGCAGCTACCTCTATAAATCTGCAACAGAAACGCTGAGATGTGGGAAAAGTGACTAGCAGCTACCTCTATAAATCTGTAACAGAAACACCGAGATGTAGGAATAGTGACTTGCAGCTACCTCTATAAATCTGTAACAGAAACTCCGAGATGTAGGAATAGTGACTAGCAGCTACCTCTATAAATCTGTAACAGAAACTCCGAGATGTGGGAATAGTGACTAGCAGCTACCTCTATAAATCTGTAACAGAAACGCCGAGATGTGGGAATAGTGACTAGCAGCTACCTCTATAAATCTGTAACAGAAACTCCAAGATGTAGGAATAGTGACTAGCAGCTACCTCTATAAATCTGTAACAGAAACGCCGAGATGTAGGAATAGTGATTAGCAGCTACCTCTATAAATCTGTAACAGAAACGCTGAGATGTAGGAATAGTGACTAGCAGCTACCTCTATAAATCTGTAACAGAAACTCTGAGATGTAGGAATAGTGACTAGCAGCTACCTCTATAAATCTGTAACAGAAACGCCGAGATGTGGGAATAGTGACTAGCAGCTACCTCTATAAATCTGTAACAGAAACACCGAGATGTAGGAATAGTGACTAGCAGCTACCTCTATAAATCTGTAACAGAAACTCCGAGATGTGTGAATAGTGACTAGCAGCTACCTCTATAAATCTGTAACAGAATCGCTGAGATGTGTGAATAGTGACTAGCAGCTACCTCTATAAATCTGTAACAGAAAGGCCGAGATGTGGGAATAGTGACTAGCAGCTACCTCTATAAATCTGTAACAGAAAGGTCGAGATGTGTGAATAGTGACTAGCAGCTACCTCTTTAAATCAGTAACAGAAACGCTGAGATGTAGGAATAGTGACTAGCAGCTACCTCTATAAATCTGTAACAGAAACTCCGAGATGTGGGAATAGTGACTAGCAGCAACTCCTATAAATCTGTAACAGAAACGCTGAGATGTGGGAATAGTGACTAGCAGCTACCTCTATAAATCTGTAACAGAAACGCCGAGATGTGGGAATAGTGACTAGCAGCTACCTCTATAAATCTGTAACAGAAACGCTGAGATGTGTGAATAGTGACTAGCAGCTACCTCTATAAATCTGTAACAGAAACACCGAGATGTAGAAGTAAAGACTAGCAGCTACCTCTATAAATCTGTAACAGAAACTCCGAGATGTGTGAATAGTGACTAGCAGCTACCTCTATAAATCTGTAACAGAAACGCTGAGATGTGGGAATAGTGACTAGCAGCTACCTCTATAAATCTGTAACAGAAACGTCGAGATGTGGGAATAGTGACTAGGAGCTACCTCTATAAATCTGTAACAGAAACGCTGAGCTGTGTGAATAGTGACTAGCAGCTACCTCTATAAATCTGTAACAGAAACGCCGAGATGTAGGAATAGTGATTAGCAGCTACCTCTATAAATCTGTAACAGAAACTCCGAGATGTGTGAATAGTGACTAGCAGCTACCTCTATAAATCTGTAACAGAAACGCCGAGATGTGTGAATAGTGACTAGGAGCTACCTCTATAAATCTGTTACAGAAACACCGAGATGTGTGAATAGTGACTAGCAGCTACCTCTATAAATCTGTAACAGAAACGTCGAGATGTGTGAATAGTGACTAGCAGCTACCTCTATAAATCTGTAACAGAAACACCAAGATGTGTGAATAGTGACTAGCAGCTACCTCTATAAATCTGTAACAGAAACACCGAGATGTGTGAATAGTGACTAGCAGCTACCTCTATAAATCTGTAACAGAAACGCCGAGATGTGGGAATATCGACCAGCAGCTACCTCTATAAATCTGTAACAGAAACGCTGAGATGTGGGAATAGTGACTAGCAGCTAACTCTATAAATCTGTAACAGAAAGGCCGAGATGTGGGAATAGTGACTAGCAGCTACCTCTATAAATCTGTAACAGAAACGCTGAGATGTGTGAATAGTGACTAGCAGCTACCTCTATAAATCTGTAACAGAAACACCGAGATGTGTGAATAGTGACTAGCAGCTACCTCTATAAATCTGTAACAGAAACACCGAGATGTGTGAATAGTGACTAGCAGCTACCTCTATAAATCTGTAACAGAAACACCGAGATGTGTGAATAGTGACTAGCAGCTACCTCTATAAATCTGTAACAGAAACACCGAGATGTGGGAATAGTGACTAGCAGCTACCTCTATAAATCTGTAACAGAAACTCCGAGATGTGGGAATAGTGACTAGCAGCTACCTCTATAAATCTGTAACAGAAACTCCGAGATGTGGGAATAGTGACTAGCAGCTACCTCTATAAATCTGTAACAGAAACGCTGAGATGTGGGAATAGTGACTAGCAGCTACCTCTATAAATCTGTAACAGAAACACCGAGATGTAGGAATAGTGACTAGCAGCTACCTCTATAAATCTGTAACAGAAACTCCGAGATGTGGGAATAGTGACTAACAGCTACCTCTATAAATCTGTAACAGAAACGCTGAGATGTGTGAATAGTGACTAGGAGCTACCTCTATAAATCTATAACAGAAATACTTGACTGGGGATCAGAACATTCAAAATAGCAGAGCAGAATATATATCACTTTTTTCTAACAAGACTACATTCATGCTTATGAGTTAGTCACACTCTTGACAATATCTATGGTATGTCCAAATTAGGTCAAGATCAAGGTCAAATTGAGGTTAGTGCAAGGCTCCAGATAAGAGGGAGTAAACTGCATAAATCCAACATTTTCTCACTCATTCAGCACCAAATCCTATGGTGTTACTACTCATTAGAATCGTTTCTACGAGGAGATTCTAATGAGTAGTGACACCATAGGGTTTAATGCAGAAATAAAGAATTTTTTTTGAAATACTCCCCTTATCTGTAGCCCTGTTAGTGATAATGAGTGAACTGGCAATGGTTCTAGACAATAACTGTTTAAGTATCCAATCATTTTAGTATGTCCATTGAAAATATTCTAAGTTAAATAAGGTCATTGCCAAAGTCAAGATTAGGTGATATGGTTGTGGGTAATGGTCCAAGGCAACACCTGTATTTAAGTATCCATCAAAGATCTGCAGTAAGAAGTGTTGATGAAATGGTAAAATCAAGTTAACCCACAAATAGACCTTTTAAATTACTGTAAGTCTAAATTAGGTCAAGGTCAAGTTGTGGTTGGTTGTTACTGGTAATGGTCCAAGGCAACATATACATGTAAAGTGCTCCCTCACTAAAACAACTTCCGCATGGCATCTGATCTGGGTTCAAACTGTTGTCACTAATCTTGAAGTTTCTACTGTCAAAATGTCCAATGCCTAACCGAGAGAAAAAACGACAAACAACAGTTTTAAGCAGACAATATTGCAGCAGTGAAAGGGTTAGATATGATTGTCTTGTTTGAGGAACAAAGGGCAAGCATTCTTGTAAGGAAAGAATCGTTGTTCAGGGTGCCTTTGTACAGAGGTAGCAATGTAAAAGTATCAAAGTATTCAAAACAGACTTTAGTGCTGTTGATGCTAGAAGAGCTTTTGAAAATTAGTTAACCTTGTATGCACTGACACAAGCTAAATTGATTTTGTTTTAACTCTTTGAACCCTAGTCACCCATAGATGTGTCATTTGCAAACAGTGTACCTGTGAGGAGTACACTTGTCCTATGCAAACAGTGTAGACCCCAATCAGAGGGCTCCTTAAGGAGCCCTCTGATCAGGGTCTACACTGTTTGTCATTTTGACATATATTGTAAAAAAAAACCTAAAAAGTCAAAAATGGACTCGACTAAATTGAAACTTAAAATTGTCTAGTTGAGGTTTCAGGAAGGAAAGGGTTAAGGACCAGAAATGTTAGGTTCTCAGAGGTTTGCCTATACTCACCTTTCTCCATCAGCAGAGACTCGTGATGGGGTAACTAGGTTGGCTTTGTTTCCTGTCCCAAGCTGACCATAGGAGTTAGCTCCCCATGAATACAGCTCCCCCTCGTCTGACAGTGCCAGGGTGTGGGCATAGCCACAAACAATCTGTACACAGAGCAATAAAATACAGTTAACAGATGATATCAGGATGAAAGTAAAACAGAAAGCTCCTTAAGAAGCTTTCTGTGTTTTTCTTTAAGTCTTAATAGCAGAGAATGACAGCCAGATGATGTACTTGCAAGAAATATACACATTACCAGTTGACAGTGCGATACAGAGTGATGTATTTAACGTTTTTGCTGGAAATAGCCAATCTGACGAGCGCTGCGGCGCGAGTCTGATTGGTTGTTTCCGGCAAAAATGTCGAAAGCTGAATGCAACACACTGTAGCACTGTCAAATGGTGATGTGTTTATTATATGCCTTGAATACAAATCAAAACAACTAAATAGTTGTTTAAATGATTTTATATCCAGAAACATTAGTTATTTGAAGCAGAACAGGAGTTCTTGTATGCAACAAAGAATAAAGCGGCACTTGTACATGTGTGTAATGCAAGGTTCACACCAACGGCGAATACCGCGCTTTAAATCGGCGAGCAAAGCGTCGTCATTTTTGTTTACTTTTCCAAAAATATCACAATCTCTTACGCTCTGATAAGCTCTGATACGACTTGTTACGGTTCCTCACGCTTTGATCCCGCTTTGATCAGGCTTTGCTACGCTTGAAATCACGCTTTTATAAGCTTTATTACGCTTTGATGCGATTGTGACGCTTTAAATCAAGCTCTGATAAGATTATCAAGCTTTGTTGTGCATTGTTACGCTCTGTTCAGCTCTGTTACGCATTGGAAAACGTCAAGATCGCCGATTTCATGCCGCTTTTGATCCATAGCCTAAATAGAGATGCAGCATATCCACAAAATCGTTGCTTTTTGACTCCAGAACACGATGTCAGAACAACAAGATCCATAAGTTCCAGATGTACCAGAACATGATCTATCTGAAACAATGCAATGAGTGTTTCTCAAGTCGCAGCGCTATTTATAGGGATGGAGATAGAGCGTGAGTATCGTAGGAGAGCTTGAAAGAGCGTGAGGAAGCTTGCCAAGCGTAACAAAGCCTAACAAAACGTGTCATTCCTTGATCAAAGCGTCTCAATTCTTGAGAAAGCGTGAGAGTCCTTCATGAAAACGTAACAAAGCGTATCAAAGCGTGTCAGATCTTGATGAAAGCGTCTGACCTCGTATCAGATCTTCATGCCAAATCGTAACAAATCTTGAGACATCTTAACGAAGCGTGTCAAGTGGTGATAGACCGTGAAGACTAGGGTCCCCGCTTTGAACCAAGCTCTGTTAAGCTTTCCTACGCTTTGAGTCAAGCTTTGCTGAGCTTTGTTACGCTTTGTTAAGCTTTGATACGCTCTAAGCGCTTTAATCAATTCGTAACAGAGCACCCAAAATTTTTAAACCGTTAAAAAAAATTTGGCACTCTTGCCGAATGTCCCACTTTACTCCAAGCTTTCCCATGATCTATTACGACCCTGACGCTTTAATCAAGCTTTGTTACGCTTTTGTGCCGCTTTGCTCACCGCTTTAAAGCGCCGTTGTTGTGAACTTAGCATAAATGACGTCACGCTAAACCAAAAGCGACGTCAGAGTAAAATACAAAGTGGCTGATACAAGGTGACTGATACAGACTCTTGTATTTTACTGTGCAGATACACGCGGAAACGCTCGATATCATACGAAGGCATATAATAAAATAATAATAATAAAAAAAAATCACATATAAAAGCATATTTGTGTCATTATTGTGTATGTGAAGGTGTAGTTAGGGGCAACCTAAGACACTTTTGAAGGACATTTTACCTCATTACTCCATAAATACGTATTTAATTTATTCCTTCACTGAGGAAAATAGTTCCAATTTATACAGTGAGAGATATTTTCTATATTCTGGCAGATGATAGTTTAAAGCAGTGTGAGGATAAAGCAGAATGTGCCTTGAAAATGAGTCTGAAGGCGTAATCTGGTTTACTTTTCTATAAGTGGCCACCGTTCTTCAATTCTAGAAACATGTTATGGAGTAAAGCGTTCAGTTATCTGTCTTCTAACTTCTGCATCAAATGGTCATTGAACACCAATTTATATCTAGAAATATTACAAAAACAAAATATTTATTTCTGCATTTATGGTGTCACTTCACATTAGAATCATCTCTTAGACATATTTGGTCCTGAAATGAGTGAGAAAATGTTGGATTTGTTCAGTTTACTCCCTTTTATCTGGAGCCCTGTAAGAGTCTATGGAACAAAACGCTATACCTGTGATACAATCACCGCCTGCAGCATCTGTACCCTACAAGGGTTTGGCTGGTTTACATTATTGCCCAGTCCTAGCTGTCCATTACCATTGTAGCCCCACCCGTACACCTGAAGAATGAAAACAAAATGTCCATCCACAGTCAACCGATAACTGACAACCCTGATATGGCGTGTATTTCAAATACTAATGCTTTTGATCTGACTGTACTACTAAAACAGTATATCAATTAAAATCACATAACATCTAATTATTTATATTGGATAAAACTCCTTTAAAATTCCATGACATAAAATGTACAGTTTACAGACTCTTAACCCTGATAACATTTAATAATGGTTAATTTACCATTATAACAGTCAGTGGTGGTTTGGTTACCATGATAACAGTTAATACTATAATAATTCAGTTACCATGATAGCATTGATAATGGTTCAGTTACCATAATAGTTGATAATGGTTAAGTTACAATGATAATTGTAAATAATGGTTCTGTTACCAAGATAACAGTAAATGAAACAGTAACTGATAATATTGGTTCAATTACCATAACAGTTAAAGATTGTTCAGTGATCACATTTAATATTATAATAACTCAATTAACAAATACATGTAACAGTTAATAAAGGTTTGGTTACCGTACTTTGGGAATAATTAGCGTCGTCATAATTTGGCCATTTTGTGCTAAAAGATCGTTTTTTATTTTGGTTAGTTCAATTTTGGCCATTCTGAGATCCAAGGGGCGAAAATTAAACGCCCATATGTATCAATGTCCCGTTTCATGAAACATCGTAAACCTATCGTATAATTACGCACCATAGTCTGATTAACGATAGCGTTGATGAAACGCATTTCTATTTAATTATGGTATATAAGATCGTAATCCATGTGTAGTACCGTATCACATATAAACGTAACGATATGATATAATTTACGATTGTTTCATATCGTATATTTTAATGAAACGGGCCAAACTCGTCACAAAAATACCTTTTTGATAAATGGCTTCGAAAGAAGAACGGTTGCTCAAACGGAATGACTAAAATGCTCTATGTCCGAAAATTTCAGTACGTTATTGCATTCGCTTCTCAGAAAAAATATTCACAATAGAATGAATTTTAAGGCTAATTTACATTTGGTAAAAATCCTCGAGTATAAAAATTAAAATTTAATACAACTTCAACTTAGTGCGTAAATTGTTTCGATGCGTAAGGCGAATTATAACGTCAGTCAGACTGGTTTACAGTATATCGCATTGACTGTATTGATATTACGTGCTTAAAATATGAACACCGTCTAAGGTAAATAGTGAACGTTTCCTGTTTCATTTAATGTTCGAGAATGTTTGTTTTTAAGGAATTAACGCTCGTGTAAATTATAGTTTGGGATATCTGCTTACACAAACGGCTTCGATAAAAGAAAATGATGGTAAACAATAGTGTGTTTGCACATCGTTCACGGTTTACCTAACACAAATTAAAGGTTAACGGACGGAGGTGTGAATCTTCAGATCTATGTTTTGGTCAAGTTATATGCCGCCGGCGATAATTGACATCTTTGTTGGTCAATAATAAGGATATTTTGGGGTGTTGAATTTTCGCCATTCTTGTCAGGTGGCCAATTAGGCCAATTATTAACCACGGCCAATTATTCCCAAAGTACGGTACCACAATAATAATGATTACCTCCCCTTTCTCCATAAGGGCCATGGAAGATGTCTGCCCACATGCTATGGAAACAGCAACTCTTGAACCTAGAAAACAAACAGAAAACATTAACTATTTCAACACAAAGTAACTCTTGTGGGTTATTTGGTTCACTTGTTGGTCTTTTAAGACGCATTCTGTTTTACTTTCATCCTTCTTTATGTTACCATCTTCTAGTTGAAGCTTTCTTTTCGTACATGTTTATGACAGTATAAATTTGAACTATTTTCTTCAGTGGCTGAATAAATCATATGCACTAAAAGGCGCTTCTGTAGGTGAAAGGGTTAAAATTTCAGTGATAAATGCAGGGCTGCAGATAAGAGGTAGTTATTTCAACAAATCCAACATTTTCTCACTCTATTTAGCACCAAATCCTATGGTGTTACTACTCATTAGAATCGTCTCGAAGAGACGATTCTATTGAGTTGTGATACCATAGGGTTTAATTCAGAAATAAAGATTTTAGTTTTTGAAAAACTACCCTTATCTGGTGCTCTGATAAATGAGTTAATTTCAGGTGAGTAACACCAGCAAGAACACTATGCTCACCTATAACTGCTATAACTTTGCGTGGGGTTGGCTGATTGGTGGTCGTCCCTGATCCTACTTGACCACAGTTGTTCTGGCCCCAGGCATAAATCTGTTCAATAAATGACACAGTGTAAGGCACATACAATAACAGGGCTCCTAATAAGGGGAGTACATTTATTTCGATATCTAAAATCTTTATTTCTGCATTAACTCATCCTCCCTAAAACTGTAAATGGACAATTCCAGTTTCCATTTAAGTCTAGTCCATTTCTGACTTTTAAGGGTTGTTTTTGACAATGTTTGGCATTATGACAAACAGTGAAGACCCTGATCAGAGGGCTCCTTTTGGAGCCCTCTGATCTGGGTCTTCACTGTTTGCATAGGACAAGTGTTCTATTCACATGTACACTGTTTGAAAAGGACGCCTAAATGCGGGACTAGGGTTCAAAGGGTTAAACCCTATGGTGTCACTATTCATTAGAATTGTCTCTTTGACCACTGGACTACTACCGCCGGTATGAACAACTTAAATGCTTAAACATATGTATCTATGGAGTAAAGGGTCAAGGGACTTCTTTGGAGAGTGTGGAGGATAAGGTCAATGCACAAAATGGTTACTGTACCTCTCCTTCCAGTGTGAGAGCCAGGGAGTGATGACTGCCACATGCTACCTTAGACACACGCTTCCCCTGTAGGTTAGTGTTCACTAGTACTGGTGACACACCCTGTGTCGACCCTCCATTACCCAGCTGACAGTAACCGTTATGACCCCAGCTAAAAACCTCACCATCTGAAAAACAAAGTGCAATTTCCTTTAAATATGAAAGACCAGACCCAAATTCTTTAATAAACTGTTGCTAGAAACTCTTTGTACGTTAGTGGAGAAACTGTTTGTCAAATCTTTTAAATATCAGGAGACAAATCTCTGACAGTCAGACTGGTCATTTATCAGAAACAAGAGCCCCATATTTCGCTCACCTGAGAATAGCTGACAAAAAGGATATAATGATTTATGTCCAGGACATGGTCATTTTTTACCCGAGGGGCATAATTTGAACAATCTTGATAGAAGACCTGTAGATGATGCTATGTGCCAAATATCTAAGATCAGGGTACTAGGGTTTCAGACAAGAAGATTTTTTAAGTTTCCATTGAAAAAATCTATTTTTAGCTCCTGTGACCTACATATGCAACAGACTGAAACCATTTGAACAAAATAGGTAAAGGAAATCTAGAAGTGTCACCATGCCAAATATCAAAGCTCTGGCCATATTAGTTTCAGAGGAGAAGATGTTTCAAAATTTCACTATATAACGCTATTGATGTAAATCTGTGACCACCGGGGCGGGCCAATTTTGACCAAAGAGATATAATTTGAACAAACTT
The DNA here is from genome assembly GCA_922989275.2 of Gari tellinella. Lineage (NCBI taxonomy): Eukaryota > Metazoa > Mollusca > Bivalvia > Cardiida > Psammobiidae > Gari > Gari tellinella. The sequence continues at coordinate 50,044,332 of OV277873.1, forward strand.
GATAGAAGTCTTGTAGATGATGCATGTGCCAAATATTTAAGCTCTGGCCCTTGTAGTTTTTTAGGAGAAGATATTTTTAAGTTTTATAGAAAAAATCTATTTTTAGCTCCTGTGACCTAGATATGCAACAGACCCAAACCATTTGAACAAAATATGTAAAGCATATTTAGAAGTGTCACCATACCGAATATCAAAGCTCTGGCCATATTAGTGTCAGAGAAGAAAGACGTTTGAAATTTTCACTATATAACTCTATGTAAAATTGTGACCCCCAGGGCGGGCCAATTTTGACCCCAGGGCCATAATTTGAACAAACTTGATAGAGGACCTGTAGGCAATGCTATGTGCCAAATATCTAAGGTTTCAGACAAGAAGATTTTTTTCATTGAAAACAAGACTGTGCGTTCAATAAACGCTTATGCCCCCGAGGGCATCCTTGACAATATATTCTGAATATTTTCTAAGTCTAAATTAGGTCAAGGTCAAACTGCGCTTGGATATTATTGGTGAGTTGGGAATGGTTGGCAATAACTGTATAAGTATCAAAGCATTGTAGTAAACAGTGTTGATGCTAGACGAAACAGTAAAATCTAGTTAAGGTTCTTGTAAAGTGTTTTTTGGTGCATTTTTGAAAGGTGATATTTTGGTCATTTATGGAGCAATGTTGCATAATTTCATATCAAAATGTTTGTATTGAAATGAACAAACTTATGAGATAGCTTAAAATTTGAAAGAAAAACTGTGTATCTTGATTTTGAACAATATGTTTGGATTTGCACCAAAATGTGAAGCAAATTTTCTGTACTGAAATTCAACAAATCCTTCCTCTATATTGAAGAATATGCTTTACATGAGGTAGTAGGACCAAAATCCTGACGAAATCCACTCAAATAACAACAGAAGAAGTCATGGAATATTTGACAATTTTCAAGGACAACACTATATCGCCATGGTGGACTACTTATTTTTTCCAAAGTATGGTGGGCAACACGAGCCTCTTTCAAAACATTATTACATGTATAAATATGCAGACTGTATTATTTTTTTCATCCTTTTTTAACTGAATTATACCTTGAGAATACATTGAGAATCGTTGTTGGGCTCTCGCGGGAGGATCTGCTTCTTTATAACCCCATCCTCTTCCTAGAATTCTTCTATAACTGTGTTTTAACGCATGTTGCAAGATACATACATGATTATAATGACTTCATTGCGTATAACGATTACACAATTGCTATTCAAATCCCAGGTCACTTTATGCGTCTAAGCTTGCCAACGTGATCTTACTTTGCACGTGCGCAGATACAGGTGTTTCACTGTAAACAGCGCTACATTGATTACCGCGAAGGCAAGAGAGTCTCTCGCCACGGTCCGCTCGCCTCACGGCGCAAAAAGGATGAGTGACCACGGAGAACGATATGTTTGAGCGACATAATGGGGGTCTGGGTTGGGAAAATGGGAACTCTGGAAATTGACTTTGTTATTATTCAATAAAATGCCAACGCTCAGCGTTACATCAATGTTTTAAATAGCACAGTGATACGATTCATACAAAATAAAGGAAGGACCTGGCATTTTCAGCTTGACAATACATGTATAAAGCATCACACGGCGCGTATCACCACACAATTTCTTGCTAAAAATACATTAACGTCCTGCCTTGGTCTGTTTTATCCTCGGACATGAGCCCAATCGAACACATATCGGATGTATTTGATAACAAGGTCGGGTCAAATTATCAAAATTATTCCATAAATTAATGACCTCCAGCGTGCATTTTGGTTGGAATGGCAACGTATTTGAAACGTTACGTAAAATCAATGAGGGGACGTATTCTGCAATGCATCCGTAAAATGGAGGGAACAGTGGTTACTAGTGCTTTTTTAAACATCACTTTAAATGCGCATCAAGTAAATGTTTGTTTCCAGATGCTTTGGTCATTCTTATTATTAAGAATATTCCATTTCGACCACTCTCAACTGAATTATTCATTAAACAGTATGCAATATTTGATTCTAATCCAATGAGGTACATAGACACATGGATATGACATTGAAGCTAAGATTACAAAAATAATTCATCCGGCATACAAATGTATCAACAAAATTTATTATTTTTTATTCTATATAAACTGAAGTGAGATCCGGTTGTTTATAACTCTCTGTGAAAAGTGTTGTAAACTTAATGATGTTTTTTTAATTTGAAAAATATTTTTGAGGTAAATTCTTTCTATATGTATATCCTCCATTTCTTAAAATAATTTTCAACATTATATCATGTCACCACGGCTTCGTCAATGACCAAGCAATTTTTGAAAACCAATATTTCGGTACATGTAAGGTTGACAATCCAGGAGACGCTTATTGGCAGGCTTACATAATTTTTCAACACTTCTTTCAAGAATAGATATCATAATACATGATAATAGTGTTTCCATATTGACCTGACGAGTGCTTTGTTAAAAATTATGAAATATCTTTTCGCAATGTAATCATACATTCTGATTATTTAGGATAATACACTGATGGATTTGTTATCTTTTTCAGCTATATGACTACTTAACTTTTTAGTCCTGTTAAGATATTACCCCTAAATCCCCCTTTTCACTAACAGACTCAATGTCCGCAAAGTTCAAAGTATACTGGTAATATTGGTTGTCTCTTCCAAAGTGTATGGTTCTGTAATTTTTCACATTAAAACGCAACAGCCACTTTGACTATGTTTAAGGCATCTAAGTCGTGCTGGATAATATCATTTTTAATGTCTTTGTGGTATAGGTTGGTACCATAAGCGAAGAATTTCACAATACTACGTATAACTTCAGGGGGAGGGGTCATCTATTATAAACATATGAATAATGTGGGTCCCAGGATACTTCCCTGGGGTACCCCACATAAAATGTCTTTCCACGAAGAAGACCAGGGTCCTTTCACAAATACATATTGCCTACGTCCAGTAAAAAAGTTACGTTTCCATGACAAAACTGGCCACTCTGATACCAAATACTGATACTTTGCGAGAAAACGTTAATGTACTATGCTCTCAAAAGCTTTGACAAAATCTAAATAAACTTTATATTTTCCAAACTTCCATCACCCTCAATGTAGTGTGACTAATAATCTATCAATTCAATTAACTGTAAAACGCAGGATCCCCTAGAGCGAAAACCAAATTGAGCCTTAGATAAACTGATATTTGATTGTGTCTGACTAAATGTTCAAATATATGTGCCCTTATCAGTGTTTCTAAATACTTACAACTACTGAAGTAAGGTTGTCAGGGTGGTAGTAGCATATACTCATGAACCATAACAATATGTTAATGTGTGTGTATGTGTGAAATGCAGAAGCAGAATATACATGCAAAGATAGAAGGACAAAAAATAATTGGTGTGTCTCTGCCCAAAGCAATCGTCTCAAGTGTCCCTACTAGGACCCCATAGAAGCCAAATTCGGATCCGTGCAGTATTGTATACAGTGGAGAAAACGTTATTCTTTCCCAATAAACGCGTTTACGCTAAAACTATTATTTTCTCTGCAAACAATTTGGACCCAGATCAGACGCCGGTAACCCGGCGTCCGATCAGGATCCAAACTGTTTGCCACCAAGATAAAGATGAATTATCAGAATTGTCCAAAAGTTGTACTTTTCTACGTTTTAGTGTTTTGCGTTTGCGTACGTTTGCGTTTAAACGGGAAAGAATAACAGATTTGCCACTGTACATGTACAATGTGTAGATGGATGTACCCCTTGACCGGACTAGAGCTGGAATACATTCACAGCAATATAAAGCTTTGTATAATAAAGATCGCAATGCAAAGTGAAATATTAATCAACATTACAATAGCCGGAAAGATGTGGAATACTTGAAAGGGTGGAAAAAGGTGATTTAAAGGGACAAACTCTTGATTTTCCTGAAACAAAGGTCAGCTGTACAGGGACAGAATCACTTTCGCGGCAAGTAGTCCGCTAAAGAATTGTGACATACGGAGGAATTTATGATCGAAAGTAATGTGCAATGCGCTTAATTTATTGAGTATGTATCCAACATTAATAATGTACTGAAATAAAAGTTGATAATATGGATATTAAAAAACGAGAAAATGCGGATTAATCGTTGTGTTGTATAAACGACAACTTTCAGTGATATTGCTATGATTGAACGGATATATTGTCTAAATGCAGTTAATCGGGTGAGTGACATTCCATCAATCATATTGCTTGTTCTTTTCTCTGTCCGCACGTATATAACAATCGTCAGTCGGTGTTTGTAGATTTGGAGTAGCTGGACTTTAAATGTTGGCAAACTTCTAAAAATTTGTAAAATGCAAATGGCTGCCCTTGAATCAAGCAAGGGGTATTTGAAAGGCCAATTGCAGGGAGTTTTCCTGACTTTTGTAAGACAATCTGTGTAGGAGTACCCAGTATGTAAGGGGTTCTTAGTATGTATTCTACCAGATTTCCGAAAATACGTGCCATTTAGTGATTTGATATATTCTGCTGAAGAGGTTATTTTCATTCCTTGTTCGTTACTTTTTGAGCTTCTGACAACACAAGTACACTTAAATTTATGGCAATTTAGGCGTGCTCCTTTTCATTGATCAATTATTTATAATGTGTGAAAATATTTTTAGCCAATGTGGAATAGTTATTGAGTATTACAACTTTTCAAATTTGGGTATTTTTTCTCGTACAGGGACCAAAAAACACTATACATGAACCTTAACCAAGAAAGAGCCCATTTAAAATATTCTAAGTTCAAATTAGGTCAAGGTCAAGATTAAAGTTTGGTGATATTGATGGGTAGGAATAGTCAAAGGCAACAACTGTATAATTATCCAAGCATTGTAGTCAGTTGTGTTGATGCTAGACGAAATGGTAAAATCTTGTTAACCAAAAAATACCCTATTTAAAATATTCTAAGTCCAAATTAGGTCAAGGTCAAAATCAAAGTTTGGCGATATTAGTGGATAGGGAATGGTCCTAGCAAAAACTGTATAAGTATCAAAGCATTTCGGCAAGCGGTGTTGATCCTAGGCGAAACGGTAAAATCTAGTTGGCCTTATTACGGACGGACGCACACACGCACGGACGGACAGGACGATTACTATATGCCTCCGCATCTGTCGATGACGGGGCCATAAAAATCAATTTTTAGCTCCTGTGACCTAGATATGCAACCGACCAGAACCATTTGAACAATATTGGTATAGGACATCTAGCAGATGAGACGATTCTAATGAGTAGTAACACCATAGGATTTGATGCTAAATTAAGTGAGAAAATGTTGAATTTGTTCAGTTTATTCCCTCTTATCTGGAGCCCTGTCATAATGGGGCATAAATAAAAGTGCTACAAGGTGATTGTGGGGTTGGATTATCTACAATTATTATTTGGTTCAATAACAAATGATACTCTTACTTTCTGAGACAGCTAAAACATGTGGTCCACTTCCAAATGCGATGTCAACTATACGCTTTTTACAAAGAGTGTCGATCTTCCGTGGCTCTAGGCTGCTGTGAGAATCCCCTGAAATGTTAGGTTCATACATGTATTCATTTCATTCACATTTTAGTGAATGATTTATTAACCCATAACCCCATAAATATGCCTTTTTATGCCTTTAATTTATTCCTACATTGAAGAAATTAGTCCAACTTTATACAGTCAGGAATATGTTACATAGAAAATGTTTTATTATAATCTAGCAGATTATAGCCTAAAGCAGACTGAAAGTAAAGCAGAGCGCATTCTGCTTTACTTTCAACCTGCTTTAAGTGGTCATATCTCTTCAAAGCTTGAAACAAGCTATGGGGTAATGAGTTAAACCACACAAGCAGCAATACAGATTTACCTTGAGTCTCTATGTTATAAGCCTCATGTTTCTACTTGTGAAGACAGATGATCAATTAACCCATTACCCCATAGCCTGTTTCTAGTTTTGAAGACAGCTGACCTCTTAAAGCAGGTTGAAAGTAAATCAGAATGCATCTTTACTTTCAACCTGCTTTAAGTTTAAGCTTCCATCTACTGATACATAGAAAATAGTCCTTATGTTACATATATATCATCCTGACTGACTGTATAAAATGGAACTACTTTTTGTAAAAAGTGGAACTATTTTCTTCAATGGGGGAATAATTTAAAGGCATAAAAGCCAAAATAAAACCTGTGTTCATCAGTCATCCAAAGGAGATGCCCTAATAGTCTTTATGACAGGACTAGACCCTTTTCCGCTTTTCATAGTCAATGTTTTCTATATTGAAGATGGGTGGTTGCTAGGGATGGGTATTGCCAAAAAATTTGTATTGCAATATATTGCCTGTTAGAACTTAAGTGGTAGATCTGGAGTGAATGTGTGAAAACAAATTAGTTGTACCACTTTAAATCTTAACAAGCATGTTACATTTAAGATTAAATTGCACTGTTTGTACTGATTTTGTATATGAATATGTGTTGTTGTATTTTCAATTCTGAAATGCAGACATTCCTTTCGGGATTTTCATAACCAAATTGTCCACCATGATGGTAACTGACAAAGCATGGTATATAACAGTGCCAGTTGACAGTATCAGACAAAGTTCTTATCACATTTTTTATCTAAAATGACCGACAATGTCAGTATTTGATACATATTTGTTAGAAACTTTATGTTTTTTAGTCAGATATGTAAACCTTTATCATCTTTGATAAAGATATTAAATCTGGTATACACATTGATTAGGCAGTGATTCATTGATAATATACCATGCCCTGTGCTAAAAACAACAAGGGGGAAATCCCTCTGCCCTGCAAGCTGCTTATTTAGTTTGAACAAAACAACATTGTGAATATTTTTAGTTGTGAAACAGGGAATTTAATCAAATTATCATAGAGGAAAAAACCGGTTTTTCGACCAACCGTACCGGTACGTATTGCTTTCAGAACGTATTGCAATATATTGGAAAACCGGTTTTATTGCACATCCCTAGTGGTTGCATATCTATGGAGTAATGGGTAAACTGTTTCCTACCCAGCATAGCTCCTTATTAGTAGTGTAAGGATTCCTCAGGGCTCTAAATAAGAGAGAGTAAACTGAACAAATCCAACATTTTCTTGCTCATTTCAGCACATATCCTATGGTGTTACTACTCATTAGAATCGTCTCTTCGAGACGATTCTAATGAGTAGTGACACCATAGGGTTTAATGCAAAAATAAAGATTTAAAATTTTTAAATAGACCCCCCCTTATCTGGAGCTCTGAAGGATACATTAACCTATGCAATAGTTACATGCAGATATTACTACATGTATATTGAAAGTCCATGATCTAAAATGGTGATACATACAGGAACTACCACAATAGTTTTCTTAACTATCGATTGTTTCGATAGTTTGACTTTGGTTCCATCCATCAGGGCTCCTGATAAGAGAGTGTAAACTGAACAAGTTCTGCATTTTCTAACTCATTTCAACACCAAATTCTATAATGTTACACCATAGTCAGTGACACCATAGGGTTTAATGCAGGAATTAAGATTTTAGATTTTGAAATACTCCCTTTATCTGGAGCCCTGAGATTTTACAGCCGAAAACGTCCCAAATTATATATTTTATTTACACCATAATCTTTGAAGAACAGTCTAGAGAAATTTCCTTTACTTGTCAGTGTCTAATGGATGCATTAAAGTCAGTACTAGCAATATGGTTCAGTAAGAAATAGTAGACAGACATAACAATTATAAAATCTGATTCATATGTACAGCTAGGACTCGATCACAGACAATCGGGAGTATTTTATTTTGCAATGATGATCATAAAACTCTTTAAGTATAACTATCGTGATATGTACCCAGCAATAATCGTGATAGTTGAAAGTGACCTTGATAGTCAGCCATACTCCTTATCAGGACAAGGTAATGACATGAAATGCATCTCAATGAAAAGGTAAAGTCTTGCAAAGTTGTTACTACAGCGCTCCCTCCGTACAACGATTCCCTCCTTACAACAACGCTTGCCGCAGTTCCCCCTATATCAAGACAATTTTGTCCAAACTTTTCACGGCATCAATATCTTCTGCTTAAAATTGTCATCTGCTGTTTTCTCAAAGTCACACAATGGACATTTTAACAGAAAATAAACATAATGACGAGTGACAAACAGCTTGAATCTAGATCAGACGCCGCGTTACGCAGCGTGTGATCTGTTTTCAAACTGTTTGCAAATGTAAGCAAATTTCCCTCCCTATAACGACTTCCTCCGAACAACGTACACAATCTGTGTCTCCCATTGGGTGTTGTTGTAGAGAGGGAGCACTGTAATTAAAAAGGTTACAGTAAACTGATTGTTTTCCAATTTATTCATTTCAATCACATGGTATAAAATAAACAGTCACACATGCATGCTCTATACAAAAACAATGAAAAGAATGAAAATACATAAAAAAACAGAAGTATCATGATTTACAGTATCAAATCTGCAGTTTTTAGAATCCATATAAAAAATTACAAAAAATTCAAGTGATAACATTTACATGATGAAGTATTTACATTTTGTCAAACAAGATAAACTTTTATATGCAAGCAAATATTTCAAAACAAAACAAAAGTTGTCAAAAAGACTGACAACAAAGCTCAACGACGGCACATTTCGAAACTTAAAAGCATATGAGGTCAAGGTCACAAGGGGCAAACTTATTTATTGCATGGAAAGGGATTGTCCACATACACATGCATACCAAATATGAAAGCATTACCTCAAGGGACATACCCGTAGGAGTTACAAGCATTTCTTGAAAACTAAAGCCAGATTTCGAAACCTAAAAGCCGGTCCTCAGTTCAAGGTCATGGTCATGGGGATCAACATTTTTTAACCCTTAGCCTGCCAGTCACGACTATAGCTCCATGTGCAAACAGCTTGGATCCGGATTAGACGCCGAGTAACTCGGAGTCTCATCCGGATCCAAGCTGTTTGACACTCGAACAACATTTTCAGCCATTTTGAGCAACTTTGAAGCACTTTGAAACTTGAAGCAGACGAGAAATATAGCAGACGACAATTTATTTGGCGGGCTAAGGGTTAATGCAATGAAAGGCCTTTTCCATATTATACACAAGCATACCAAATATGAATGCAATGCTTCAAGGTATATATAATAATAGGAGTCATAAGCATTTTTAGCTTACTTTTCAACTGCTGAGGGTGGCCCTGTTCCTGAGGTAGGAAGCAGGTAGCTAGACTACTTAAGTGTCTAAAACCCAATCTGGGGCCATCTAAAGACCCTAAACCTCCCCCTAACCACTCCAAACCTTTCCAAATCATTTAAAAAACAACCCAAACTACTTGATATCCTTAGTATCTTCCCAAGAGCTTATAAAATTAAATGGCAAATTTAAAGGCCAAAATAATGAAACTTCAAGGGGAGTAACTTGTACAAAACTTAAGATAGCTATATACAGCTACTACTAAATGTTAACCCATTACCCAATAACCTGTTTCTGTTTTTGAAGACAGGTATCCACTTAAAGCAGGTTGAAAGTAAAGCAGAATGCACCTTAAGTCGCATTCTCCTATATGTTCAGCCTGCTTTAAGCTACCATCTGCTAGAATATCTAAAACTTGTTTTTATAAAAGTGGTTTTGGGAGGTTTGGGGTCTTCAGATGGACCACCCAATCTTCACTCCACTCTATGCAGTGGATCAATGACTCACTATCTTATATTGAAAGAATAAACTATATCTAAGAGTCTGAGTAAATAAGGCATATTAAATGATGGGGTAATTAGTTATGAAGCATTCTGCATTACTTTCAGCCCGCTTTAAGCTTCATAAGAATATATAGGAGATACGCCTTTAGGGTGCATATTCATGACTGTATAAACTAAAGACTTACAAGATTAATCATTTTCATAGTGCAGGAGTAAATATTGAAAGGCATAAAAAGGGTTGCCCCAATCTTCCTTAGCTATCAGTACAAATCTGTTAACCCATTACCCCATAAATACGCCTTTTTACGCCTCAAATTTATTCATCCACTGAAGAAATAAGTTCCATTTTATATAGGCCCTAGTCATGAAAATATTCCATAAGAAACATTGTCTATACCCAAGTCCTAGTAGATAGTAATAACTTAAAGCAGGCTGAAAGTTAAGCAGAATGCGCCTAAGGCGCATTCTGCTTTACTTCCAACCAGCTTTAAGCAGTCACTGATTTTCAAAACTAGAAACAGACTGTGGGGTAGCGGGTTAAACTAATGTAGCATTAGTCATAAATGGTAATTTTGTACCTAAATCAAAATGAAAGAGAGGCAAAACGCTCCTAATGGAGCTTTCTGCTTTACTTTAATATCTTTCTTTAGGTTTCTTGGATTTTGAGTCTAAGTGAATTTATCAGGGCTGACTGGCATAGGTAGCTAGTCTTAACGTCCCATTTCATGAATGTACCATTGCCTCAATGTACCATTTTCAGTCTGAACGTACCATTTTAATAAAACCTATATTACAATTTACAACCATAATTGAGCATTATTAGTAGAAGAAAAATGTAAAATAGTGCTTTTATACCCTGGCTATTACCCTGAGTTGACTTCTCAACTGCAATAACACAGTTACACTTTTTGTAAAAATTATCAAAATTTCATCCCCAACACAAAGAGTCTATACAATATCTGCATTCTTTTTTTCTACGATCAGGTGTGGATTTTTTAACTACAAATATGATAAATCAACCAAATAAGATTTTGGACAATCATAAACTATTTCTTTATTAAAAAATAGTATAATAAAGCTGTTTTCTATAAATTTTATAAAGTGGTACATTCAGTCTAGAAAAATGGTACATTGAGACTGGTACGTTGAGGCATTGGTACATTAAGACCATAAACCCTGGCATATTGCACTACCTACACTTATGTGGAAGAAAGGGTAAAGGTGCTCTATGGTGCTTATGCTTAGGAAAAGATTATGAGCATTATAGGTAAACTATTTGGTAACATATCTATACACTGTAAATATACTTTGAATTGATGGTTAGTTTGATAAGCCTTTACAGCTAGCTTAAGCTGCTTTATAGTTATAGTAAGTTCACAGCAGTAATAGAGGGTTTGGGGTGCACTTCTTAATTCTTACCAATAGATAGCTCTACAAAAGAAAACAAATAAATAAAATTATATATGAGGTCATATCAAATGAAAGACAGATTAAGTATGCATATGTTACCTTACAGGACAGGAAATGTTAATTGCAGCAGCTTGTACGTATTTGTTAGGAAATCTTTAGATCACGAAATCTTTAGAGTTAAACAAAATCAAAAAGTTTAGATCCTGATCAGACCATCCATTTCAATCATAGAGCCAGCTCTAGATTCATATTGTGTAGTGTGTACAAATTCTAATATAGTTGGCAAACGACAAATTAGGGTTAAGATTGATGGTTATGAGAAGGGGCACTTATGAGATGCACAGGTCAGGGCCTGTACTGAACCCGGCCGGTTACTTTGATTGACGGACATGAGCCCCCGGCCGATTTTGCGCAGGCGGACACGAGCCCCCCGTCTGTTTTGCGCGGGCGGACATAAGCCCCCCTGATCGGACAGATAATTTATTAATTAACTAATGTTTTGGTAATATTTGTAGCAAAAAATGAAGTTTTTCTTCGGCTATAAATACATGTAGTGGGTTGATTGTAAGTAATAATTCGCCAATTATTAATTGTTTCATTTTAATCATGATACCTAGTAGGAAAAAGATAATGATGATAGATCTAATCATTTATATTGTCAACTTGATTAAACAATGGTGACAAAATAAGATAATCGTTGCCTATTAGCGAATCAAACTGTCGGTAACACTTTGATGATACATGGAATTAATTGTTTAATTGACTCTTTTTACTGAAGTAACACCGCCAGTGAAATGTGTAAGTTCGATAGATTGATTGAATCTATTGTCCTTATATTCGTTAGTTAAAGGTGTCTCATGTCTGCACGCGCAAAACAGGCGGGGGCTCGTGTCCGCCCACACAAAATCGCCCATAGAGGTTACATGAGGAGCCCGAGAGCAGCAAGTGCTTCTGTGCACAACCCTGGTGGCCACGAGTGAGAGTAGACGTAACAGAAACCGTGAGTCCAAAACCATAATTATATTGTATTTGGGTATTTACTAGTGTTGTATAATCGGTCCGAAAACCATAATCGATTATAAACGATTATTGGTAGCCATAATCGATCGATGAACGATTATATAATCGTTTTAACATAAACTATTATATATGTACTCTGAAAAGCTGAATATGTGTGATACTCATGTTTGCATTTGTATTTTATATATCTACATAATTTTGCAAATAATGTACCCATATGAAGCCAAATAAAACAAAGCAGCAATTTGATAAAACAGTTAAATTTATGTCCTATTTTTATTTGCAAATTCATTGAGCTTGCTTTGTTCTAATTGTATACCACTTCTTTTACTACCTGTAATAATTACTATTGCTGTGGCAGTTCATCCGGGTAAACATTGTTTGAATAGTCTCTTGGTTTGGGAATCAACTGTCTGTTTCAATTTATATATTTGGTGCAAGTAAGTAAAACAATTTATAAAAATTACTTCAAGAACAAATATTAAAGAACACAACTTTTTTCAGATTAACATTACAGTCAAAGCTTACTTAACCATACTTTGAGGATACAAAGTGAACACATGAAAGGCAGATTATTGTTTAATGTGGGTTGGAAGTAATGCAGAACACTCCCATAGAAGTGTTCTGCATTACTTCCAACCTGCATAAAGCTACAACCTGTCTTTTATATGCACTATGCTTCTTCATAACTTTATCATAAATAATCGAACATAATCGATTACGGCAAATCATAATCGATTATCGTCGATTATGGCTGTTTTCGATCGATGATCGATTATAATCTATCATCGCTACAATACTAGTATTTACAACAACTGCCTGTCTAGTTAAGTGGTAGAGCTTGCAGTGCCGGAGGTTGTGGGTTCAATCCCCGGCCGGGTCAAACCGAAGACTTCAAAATTGGAAGAAATGGCTTCCCTCTTTGGCGCTCAGGATTTCCCGTTAGCATTACGACTGGTTGGTAGACCCACAGAATTATACACTGACGGAATCGAAACCTCGCGCTATATCGTAAATGACTAAATCTCGTGCGGCGCATACGAGACTCGCGAGATTTGATAAGAGATAAGATATCGGTAGTCAATATGATAAATGTGCAGGGTTCGACATTAACTTTTTTTTTCACTAGACATTCGGTCTTGTAGCCTGCAAACATTACTAGACCAGACCAAAAAGTTGGTAGACCAAACAGAAACAACTGAATCTTTGGTAAACTTCAATAATTTCGCAAAACTTTCTCTGTCTTTATTGCTTTTCATAGCGTGTCTTTGACTCCGCCCCTTTCTCTTCCTTTTTCTTACCATTAAAACCGAAGCTGAATAAATCTGACATGATTTGACATTCAGGATGTACACAAACAAAAAAGCGTTCGCTGAATGTCGTACTTATACTTGGCAGAAAAATGGATATTTTCGTTAACAAAACAAATAATATATCAGAATTGGGATTGATTTCGGTTTCGCACGTAAAAATTGATACAAAATTGTGTTTTAGGTAAAATAATTGCATTGAAGATACTTACGACAATCATGGTAGTGAAAAGCGTGGGAAAGTGTAATATCCGGTAATTACCGAGAAATATCGGTTCGCAGAATAAATTGTCTTTTTCAATCCCAAAAACTGAGACTGCAGTTACCTTTTCGGATATTGTACCTTTCTAATTAAAAATGATCAATTCTAAAAACATTCAAAACGTAACTGTTATCAATACAATCAGGTGTTTTAAGTATAGCGCGAGATGATCAATTAATCACACCGATATTTTTCGTAACTGAACCGGATTTTACTCATCGCCCTAATTACTGCGGGATAGTTACTACTGCTAATTTTAGAACAAGGATTTCCCGACTGCGTGCTTTATTTAGATGCGGAAACAGTTTTGAGGTCTGAGCAACCTACTTGTCTGAAACCACAGTGGCGAACTGGGTAGGATTTTTAGCTTGAACATAATGATGTCATTTTCTAAATGCGTGAATTTAAAAAAATCATCCTCAGATTTTAACTAGACCATTCGGGTTAGTAACTGCGAGGGATCACTAGACCGAACATCGCCGTTACTAGTGAATGTCTATCGGACGTAGGCCAATGTCGAACCCTGATGTGCGTTTTCGAAGCATTGTTCACGGGTTTATATTCCCGTGAATTGATAGGAATGTCCACCAAGTCGTTTAAATCCTATAAAATTTCAATAAAAACACTCGAGTCGGTAAATTTCACGCCAGAAATGGCGGACAACGAGGCAAAAAGTGAGGATGTTGTCACGTGACACATAATCTGGCAAAATTCAACCGCCGCGAGAGCTCAGATGCTCGCCTTTTCAACTTGGCTTAGTAAATAGTTGCTATTCCGTTTTGTATAATTCCGTGGTAAACCTGTATAAAGTGACCGGCCGGTTACAGTCCCTATGATGCACCTAGAAAAAAGTGCCCCTTCTCATATTCATCAGTATTGATGGAGAGAAGTAATAAATAGAAATAGAAGTAGGTCACACTCATGTGTGTTATGAATCTCTGGTTAGACTCTAGTCTAGGTAAAGTAAATGTGCTCAACTATGTTTACTCACAGTATCAGGGCCAGTGGTCTCCCTCTGGTATCGCCTGCCGCAGTCTTCGGTTGTTCCCCGGTATGTTTTTGAGCCTGGCTCGAGACGTCTCGTCTATAATGTGGTCAAGTAACGAAGTGAAGGACAAGGTGTACACTCACCTTCTTGGGATATTTCCCCAGGATCTCGTGCAACCTATGACATTACGGGTACATGGGGAAGTCACATGATACTATCATGACCAACTTTCACAACACTCCTCCCCATTTTATAAAACTGATCTGTATCTCCTCAACAGACATGTACCCATTTTAAGAAAGTAAACATACTCCCCTGAGTATTCTGCAATGTAATTTGATTAATACCAACGCCTTGGTGTCATGTGTCCAATATTAATGACAACGCCTTGATGTCATATGTCCAATATTAATGACAACACCTTAATGTCATGTTTCCATTATTAATGACAACGCCCTGATGTCATGTGTCCAATATTAATGACAATGCCCTGATGTCATGTGTCCAGTTTTAATGACAATGCCCTGATGTCATGTGTCCAATTCTAAATTAAATATCTACCCAGGAGAAACCCCAAATAGAGCTTGCCCTGCCCACTCCCCTCTCTAACAAAAGGCATACCTTTCCAAAATCCTGGCCAGCTTCTATAGTAATCGGATCTCCCCCTGGATCCCATTTCCTGTTCTCCTGCTCCGCACCTTTGTATATCCTTGACATAAAGTCACGTATCTGACATACCTTATCAGACACTGTAGGCTCAGCATCAGTATCCATGTTGGAACCTACCTGAGTGCTGCCCGGTTGAAGAGCTACCATATCTAAAGAAATGGACTTTACAGGTTCTAACATAACTACCTCAGCTTCAATATCGTCTCCCTGATCTTCTCCCACCTGGGAAGTTTCTTCTGAGATTTCAACCTCTGCAACCTGAAAATCCACTTTTTCATCAACACTCTCGGAATATCCGCCCTCGGACAAATTAACCGGTGAAAGGTGTTCAATACCTAGGCCTTCAATTTGGGTGGGGAGTCGGCCTTCGTTCCCAACCCTTTCCCATTTAAAGTCTGGGTATCAAAACTCACCTGATTCACCTCAGGACAATATGCGCGGAAGTGACCCGACTGTCTACAATTAAAGCAGACGTAGCTAGGTGAAGATGGTCTACCTGTGCTTGGGCTGCTGCTTCTATCCCTGCTTGAATCGAAATCTGAAGCTTGTTGGATCAGAACAGTCTCAGATAGATTGTCGCAAATTTGTTCAACTTTCGTCATTTGAGTGTCAGAACTCACTGACTTCTTTAGAAGATCTGTATCCCTGTGATCTCGCCTCCCCCTTTCTTGCTTTACTTCCCTCAGTAACTTTTGATGTCTTCGGACTCTCGGAACTGGTTCATCTTCCTCAGATGATTCGGAACTGGAATCTTCCTTGTTGGAATATGAAGATGTGTGGTAGCCGTCCCTCGTGAAACGCTTATCCATCTGAGCGAGAAGAGTTTTGAAGTTTGGCGCCTCCCCAACCTCACACAGCATGGTGTAAAACTGGCCAGCCTTGCCCCTCAACCTCAGACAAAGTGCATCTCGCTTCTCTTTCCCTGACCAACCAGAAGTCTCAGTGTACTGCATAAATTTCTCCTTAAAAAGTTTCCAGTTTGACTCTCCATCATATTTAAAACTTTTCGGAAGAGTTGAAGGATGAAACTTATGCCTACTGCTACCCTTCTTGTCCTTGACAATTCTCACCCTGCACTTTGGTAATCTTTCTTCTGACTCAGACCCTTCCGAATCAGACTCAGTACCAGAATCTTGGTCCCTGTGATAAAGAGGAGGACACTGTTCCGTCTGGCGCTTGCCTGTGCCTCGGTCTTCATACGGGAACCCCGTTCTACCCTGGGCTTTGTTAAGACATTGTGACCTATCTTGCAGCCAACGGGAACTTTCTTCCGTCTTAAATTCTGTATTAGGCATAAAATCGATGATTTCCATAAGTTGCCTAGTCACCGTAAGCGTTGTTACCTTAAAGATATTAGCATATGTAAGATTTCCCTGATCTTTCCTAAATTTAACTATTTTCTTTGCAGTTTTATGTGCAATCCCTGGCAACATAACCAACTCCTGTCCCGTTAAAAAATTAATTGCAACTTTAGAATAAAAAGCCATGCTGATGCAAACTCAATAGAATTCACAAACCCTCAGTGAATAACCAATTTCTAAGATAAAATTATTTTTAATCAAATTCTATTCCAATCTTTTTTTCTTTTCTTTTTTTTTCAATTTAACTCTACTTTCACTTTCTACGGTCTCCATTCTCTACTTATATTAATTGTTACAATACTAACTCAATACCCTGACTGAGTTTGACAATTTCGGACAATGAAATATAAATTAATCCAACTCAACTTACCGACTTCGGTAAGGATAACAGGTCAAATTAATTATTGAAAACTTATTGAAAGTCGTTCTCGACTTGCAATTTACCAAATAACATGATTCCAAATTTGGTCTG
Source organism: Gari tellinella (assembly GCA_922989275.2). Classification (NCBI taxonomy): domain Eukaryota; kingdom Metazoa; phylum Mollusca; class Bivalvia; order Cardiida; family Psammobiidae; genus Gari; species Gari tellinella. The sequence continues at coordinate 50,061,510 of OV277873.1, forward strand.
AAAATATTATAAATAAAACTATTGAACGCTTTAAATATCGAAATTGCCACTTGGCACTTTCAATCCTTATCTAAAAATTATATTTGCAACTCTGAATTACCGAGTAAACAAGTTAGCTTCGGTTTACTTTCATTTCCTCGGTTCCGTGGCTATAGGCGGAAGTTTACACTGCAACCGGAAGTTGTTGATGCGTACGCACCACCATGTGCTTTTTCGCCGAACTTGAGTCACGGAAACAGCCGACCTCGGCCGAAACCAAAAAATACTAAAAATACAGAAATTTGGCGATAATTTCCACCAATTATGCAGGTACCGTTGAAATTAATGCACCGGCAACTGCTTGCAATTCACAACGCCCTCGTTGCAAATCAATATCAATTTACAACGCCCTCGTTGCAAAACAAAAACATAGTCTGAATTTGTTTTCTAGCAGACGCTGGTAAACACGACCTCGTGTTGTTTCTTTAAAGTGTTTTTTTCCTCGTCGCCAATAAAGTCAATGTGCTCAACTATGTTTACTCACAGTATCAGGGCCAGTGGTCTCCCTCTGGTATCGCCTGCCGCAGTCTTCGGTTGTTCCCCGGTATGTTTTTGAGCCTGGCTCGAGACGTCTTGTCTATAATGTGGTCAAGTAACGAAGTGAAGGACAAGGTGTACACTCACCTTCTTGGGATATTTCCCCAGGATCTCGTGCAACCTATGACATTACGGGTACATGGGGAAGTCACATGATACTATCATGACCAACTTTCACAACATAGGTATTATCTAGTGATGGCATGGTCTACCAGTCCCGGTCGTGCCACGATTTGTCCACCTGTCCTGTTACACCTGTAAGATGACAGATAGAATGTATTTACTCACCTAGGCCCAGACAGCCACTGCAGTTTGATCCTATAGCATAGACATCATCGTCTTTGTTGATAAAAATGGCCTCGTTTCCAGAGCTCCCGAAAACGCATATTTTTACAATTCTTTCCACTTCATTCTGATCTAGCAGACTAAAAATTGGCCATTTTGTTACGTCGAGCATGTCTTCAGCTCCGTGTCAAGAAGTTCCAATAAAATAATACATAAAAAGTCGTTCCTTAAACAATATTTCACAAACAATAACCGGGTGGAAAGATTTTTTATTATTATTTACATATTTCTTGAGAACCAATGTAATATTACTTTTGATTGGACAAAAACAGATACTGCAATCCAATCAGCGGACAGCTCTTTAAACACGGAAAATAATTATTCGGTCATGGGTTGATTCGACCTCAAATTCTCAGCGGAGCTGCATGGTATCTATTTAGACCAACAATTCCAACAAATCATATTTAATCAGAAATTAAAGCGACTCGCAACCAGATGGTGCATTAAAAATAGTAATTTGTAAATATGTGTCAAACGCTTATATAAATGGTAAAGAATTAGTTTAGGATAATAAATTCTGTTTAAAAAAAATGTATTTCAATAAAAAAAAATACTGGTCGCTGGTGGAATTCGAACCCGGGGCCCAACATTGGCGGACAGAAGGCAAAATAGGGGAAACCGCTTAGACCAATGGACCACGGAACTATCCGTTTATCTCGGATCGATTTAACGTATTTCAATGTGTAGCGATCGAAAGTGCATACAACTTCGTAATTCGGCTCGGGTTTATGTCTGAGCCCGTGTAGAGAAGCAACAACAACAACTATACCGTCTACTAGTCGGTATAGAAAAACGATGGAAAATATCTAAAAATCTAAGATTCGGTGACGATTCTTGAAACTTTTTTTGGACTGATCATATTTTTTTAATGTCAGAAGCCAAATAATGCCACAAATTTGCTTTTATTTGAGTATTTTATTTTATTTTGACAAGTACACCATCCGGTTGCGAGTCCCTTTAAGGTTTAAGAGCACCTTTTGCAAGCTGAATTGTCTGAATAGTAGCCAGGCTAGTCTAAGTATTATACAGTTTTACCAGAATTGAATTATGAGAGTGTACAGACTGAACATTGCAGACTGTTTACTACTGTGCTGATGACATCATGCTTCTATTTTAAGATATGACATCTGAAATATTTTTAAAGATATACAGAGGAAGCTAGGTGTTTTGTTATGATTTACTACCAATTCGTTTTAATTGTTAATTAGTTGTACACATGTAACCAAGGTTAGGTTTGACTGTACTTTTTTGTGTTCATTTGCTGATACAGACTTTAATAGATAGTGTTGACATCATGTTATAGTCTGTATTATTACTCACTATTCCTGCATGTATATCTTACTTGTCACTGGTCCATGAGTTAGTGAGTGAGTTTGTTGAGTGAAATAATGCATTAATGAGTTGTTCTCTGGTTCTCACGTGACACCAAAGTTACCCTGTAATACCTCTGCACCTTACTCTAGCATTCTAGCTCTATCTCTCCTTGCGAAAGGAAGTTCATACAATAAGTGTTCTATATTTGAGACATTGATTTATATTTCTCTGAATATCCGGCCAGCTGGTAAGTTACCAAATTGAATTGTCATTTAATATATATACATGTATTCCGGGAATAGAACGTCTTTAGTATTTAGCGCGATTTGAGATTTGTATTATTTGGAATGTTTTAGCAATGTATTATAGAATCTGTATATATTTTGTCACAGACATTTCTTCTATATATCTGATTAAAAGAAACCGAACTCCAAAAGGGTTGATTACCCCTATTTACCGCCCCCTGGCTACACACATTTACCATACATTAATAGCAATGTAATAAATGGCCTCAAGTGAATTAAACACAATTGTGTTGTTTCATCATTTATTTACAAGAGTGAAGTGTTAGAGAATCTACAGCAGACTGCTGTATCTGTATGAGCATGCGCTATAGTTTATTTATTTATAATTCGTTTCAAGAAACTCTATGAATGATGGTTGATATCTAGAACAATAGATTAATGTAAGGATCTCCTACCAGTAGCTAGGATATGAGTTAAACTATTGTTTTGTTTTGCATTTGAGTACATGATAGTTTTGCATTTTAAATAAAAGTTATTGTTTCCATTGTATACTTGCATTTTTTGCTTTTCAATCCAAGATATTACAATTCTTTGAAAACCTCAATTTCATTCAATTTTGCACATCCATCTATAGCATTAGTTAAACCACTCATTCCGCTGAATATCTTTTTTAAAGAAATTCCTTCTTTATGGTGACGGGTCAAAACGGCCCATATCCATACTGTCCCGGGTCAAAACGGCCCAGGTCTAAACGGCCAACTTTTGTGCCGTTTTGACCCGCATTCGGAAGTTAGATAATCGCTTATAGTTATACGTTATACTATTTGGTGAAAATTGAGTTAATTGGTAAAGAAAACGACGTGTACAAAACAATATAATGCATTTAGAAAGGAAGTTGATATCTACTAGATAAATAGATTTACGAATGAAAGTAAGTACTAAATCCTGGTGAGATGAATAGTGATGTGGCGTTCCATCTGGATCCAAACTGTTTGTAACGGTTATTAGAGTTCTGAGTTTACAGACATGGCTACCAAACCACGGATGTATACAGAGATTATAATTCTTTGACCAAACTGTATTAATTATTGGGTTATTCAAGGCAGGTGGATACTTAAGCCATTATACATAAATATTGATCCGCATACGTAATTATGTGTAAACTATTATAAAAGTATGGACAAATCTCTTTGCAAAGGCGGCTTTATTTGGATGAAACGAGTAACTTTATATGGTATAACTATCAGGGTATTCATTTTAATACGTCAAATTTCAAAGTACGTAACGTTATAGAAATTAACATGAGAAATGAAAGCAGACATCGATTCTGCTTAAACGTGCGAAGTGTGCCGTCAAAGTGTGCCGCTAGTGGCACGGGACTACTGTAATTGTTTGATTGCATTAAAGGTGTTAATCTTTGCTCTTTGACAGTTGTTACATTAGCACCACACTGCCTTACTTCAGGTACACTTGGTATTTCCCAACAGTTTTGATTCTCATCAGACCTGTAAAGTAGGTTCTGATCGAGATCGAAAACAAAATTGATTTCAAAACACATAAAAGAAACTAAAGAAAATGAAGCAGATACTTGTTTAAAACAGATGGCATATTGGTAGTTAAAGGTGTTAACTTTACATATAGACCTGTTCCCAACCATTATCCAAAGTATTTCTTTAAATCAAAATAGAAATTATTGTCGCATAGCAGACTTTTTACAAAAATGTCATCTATTATTTCTAAACGTTCAATTTTTAAGTATATTGACTAAAGTAATGAGTATCAAACAGTTTGTATTGTGATCAGAAACCGGCATACGCAGCGTCTGAACAGTAACCATCCTGGTGGCAAATATCCCTTACAAGTACTTACTTTCCTACTTTGCTGCATTTCTATTTAGTAGATCGAGTTTATCCTCCTACCAAGAACTAAAAGGAAGGCAGGTAGTTTTGATCCCATGCGCTAGCTGCTTCGTAACGAATGAGATTAGCTGAAATCATCTTCCTGAAATCATCATTATTTCATCTCCTCATCCCTCATCATTCATAGGCGCTATATGAACTATTTTGTGTGGCACTGTGCACGTGTCACTGTTTCATAATATTATATGAAGCAATTCAATTGTATGAAATTAATACATGCATATGCAAATATTAATCCTACCTAGGCGAAACATGTAATTAGCAATTTATGATAACTAATTTAGTATAAAATACATGTAAATAAAACAGAACAGAAAAAGGTCTGAGCATTTAAAGGGCTAAAATTATCTGTTTGTGACAATAATGTATACTCATTTTAACTGAGTGGCAACTATTTTAGAGCCTAAAAATACGTCGGGTTACCACTCCAATGACAAAACATACTTACTGCGTCCAATAGTATATTAAGTTCTTCTCTGTTTAATTTTTTCAAGTTCAAAAATTATTTCAGTAATCATATCATAATCATAATACAGTATAATAACACATTTACGATGTGGACCGTATTGACCCGTGCCTTTTTGGATCTGGGCCGTTTTGATCCGCATTCATATTTTAGATCACCGGCCCCATGTTCAAGATCACCGAGCGGAAACCTAGCGCAAACCTAGCGCTTGCTGTCCGCTCGCTATCGTTCAAGAAGCACAGCTTGCGCTCCCCAGAGTGTACTGTAACATAAATAGCAACTTTTACGTACTGATACCCTGCCTAGCGCTCGCCGAGCAAATTCGTTCAAGAGCGAGCGACCGTCCGCTCGGCAAGCGGAAACTTAGTTGAACAAGCCTCTGGCACGAAGTGCCAATGTGAGCTTTTAGGATCGCTGGATGTCCGTCGTCTGTATGTCTGTCCGTCTGTCCGTTCACAGTTGGTTCGTTAACACTCTAGCGGCTACAAATTTCATCCGATCTACATGAAACTTAATGACAATGTTTGTCTTTAAGAAATCTAGGTCATGTTCGAATGTGGATAATTTCAGTTCAAACTCTAGGTCACTAGGTCAAATCATAGGAAAACCTTGTTAACACTCTAGAGGCTACAAATCAACATCAACAGTATACTCACGAACAATCAAGGCTGATTATAATTGGGAGGCGCGTTGTCTGGGAAAGACAGTGTTAGTAAAGTGTTACAAATGTCAAATTAAAAGATCAAGATAAGAGAAAGATAAAACAAAAGTATACATAATGTACAGGGATAGGGTGCAAGGTTAGGTTAAAAGATAAAAATCAAGCTCTCAGTGCTTAGAATGTGACTGCTCCCAGTCCCACCCTGAAGGCATCCAGACTGGGGCTTAACTTAATTTGACCTGGGAGGTTGTTCCAATATCTTATGGTTCTGGGAAAGAATGAATTTATGTGGTACTGGGTTCTAGACTGTGGGATCAAAAAGTTATGGTTTCTGGTAGGAGTAAGGTGGTGGTGGTCGACGTAAACTAGTTGGCATTGTATTTTGTATAGCATGAGGAGGGAGTTTTCGATGCGTCTTTGTTCCAATGTGTTCCAGTGTAAGATTTTTAACATTTGGGACACGCTACTGGTGTTACTAAAGTCGTTTAGGACGTATCTGGCCGCTGCACGTTGAACACCTTCCAACTGTTTGGAGAGGTGTTTCTGCCAGGGGTGCCAAATGACGGAACAATATTCTAGTTGGGGACGGATGTAGGTCTTGCATGCAGCTTCCTTAGTGTTAACGTTTGAGGTTTGAACATTCTTCTTGATGAAGCGTAGCGTGTTTTTGGCTTTTACCACTGTGTTGTCAATATGTCCTGTCCAGTTTAAGTCTTTATTTATTGTAACCCCTAAGTGTTCCTTAAGGTTCCGTTTTAGGGCCTTTACTTTTTCTCATTTACGTAAATGACATAACCGATTCACTACTTAGTTTAACAAGGCTATATGCCGACGATAGCTCTCTTTATTATTCTGCAAGTACATTAGATGATATTGAAGGCATAATCAACCATGACTTAAATAACATCACAGTATGGGCAAAACAGTGGCTAGTTAACTTTAACCCAAATAAAACAGAAGCTATTCTATTTACACTCAAAAGGCAATCTCCTTTACCTAAACTACTCTTTGATAACACCGAAATAAATTTTGTGGACCATCATAAACATTTAGGGGTGACATTCAGTAAAAATGGTCATTGGGCTAATCACATTGACAATATTATAGAGTCAGCCTCTAAAGTTGTTAATATTATGCGTAAAGTACAATTTATACTTTCAAGGTCTGCTCTGAATCAAATATACTTGTCATATGTACGGCCAATTTTTGAATATTCGTCAATTGTATGGGATGGCTGCCCTGAGGTATATACTAATACTTTGGACAAAATGCAAAATGAAGCTGCACGTATCGTCACAGGGCTAACGAGATCAGTTTCCCTTGAGAGGCTCTACATAGAATGTGGCTGGGAGTCTTTGTTCAAGAGACGAGAAAACCAAAAACTGTTTTTTATGCACAAGGTATCACATGACACTGTCCCACAGTACATAAGTGATAATATTCCTCCATTAGTTGGTGAAAGGTCAAACTATCCTTTGAGAAACCGAGAAAATTTTGAAGTACTACCTGCTAGAACGTCCATTTATCAGAAATCTTCTATTCCTTCTTCTGTAGTGCTCTGGAACTCTCTGGACTCTGATCTTAGGCAAATCCCTAATTTTTCTTCTTTTAAAAATAATATAGCTTCTAGATCGAAGCCAGAGAGAGTTCCGGGGTACTACCTGGTCGGAAATAGACATTTATCAGTACTACATGCAAGATTAAGAAACAGTTGTAGTAATTTGAATGAACACCTTTTCCTAAATCAATTAAAACTAGATCCTAATTGTTCTTGTGAAAATGTAATTGAAAATATTGATCATTTCTTTTTTAAATGCCCCAATTATATAAACTTACGACATACCTTATTTCAGACCACAAGATTTTGCCATCCGATTAATAGTAACATTCTTCTTTTTGGAAGTAATCACCTCACTTTTGAACAAAACTGTTTGATATTTGGTGCTGTACAAACATTCATTAAAGAAACCAAGCGCTTCAGTACTTAATTCTTTTTTGTTTTTTTTCTTTCTCTATTGTTTTTTCTTTCTTTATTTTGGTTTGTTTCTAAAATTGAAAGTTGATGCGTCTGTCCTTATGTGCTCTTGTAACTATGATCACAGTTATCTTTTGTTTAGCTTAGATATGCAATGTAAAACATTATGGAACGATTCGAGGGTCTAAGATGGACATATCTTAAAAATTGTCATACCAGAATGTAGTTAGCCATCCCATCTTAGATTCTCGGCTAGTTCCTCATTTATGATTACATGTATATGTTTATTATATAAGTAGTTAAGCCTCTGTTCAGCAGTGTAGAACCTTATCTATATGAAAAATGAAGAGGGGTGAAAGTAATACAGAAAGCCCCGTTGGAGCTATCTGTATTACTTTTACCTTACTTTAGTAAATCTGAATCTATTTACTAAGACTACGTTTCAGTTCTTAGTTTTAAAGTCCGTTTTAACAGGAGTTTTACTGTATAGCCAATTTAGCCATATCTCTCGTTTTGATAGTGATACAATGGTGAATGACTTAGATTAGTTGATCTTTCTTTTGGTCGTTTTATATTTTTTTTTTAATCACTTACTTTACTGTTTCTTCTCATCAAATTATGCGGAGACACCTGAAAACAAGCAACTCAACATTCTCTCTCTTTCTTTCTCTTTCTTTCTCTTTCTCCCATTCTCTATCTCTCTCTCTCTCTCTCCAATAGTATATGTATTTTTGTGAAACTGTAGGGGAAGGGCCGACTCTAAGTTGGCAGAACTTGTGGCCCAACCCCTTTTCCTGTAAAAAATTGGAAATAAAATATGTTTAAATTAATTAACCCCTAAGTACTTAGCATTGTCAGTGTCTTTTAGAACAGTGTTTTGGAGTCTGTAGGGGTAAGTGACTGTCTTTTTCTTTCTTGTGATGCGCAAGACTTCGCATTTGTCCTCGTTGAAGTCCATTGACCAATCCCTCTCCCACTGTTCTAGTCTGTCAAGGTATTTCTGTAAGTCTGACGCGTCGCCCTGGGACTTAACCGTCAGGTACACGATCGTGTCATCCGCGAATAGTCGAGCACGGCTTTTGAGGCTGTCCGGTAGGTGATTTATATAGGCTAAGAAGAGACACGGGCCGACCACTGATCCCTGAGGAACTCCAGAAAGGACTGGAGCTTCCTCTGAGAGATGGCCCTCCACTGCCACTCTCTGTGACCTTCCTGTTAGAAAGGATCTAATCCATTTTGCAATCTGTGCATTAATACCAAATTTCGAAAGTTTATGGATTAGCTTATTGTGGTCTACCTTGTCGAATGCTTTAGAAAAATCCATGACTACTACATCAGTTTGTTGGCCACTTTCCATTGTGTCAAAAACTTCCTGAGTGAAAGATATCAGCTGTGTCTCACAGCTGCGCGTGGACCTGAAACCATTCTGGTAGGGAGAAAGTAATTCATAATGATCAAAGTGTTTCATTAGACTGGAGACAATTATGTGTTCTAACAGTTTTGAGGCAATACAGGTCAAATAGATAGGTATATAGTTGCTTGCTTTCGATTTTGGGCCCGTTTTGTAGACAGGTGCAATACTGGCCTTTCTGCAGTCTGAGGGGACTGTGCCAGTATCCAGAGATAACTGGAAAGTTTTGCACAGAACAGGAGCAATTTCTGTGTGGAGTTCTTTTAGGAGTCTTGGCGAGAGTTGGTCAGGTCCAGAGGCTTTATTTGGGGAGAGGCCATAGTGGAGTTTTTGTACACCTTCAACTGAGATTGAGATGGGGGGGGGGGGGCATTTTAGTCCTAACAGGGTCTATCAATTCACTACAGGTCTGTTTAAGACTCAGTGGTTGTGGTTTGGTGAAGACTGTTTCAAACTGTTTGTTCAGTATATTGGCTTTTTCTAAGGGGTCTGTGTATGTGATACCTTCTGATTTCAGTGGTGAGATTCCAAAACTTTCAGACTTGTTATGTTTGATGAAGGAGTAAAATTTCTTGTTTCTACCTGGTTGAGAATCGCCTTCGAAGATGACAGATTCGAAGTAGCCCCAATAGGATGATCTAGTTTGTCTCTGAATGGCTGCTTTGATGGTTTTAAATTGAGAAAGTAGTCTAGAGTCTGCGTGACGTTTGTCCTTTATTCGTTGGTATAGTCTGTCTCGTCGTCTGATCTGTCTGATAATATTGGGAGTAACCCATGTCAGATCTTGTCTGCTCTTTGTGACTTTGCTTGGTACATAGGTGTCACAAAGAGTTTTAAGTCTGTCCTTGAAGTCATTCCAGGCCTTGTCTATGTTGTCGTATGGGGTTTTAAGGAAATTGTCCTTGAATCTGTCCATGTCTCTTTTAAAGTGTAACCAGTTTGCCCGCTTGTAGCGTAGTACTTTCCTTTTTGGTTGAGCGTAACGGCCTTTACTGATTTTAAGCTCATGGAAAACAATGTCATGGTCTGAAGTGGCAAGGCTAGGTAGTGTTTTTGGTCGTTGCTACAAGGGACGGCATATTGGTAAGGAACAAGTCTAAAGTATTGAGTTTCCTGGTTGGAATTTTGACCATTTGTTCTGACATCTGACATCTGACATCGAGGCCGTAACAACTTGGATGTTGCTAAACTGTAGTTTCTTTGGCCCTTTTGGCAGATTGTTTTCTCTGTTGATATCTTCTTCTTTGTTGTTGAAGATCTCAACGTTAATTGTTCGGACGTGAGGACTTCCGGTGTGTAAAGGCGCTATTATGCGCATTACAGCTAAATTACTATTACTATTAAGCTGATAAGTTGATAAAATTATACATTTCTTGCAGCAATATAAAACAATTTTATATACAATACATTTAAGTTACTACATGGTGTCTTCACTTTTGGTTTTTAGTGGTAGCAGATCGGGTTAAACTTGGAACCCCCTACCCAGTGGTTGTTAAGCCTGCTCTTAAATGCATTAACAGAGGGTGCAGTGACTACATGCTCTGGCAAACTGTTCCAGTTGTTCACCACCCTCTGACTGAACGCGTTTCTCCTCAGTTCTGTTCTTACTGTACGTTTGTAACTCTTTTTGGAGTTGTTTCTTGGCAATAGATAACCTACCCCCTCTGAACTAGGTTTTGGAAAGAAACGTTCAGTATTAATGCTATCATAACCTGAGTAGATTCTGTACACCTGGATCATGTCTGCTCTCTCCATGCGATATTCCAGACTTGGCAGCCCAAGCTTTCTCAATCTTTCACCATAGGACAGATGTCTAATACCCTGTACCATTTTGGTGGCCCTTCGTTGTACATTTTCGATTGCAGTCTGGTCTCTAATATACCTAGGAAACCATACTTGTGTGGCGTACTCGACATGCGGCCTGACCAGAGCTTTGTATAGATTTAAGAACATTGATTCTGTCATATGTGAAAAGGTTTTACAAATTAAACCCAAATTTCTGTTAGCCAATTTAACTTTTTCTCCAATATGTTGTCTGAATTTGAGTTCACAATCAAATTTTACCCCTAAATCTTTTTCCTCTTTGACCTTACATATCTCTTCTATATTGCCTTCTTTGTTTATAATATAGTACTCATCTGGTTCTGACCTTCCTAAGTGCATAGTTTTGCATTTCTTTGAATTAAATTCAAGATTCCAAGTATTGGACCAATTACTAGCTGTCATTATATCGTCTTGGAGTTTGCCTGCATCATCATTAGATTTTAGCACTGAGTAGAGCTTAGTGTCATCAGCAAACAGTTTGACTGTACATTTCATAGTGTTTGGCAAATCGTTTATAAATATGAGAAATAGAACAGGACCCAAGACGCTGCCCTGGGGTACTCCGCTCTCCACCTTCCCCCAGTTTGATGTTTCACCATTTATTATTACTCTTTGTTGTCTGTCCTTTAAAAAATCTTGTATCCAAGAGAGTAGTTTTCCTCTTATTCCATATCCTTGAAGTTTTTTTATTAGTCTTTTGTGAGGAACCTTGTCGAAGGCTGCCCTAAAGTCTAAATATACTATGTCAGTTTCGTTGCCTTTGTCATATGCTTCAGTCCAGTCTTCCATACATTCGAGTAATTGTGTTACACAAGAGTGTTTTTTTCTAAAACCATGTTGGACCTCGCTGATTAAGCAATTTTTTTCTAGATGATCTACCAGCACATCTCTTATTATTTTTTCCATAACTCTGCAGCACAGACTTGTTACGCTAATGGGTCTATAGTTAGCAGCTTTGTTTTTTTGGCCAGCTTTGTATATCGGGGTTACGTTGGCTTCTTTCCACTGGTTTGGTAATTTGCCTTCTTCTATGGATTTGTTACATATGTCCCTTATTGGGTGTTTTAGCTATTCAGCACATTCTTTTAGTAATAGTGGGTGAAGATTATCTGGTCCTGGTGATTTTGATGTTTTGAGATTTTGTAGAATGTTTGTAATGTTTTCTATGGTAATATTTGCTGTCTCTACATACTCATCTGTTCTATTATCAAAATCTGGAATATCGTCTTGATTTTCCTTAGTGAAAACCGTTAGAAAATAATCATTTAGGGCGATTGCAGTTTCTTTGTCATTTGATGTTATGCTACCGTCTGGATTAGTGATTTTACTTACACCGACACTGGTCTTTGTGTTATTTCGTACATATTTCCAAAATTTTTTAGGGTTTTCCCTAATATTATCAGCCAAACATTTTTCATATTCTTTGTGTGACCTTCTAATTTCATATGTAACTTGATTTCTAGCTTTCTTGTAATTATTGAATGTTTTCAAGTTTTTACACTTAGTGTGTTTTATCCATTTTGATCTTTTTGATCTTATCGCATCACGTGCACGTTTGTCCACATATGGGTTTCTTTTCTTGCCTGTTACACCTGCACTCCTTGGTATGTGCTTTTCCATTATAATATTTAGTTTCTCTGTGAAGGTGTACCATACATTTTGGATTCCCATACCTACAAAAACGTCCCACTGAGTGTCATGGAGTTCCTTATTAATTTCTAGGTAGTTAGCCTTTTGGTATACATACCTCATTTTATTATTACTATTTTTGTTTATATAACAGTTAAAGTTGAATGTTATTATTAAATGGTCACTTTTTCCTAGATGTTGTTGGTACTCTATGTTATCTACCATGTTTTCTTCATTGGTAAATATTAAGTCTATTAGTGATGGTTTTTGGTTTAACCTAATTCTAGTATTTTGGTTTACATGTTGATATAGATAAAGATCTTTGATTCCTTCTAGGAAGACATTTTCTAAGTTATTTCCACTACTTCTTAAAGTTTCGTTCTCCCAATCTATCCCGGGGAAATTGAAGTCTCCCATTGTCAGTATATGGGAATGATCACTTGTGTATACAGTGTTAAGGAGCTGAAGTAAAAATTTTACATTGTCAATCGAGTTTATGCTCGGGCTTCTGTATATACATCCTACTAATAATTTGTCATTGTTCACTAGGCTAATAGATACCCACACTGATTCTTTGTATTCGCTTACTATTTCGGTATTTATGGCTCCAAGGTTTTTAATTGTATAGATAATTACTCCTCTTCCATTAGTTTTACTTACTCATATTCAGGAATATTATAAATTTCATTAGTGTTCTCAAACATAGAGTTTTTAGGGAAAATTTCAGTCATAGCTATGATTTCTGGTCTACTCTCATCGACTATAGTTAGGAGCTCTTTCCTTTTGTCTTTACTGAGAACATCTGCGTTAGTGTATATGACCTTTAAATTATTTGTGCCCTGACCTAGTATTTCTTCTTTAAACTTTTCATTAAAACTTGTTTTATGATACATGTTTCCCTCATTCCCGATGTTGGGAAGAGGGCTAAAAGAGAAACTATTCACACTGCCCCTCAGTCAACTCTGGTGACATTGGGGTAGACTCACTGACGTTGAACCCTTGACTTTGGGCCAAACCTCCGACGATGGTTTCATCGATCGTGATATTGTTTTCGTCAATCATGGTGTCCAGAAGATACCTTTTTTCCTCTGTTCCTTGTTTCCTCTTTGGACTATATGTCCTAGAGCCTCTTTCATCCAGTTTACTGGAAGTCCCTGTTACTACTTTGTGTTCAGGATTTTTTAGTTGCTCTCGTTTAGCATTTCTTTCTGTACGTTGTTAATTGGTTAAGTCCTTAAAGAAGACTACATTTTTGAATTTTTCGTTATTGTGTTTGATATTTTTAGAGTTTTCAAGCAGTTTCTTCCGTTCTTTTCTATCTTTTAGGATTACCTTAAGTACCCTGTTATAGTTTTTATTTGGTATCCCTAATCTAAAAAGGGTTTCAATTGCCGGAAATTCCACACCGATACTTTGTGCTATGTCATTAAAGTTCCTCTCATCTTCATCTTTCCTGCTGGGTCCATCCTCGCTTTCTGATTCGACAAGATTGTACACCACTAGGTTTAATTCCCGTCGCCTTCTATCTTCGTATTCTTTATTTCTTCTGTCAACCAGTTCTGTAACTTCGTTTTTGATTTCCTCCATTACTTCTGTTTTCATAGATTGTATTTCTGTTTGTATTTGTTCTTTGTTTTGTACTTTCATATCTTGGACAGTGTTCTCTAGTGTTGTTAGGCGGTTTTCTTGTCTAATTTTTATGTCTTTTATGTCCTTAGCTATTTCGTCTAGTTTTGATCCCCTAACTGTACAGCTTTTGCATGCCCATTGGAATCCATGCATTTCTCCATGTTTCATTAGTGTGATAACTGCTTTGGACAATTCTGTACAGTTTGGGCAGAAGTTTAGTTGACATTCACTACACGATATGTGGAATATTTTTTTCAAATCTAACCTACATTTGCTACATTTTTGTGTCTCTGGAGGGCTTTCAATTTCTTGACAGGATCTTTTGGTAGGAGGAGTTTTGCCATCATTACCAGTTGTTTTGTTTACTACTCCTAATTGCCGGTAAATAGCGTTTCGAGGTGTACTCGTATTTAGATATTCTCTTGGTTGGCTCATTTCGTAGATCTAAAGATGAGTTTCACTCAGATTGAGAGGTAGGGGAATGCTTTTAGATTGCAGGGCAATCCCAGCCAATCTATTGCATTAGATATTTAGTATAATTAGTATATTGGCCCACAGAAGCGTCAAACTCAAATAAAAAGGGGTGGGGGGAGTGCTTTAGATGGCAGAGCAATCCCTGCCAATCTAGCTATTGTATTGGATTTTCAGTAGATTTTACAATTTGAGTCAGCCACTTCTGTGAGGCCAATTCGTTTGGGTGTACCCCATCGGTTAGCAACTTGGAAGTGAGGGAGTATCTAGTATTGCCCTTTTTTTTGTCTTTTCTACATTTAACAAAGTCTTGGTAGAAAAGTGGAGAACGATATCCCAGGTCAGCGTTTGTTTCCTTGACTAAAGTATTAATTTCTTTCACTTGTTCGTTTAGTTCTTTATCGTCCTGCAATTCCCAATCATGACACTCTCTCAGTCTATTCCATTCACGTGTAAAGATGGGGGGTGCTTCCAAGACTCCTATTTTGACACCAAAATCTTTGCTCAATTGAATGAGGCACTGTAGTTGTGTTTTAATAACACTTGTCAAATCATCTACAGAGTCATACCTTTTGTAAATATATCTACCCCTCTTGATGGTCAGGTCACATGTCAAGTGCCAAAACAGTATAAGAGTATTACTCAAATTATTTTGCTCTCTACAAATTTTTTCCACCTCTCTAATTCCTTCAAGTGTTTGTCTACCCGATAAACAGTGCCAATCGAAGTTGTTTGTTTTGACAGAAACCTTTGTAGTCTCTTGCCTTAGATATCTCCCCTTACTGTCAGAGACAAAGAATATCTTATCATAGGGGGCAGCACCTGTTTCTTCTGTGGCGCACTGAGCTAGGTATTTCTTTAATTTCTTACTTTCTCTATCCGTACTAGTTGCCATAGATTGTTTATTATGGTCTGTGAGAAGAATTCAGAAAGCCTCGGCCACACAGTCTGGTACAGAAGTTGTGTTTATTTATTAAACTAATGGGGGGGGGTATCACTATAATACGATATTTCAAAACAATAGATACGATGCAATAAATAGCCAATAGATAGAATGGCGCAACACTGTGTAGAAAGGCGTTCAGCAGAGGATGGCCAAACCTGCCGTTGCAAAACAGCAGCACCGCACCCTCTGTATAGAGGTTTTCACTGTCGCAACAAAGTATAAAATTGTGTCTTACCTCGATAATAACTGTAAAACAAAAACCCTTATATAAACTAGGGACTTACGGAGGTTGACACAGTGACTGGTAGAGCAGCCCCTACACAGTCGGCGTGTTTCCCCTCCCACGTGCGTAGAAATTCTAAGTCTAAACAATATTCTAAGCCATTATTTAGTTTGTTTATCTTAAAAATATATTAAATTATGACTGCAAAATTACAATTCCTTCAATGAAGGTTGTTGTAAGACGAAAATTATCTATTAGAAACGAGTTGTAAGTTGAAATTATTATTTTTTTTAATATGGCAGTTCCTGACAAATTTGGAGTGAGTGGCCGAAAAAATAAGTTTTCAAAATATGATCTATTCCCTTTACAATTTTTTTCAAAAAGAAGCCCTAACAATGAAACCCGATCTAGATATTATAAATAATCAGTTTTTGTCCATTTTCTTCATCCCCTGTATTAGATTCCCCTGGATTTCTTTCTCAAATTTTCTCAGTAGAAAATTTCATGTCCTCCATCGATGACGTCACCGGAAGTCCTCTAAGTTTATGTTTACCAGGTTCTCAAGGAAGTTTTCGTAGAGGTCTTTATGTTTACAACTAGGTCTTATCGTCTCGTTGGTCCAGTCAATGTCAGGTAGGTTGAAGTCTCCCAGGAGCCAGACTGTGCTGTTCCTGGGTATCTGTCTCAGTGATGTCCAAAGTTCAGTCAGTGATTCGTCGTCATCCTCATGCGGTTTATAGTAAGACCCAACAAAGATTGTTTTTACCCCCGGGATAGAAATCTTAGCCCAGCAAAGGTTGCAGTTTGTTTTAAGATCTGGCTGTTCCTGCCTTACTAGGCCTCTAGTGACTGCAAACACTTAAGACCCCCCCTTTGGAGTATGTCCTGTCGTCTCGGAACACATTGTAGTTAAGGGTGTCAGGGAATATCTCGGAGGTGTGTATGTCTGGTTTGAGTCAGGTCTCTGTGCAACAAATGACGCCAGGCTTTGTCTGTTCTATTACTAGGTGGAGGTCTGGAATCTTGTTTTTGACCGAGCGACAGTTAATGTTAAGGACAGTGATACGTTGCACTGGTTTCTGTTTCTGTCGGCGAGGGTTTTGGGTTTTGGGTGCAATCGGAGTATATGTGGCTTTAGGGGGTTTTAAGTTCTTGGGGGTTGAGGGTAACCTGTAGTCTGATACGTCCGGCTCATTGGATCTCATTGGATCTTAGAAATTATGCAAATATTTTGCATGAGTCGTCTTGATCCGTTCTGCTTTGCTGTCTATCTATCTCTGTATACTGCCAATCCCTCTCGCGAGACTATGGGGTTATGCAAAGAGAATAAATATATTGATTTTTATTACTATTTATATATACCGGTACTTTAAAGTCATATCCGTGACCGTTTAAAATATTGTGTTATATAAAGATCTAGTTTATAATTCAATATACTGGATTTGTGGTTTTTATCTGGATCCAAACTCAGACTTTTATCGCTGCTTAAAGTACTAGATAATGTTCACTAACAACATTAATAACGGACATACATGTACTCACATCGCACCAAAAATTCAAAATTAGCGAATTTGGCCGAAACTTGAATTTGGGTCCGAAACAATGAGGAACTAGATCCAATAAGGCGAAAGAGCTAGGGCCGAAACTTGTATTTTAGCGCAAGAAAGAGGGGAACCAATTCCGCGGGAGAAAATGGCCGAAGGTGGACAACAAAAACGTAAACATGAGAACGGTGATGGTGATTCTAAGAAGAAAGCTGCGAAAAATACGTTTGGGTTCTGGAGTCAGGGACTGTTGTCATCCATGAATGATCCTGACTTGGTTGTTGAGAAAGATGATCAAATAGTTATCATAAAAGACAAATATCCTAAGGTAAAACTGTTAAATCAGCATATTTTCATCACACACAGGGGGCCAGAAC
This sequence comes from Gari tellinella, assembly GCA_922989275.2. Taxonomy (NCBI): domain Eukaryota; kingdom Metazoa; phylum Mollusca; class Bivalvia; order Cardiida; family Psammobiidae; genus Gari; species Gari tellinella. The sequence goes on from OV277873.1 coordinate 50,079,065, forward strand.
GTAGGGCGTGTTTGTTTAGGCTTGATTGTGGCCTAAAATAACCAAAAAATATAAAACATTGTTGTTGTTGTTGCTGCTGATAAGGTTTATAGTCCCGCATAAGCTTTATCAGATGCGTCATCCCATTTTCTTAGGATTGGGACTGTAGTGGCTGTGGAGGTGGGATCGATAGACCGCCCGGTTAGCTCAGTCGGTAGAGCGACGGACTAGTGTTGAGGTGGTCGTGGGTTCGAGTCCCACCTTGGGCGGACATTTTTCCCCTGTTTCACTTTAATGGTGTCATAAATGTTTGACGGCCCGGGCCTGGGAGTCATTCGGTCTTCATGAGAGCTGTGTTATGCTCTGAAAAGTGAAGGGGGAGGAATGTAGTGGCTGTGGAGGTGGGATCGATAGACCGCCCGGTTAGCTCAGTCGGTAGAGCGACGGACTAGTGTTGAGGTGGTCGTGGGTTCGAGTCCCACCTCGGGCGGACATTTTTCCCCTGTTTCACTTTAGGACAATGGTCAGCATCATGCCTATTGTTGAATGGACTTAATATTAAACCCCAGTATATGAGTATGTATCATAGACAAGGGGTCAAACTGTCAAAAGGGCCATTTCACACATCATATATTGATCAATTCAACTAGATCCAACATTTTCAAGTACCTAAATAGTCACACTAATGATAACTACTTACTTATTTGCCTGCTAGTAATAATCGATTACGATTGTAAAGCAGTATAAAGTTGAAGTACTTTTATCATGTAATTGAACTTGGTCTTGAAAACAAAATCAAATTCCAACCCAAATGTTGCCCATTTTGCGAGGTAGGCAAACTTCGTGCAATCATCATTTTCAAGACTGAACAGCAACATGACGCTATGCACGGGAGAAACGGGCGCATACAAACAATAAACAAACATATTACATGCAACTTACCAGTATAAACCGTCCGCGAATCGCTCTCGAGTCAACCAATTTTGATTACTTTCTGTTTGAGGTGCAGCACTCAAGTTTTTTCAATATTCTGAGCTTCTCCTTCACTTTTGTACTTAATCCCATGGTGTGACTTAACTCTTTGAAACGATTCTAATTAATTTAGTAGTCACACAATAGGGTTTGGTGCAGACATAAAGTTTATAGTTTTTGAAATACACCCTCTATCTGGAACCCTGGGTAATGGGTTAGATATGTTTAATTGCAGGCCAAACATCATTTCCTCATATTGCCAAAAGAAGCAACAATTCCAAACCTGAAGAGTTTGAAGCCGGAGCATGTCGATCTTCTGAAACACATTGACAAAAAGGGGAGAAGTTTATCAGAAAAGTAAGTATATACCGTGCAAAATGAGTGCCATGGACCTGTTTAAAATGATAACTATAACAACTCAATAAATTTGAGGAGTGTAGACCCAGATCAGAGGGATCAGATAATAGGAGCCCTCTTATCAGGGTCTGCACTGTTATCTAAAACTATTTTAGAGCAGTATTTAATATTAACTACTCAGAATTCCAAGTAGACCCAGGTTCATGTTTTGTTAACTAAAACGATCCACACAAAATGATCCTGCTAAATGTTAGCAGTGCTCAATAGTGTAGGCAAGATGGCTCAATGATCAGGGGGTAAATGTACAGTCAGCTGAGCGGTCATTCGGACTGAAAGTAGACTTTAACTGGTACTTTACATTTACTTTACAAGGGAACCTTATAGCCCACACAATGAACTCGGTGTTGAAGGGGTTAAGCAATCCACAATTTTTGAAATACTTGTGATAGAGGCATAATATTTCTCAACTGAAGAAGTTCTTGAGTCTAGTACAAGTTGTGTCAATGTCCAACAAAGGTCAAGGTCATTTCGAGGTTTAGTAGGCAGAGTTTTAATTTGGTCATAACTTTTAAATTACATATATAATAATAGAGACTTTATATTTGGCATGTGTACTAAACAAAAAAAGCCCTTGAGCTATGCACAAGTTGGCTGATGTCCGACAAAAGTCATAGTTATAAAGAGGTCATGTTCACTTTGGCGGGTGTAGTGTTTCACAAACACATCTTGTCTATTTTAATTTTTGTATTTTTTCTTCAGAACTGACAGCAAGTTGAAATTCAGATTTGGCTACCATGCTATTCCTAGTATGCGGTAAGTTTGTTTTTTTATTATTCCTCCATGGAAGCAATAGCTCTATTTTATACAGGAATGAAATTGTACCCTAAGAACTCTTTTCTATATCCTTGCAGATGGTAGCTTAAAACAGACTGAAAGTAAAGCAGGTACGTCTTAAGGCATATTCAGATAATTCTGCTGTACTTTTAACCTGTTTTAAGTGGTTACCTGTCTTAGAAACTAGAAACAGGCTATGGGGTAAAGGGTTAAAGATACATTTTTTTTGTAGTAGTCAGCTTTTTTACAGTCAAACCGTGGTAAAACTAATTGGCCTAAATCAAATTTGTATGTTTTTGTAGGTAATTTGATAACTTAAGCTCCCTTAACCCTTTCCCCATGAGTATGCCTTTTATGTCTTTTTTTAATTAATTCGTCCACAGAAGAAAATAGTTCTGCCTTCTACATTTATGAATATGCACCATAAGAAATAGTTCCTGTATCCTACATGTAATATATTCCTATATTCTTACATTTGCTAGCTAAAAGCAAATTCTGCTTTACTTTAAACCTTCTTTAAGTAATCACCTGTCATTGAAATTAGAACACAGGCTATGGGGTAAAGGGTTAAATTTCTATTTCAGACATCTACACATGCATGTTATCAGTCAGGACATGGACAGTCCGTGCCTAAAACACAAGAAACATTGGAACTCCTTTACTACAGACTACTTTGTAGATTCTAAAGGTAAGTTATATGAGTGACAGTCCGTGCCTAAAACACAAGAAACATTGGAACTCCTTTACTACAGACTACTTTGTAGATTCCAAAGGTAAGTTATATGAGTGACAGTCCGTGCCTAAAACACAAGAAACATAGGAACTCCTTTACTACAGACTACTTTGTAGATTCTAAAGGTAAGTTATATGAGTGACAATCCGTGCCTAAAACACAAGAAACATTGGAACTCCTTTACTACAGACTACTTTGTAGATTCCAAAGGTAAGTTATATGGATGTTGGAGCTGCCTTGGGTATTTCAAATTATTCCCATGCGTTTCACGAAACCTAACTTCCCTAGGGCTCAACTAAACCCTATTTTATTACCACTCATTGTCCCAGAATCATCTAAAAGAGACAATCTAATGAGTGATCACATCTGTAGCGTGTTCAATTACCATTGTTTGCTGTTTAGGTTAGCAGTTTGTGCCCCGTGTGCAGTGTGCAGAGTACAGTAGAGATAATGTTTTCCTTCCAAATAACCCCGGTTACTCTTAAACTATTATTTTCATTTCAAACAGTTTGGAGTCGGATCAGACTCCGGGTAACCTGGCATCTGATCAGACTCCAAACAGTTTGCCACTCAGATTAAGACTGGTAGTCTGAATTGACAAAATGTTGTCATTTCTATATATCATTGCGATGTGGATGCGGATGCATTTGAACGAAAGAATTACTCTTTCTCCACTGTATTTCAGACTGGTAGCCAACTCGCAATCGATGGCCATCGACGGCCATCGATTTCTTTACTGAACAGGCTACAGAGTTTGGCCCAGACGTGAGGAAAAAATGTTGAAAAATGTTCAGTTTACACACTGACTCTTTATTTTGTCAACTACTGTAGGTAGAGGTGACATTTAGGCGTCACTTTGCCATTATCTGTCTGTCTGTCCGTCCAGGTGCATAAATCAATACTTGTGTGGCAAAGTTAACTAGCCACATAATAATCCTTCAGGATCTGTCTGATCTGGGTCTAGAATAATTTCAAAAAGTGTGAACGTATGCTTATAGCATGAAAAGGGTTAAGATTGTTAATAGGAAAAGGCCTAAAATAAAATAAGATGAGCATGATGTATGGCAGATATCGCTAAACAGAAAATCAGCTTCCATGTTATACCTTATATACAGAATTAGATGTAAGGATGCTTAGAGACACTTTAACCCTTTACCCAATAACCCGTATATGACATTAAATACAGGTGAACACTTAAAGCAGGTTGAAAGTAAAGCAGAATGTGCCTGAAGGCACATTCTGCATTACTCTAGCCTGCTTTAAGCAACCATCTGCTAGGCTACATAAAAATATTCGTTATGGTAATTGTTCATGAGGGTATAAACTGGAACTATTTTCTTCAGCGGAGAAATAAATTAAATGCGCTAAAAGTCGCTTCTATGGGGTAAAGGGTTAAACCCTGACACCCCTTCCCGCTGGCCAGCAGTGATTAACATGTTTCTTGTTATTTATATATATTTCAGAGATTATTAAAATGCTGGAAAAACGTGGAAAAGTGGAGTTAGAAGCAAGGAATTTTGAGAGTTTGCTGAAGGAAGATTTAAGGTAAAACTGTTTCCATGGCAATCAAGAAATCTTGAGTAAATAGAATTTCTGCAGCATTTTCTTCTTTTTGCTTGCTCCAAACTGCTATTCTGTGATGTCAGATTAAAATGGTCTCTTTGAGACAATTAAATCCGTTTCCCCCATAAATATGCCTTTTTACACCTTTAGTTTTTTTCTCCACAATCGTTGCATTAAGGTGCATTCTGCTTTACTTTCAACCTGCTTTCAGTGGTCATCTATCTTCAAAACTAGAAAGGGGCTATGGGGTAATTGGTTAAACACAAACAAAATGCAAAAGCTTTGCAAACGAAAATAGAAAATAACAGCTTCATTAACCCATTACCCTATAGCATGTTTCTAGTATTGAAGATAGGGGACTACTTAAAGCTACCATCTTCTAAATTATAGAAATTATTTCTTATGATACATATTCATTACGGTATACTTTAGAACTATTTTCTTTAGTGGATGAATAAATTTAAGGCGTAAAATGGCGTATTTATGGGGTAATGGGTTAAGACAGTTTGACAATTATTTTCTATCTAAGTAGAAAACAGTTTTGAACCTGATCAGACACCGGGTTACCCGGTGTCTGATCAGGCTCCAAACTGTTTGTAATGGAAATTAGTTTTAGTATAAACATGCCTCTAAGGAAATGATAATTTCTTCTCCACTGTACAATTGTTACTTCGTGTCTCTAACAACCCTATGTTATGACTACTTATTTGAATCTTCTTGAAAAGATCATTTTATAGAGTTTTAAATGACAAAAAACTGTTTAATTTCACCCCTGAAACTTTTAAAGAACAATTCCAGATGCTAAGGATTACCTTATATCAATATATTACAAAAGGAAAAACAGTGTAGATCCATACCAGAGGGCTCCTAAATGAGGGCTCATTTAGGAGCCCTCTGATCTGGGTCTACACTGTTTGCATAGGACTGGTGTACTCATTACATGAGCTAAACCCATTAATTGATGCCATAAATAAGAGAAGTTGAATAAAATGCATAAATTTAAAGTTAATTGATTATTATTATATGAATGACACAACACAGCATATTGTTTATTACCCTTCAGATGCCATGTGTGCAAGCGGCCATTGAAGAACATTCCAACTCTGAAAGAACATATTCGCTCTCACAGCTACACGAAGGAATAGTGGTAAAAACACAGCATAAACTGTTGCCTCACAGCTACACGAAGGAATAGTGGTAAAAACACAGCATAAACTGTTGCCTCACAGCTACACGAAGGAATAGTGGTAAAAACACAGCATAAACTGTTGCCTCACAGCTACACGAAGGAATAGTGGTAAAAACACAGCATAAACTGTTGCCTCACAGCTACACGAAGGAATAGTGGTATAAACACAGCATAAACTGTTGCCTCACAGCTACACGAAGGAATAGTGGTATAAACACAGCATAAACTGTTGCCTCACAGCTACACGAAGGAATAGTGGTATAAACACAGCATAAACTGTTGCCTCACAGCTACACGAAGGAATAGTGGTATAAACACAGCATAAACTGTTGCCTCACAGCTACACGAAGGAATAGTGGTATAAACACAGCATAAACTGTTGCCTCACAGCTACACGAAGGAATAGTGGTATAAACACAGCATAAACTGTTGCCTCACAGCTACACGAAGGAATAGTGGTATAAACTGTTGCCTGTGCATAAGTTCCATAGGACCCTCTAACCGAGTCCTCCGCATAAGCCCCATAGGTCACATTTACCTATTACAGTGCTCCCTCCCTACAACGACCCTCCCAACAATTATTGCGTCCTTAGAACAATGCTGGCCTCTGTTCTCCTAACAAGACAATTATGTCTGGCACTATCCTAGATGCTTAAAATTGTTGTGTGTTGTTTTTTCTCAAAATCACATATTTGGATAGTTTGACAGAAGAAATATAATGACAAGTCACACACAGCTTGAATCCAGATCAGATGCTGCAAAATGCAGGGTCTGATCTTGATTCAAGCTGTTTGCAAATGTAAACAAAGTCTTTAGTTTCCCTCCCTATAACAACTCTGAACAACTTACACAATCTTTGTCTCCAATTTACCCCATAGCTTGTTTTCAGTATTGAAGACAGTGGTAACTTAAAGCAGACTGAAAGTAAAGAATAATGCCCCTGAAGGGTATTCTGCTTTACTTTCAGCTTGCTTTAAACTACCATTTGCTACAGTGGAGAAAATGTTATTCTTTCCCATTTAAACGCAAACGAAACACAAACGCATAGCAAATAAAATGAAGAAAATGACAACTTTTCGACAGTTCTGATTATCTTTTTTAATCTGAGTGGTAAACAGTTTGGAGCCTGATCAGACGCCGGGTTATTGGGAAAGAATAACGTTTTTCTCCACTGTAGGAATATAGCATAAACTTGACCAATCTTCTTCAGTTGAGGAACAAATTAAAAGTGTAAAAAAAGGCATATTATATCAGTAAGATAAATGTTCTTTGAGCTATGGAGGAAAGGGTAACTAAGGCACCAAGGACTAGTGTCGAAACATTCCAAATATGAGTGATCATGGTTGTCATGGCAATGTGATCGGACATTTTAGGTCTTGGACACATGATTGTGTTAAACGGCCGATTCAACTGTTTTCACTTTTTGAGGAAACTGCTCCATACAATCAATGTACAGTTAAAAACTGGAGAAAATGGGATTTTGTCCATCAGACTTTGTGTGGTGGTGGTGAGGTCCAAAAGTGGTCCCATGAGTTTCCAAGAGGCTAGACAATCCAGCAAGCCAGAAAAACCATAAGAGTCTGCATTCTAAGATGTAGGACCTACCAAATGTGTAGATGTCAGAGAAGGCCTGACCACAATCATCACCATTGACTGGTCTGAATTTTAAACTAAAAAATTATTTCCTTGGGGAAAACTTTCTGTATATTTAATAGCTAATGTATTAAAGCAAATGCTTAAAGCAATGTGACAGTAAAATAGAAATCTCATTTAGGAGCTTTCTGTTTTACTGTCACTTTGCTTTAAGCTGTCACCTGTCTTTTATACAATCAATTAGCATTGTAACTTTCTTAGTGGTCATAATAGAGAGGTTTTACTGTGTATGAATATTGAGCAAGTGAAGGATCAGTAGTCATATGTTTCCATTATCAATATAGAATGCAGTGTGTATGTAACTTTGTTGTATACCTTAGCAGATGGTAGCTTAACCCTTTACCACATAGCCCTATATACTAGTTTTGAAGACAGGTGAACAATTAAATTAAAACAGAATGTGTTGAAAGGCACATTCTGATTTACTTCTAACTTGCTTTAAGCTACCATCTACTAGGATATAGAATATATAATTTGGATTATGCCATGACAAAACCTGCCTTGTTGACATATTCATGAATGTTTAAATCAGGACTATTTTCTTCAGTGGAGGAATAAATTGCATATTTATGTAGTAATAGGATAAAGCAGGCTGAAAGTAAAACAGAATGCTCCTACTGGAGCAGTCTGCTTAATTTCAAGTGGTTAACCAACTATGTCTTCAATACTGTCAACAAGCTATTGGGGTGGGGTGTTAAATATACAATTATACAACGATTTTAAATTGGAAAATTTTGCTGACAAAAATTTCTTAGCATAGAATGTCATTGCAAGATATCACTCAGATATTTATTTCAGAATAAAATGAGAAAATGCATATTACTTCTCGTGTGATCATATTTTATAAACCCTTTGAATCCTAGTGACTATACGGACCCTTTACAAAAAAGTGTACTTGTTAGGAATACACTTGTCTTTTGACACAATGTAGACACTGATCAGAGGCCTCTACAGGAACCATCTAACCATGATCTGCTCTGTTTGTCATTTTGCAACATATTGTTAACCCTTTATCCAATAACCTGTATATAACATTAAATACTGGTGATCACTTAAAGCAGGTTGAAAGTAAAGCAGAATGTGCCTTAAGGCACATTCTGCTTTACTTTCAGCCTGCTTTAAACTACCACCTGCAAGGCTATATAAATTATCTGTTATGGTAATTGTTCATGAGGGTATAACCTGGAACTATTTTCTTCAGCGAATGAATAAGTTAAATACGCTTAAAGTCGCTTCTATGGGGGAAAGGGTTAAAACAACCCTAAAGTTCCAGGGATCAATCAATCAGTTTATACTCGTTTTTCTCAAGTTGCATACATACAATAAAATGAGAACAGTCCCTCAGTATTTACAGCAGAGAAGACTTTTTTCCCATTAAAACACGCACACATTGCAATAAAATGTAGAAAATGACAACTTTTTGACATTCTGACACTTCATGTTAATCTGAGTGACAAACAGTTTGGAGCCTGATCAGATTCCGGGTTACCAGATTGCCCTGTATGTCATTTTGCATTATTACACCTGGCTTTGAGTTACAATATAATGTAAATTCCCCATAGATAATTCCCCACATAGACCAAAATTAAACATTTTGCATGTCTTTTACATCTATCCAAAAAATATACTGTCACTCTACATGATATTCTTTTTGTGACGTCACTCTAAATGATATTATTTTCTCTATTCTTAAAAATACTGTCACTCTATATGATATTATTTTTGTGACGTCACTCTATATGGTATTATTTTCTCTATTCTTGAGGTGATATAAACAATGTGACATCGTTTCGCGCGTTACATGCATGGCAGCTCTAAATTGGTATTCACAACATACTTTATAAAATACGAACGAGACGATTCCACAGTCAGGGTTGATACGCTCGGTGTAATAAAATAAATATATAATGGCAGTTTGCGTGACATTCAAATTTCACCCTTGGGGTGACATTCTGTTTCTCAGGTTCACGCAAACTGCCATCTAATATTTATATAATATACTAATAGTCTAAAATGGACTAGACTTGCTTTGAGATTAGAGTTCCAGGTGCGAATAGGTTAAAACTTTAGTGTGGGCTAACCACGAAAGAGGGCGTGTAACTTGTACATTGTACAAGCCTAAATTTGTTAAGGGTATGCAACTTGACATAAATACATGTACGTATAATGCAGGAGTTGTGTTTCTTTGATACTTTATCCCAAACCATTAAGTGGTAGCATATAAAATATTATACAGATGAGTGCAGGATAAAATTAATAGCAAAAATATCTAGGAAGAAACTTTTTGCAGTTGATTTTTCATTCAGAAAGCTAATGATTTACCCCACCCCCAATCTGTCTCTCTGTCTGTCTTTTGCTCACACTCTCTCTTGCTCGCTCTGCCTGTCTGTCTCTCTCATTGCTGTATTTCTGTCTGTCTGTCTGTCTCTCTCTCTATAGTGAAAGAGTGATCAGTCCACTTGACATATGCAAGCAGTGTGGATCTCAGAGGTCTAAAGGAGCAATAAAGTGACCTCCGAAAACAGATTCCCTTTTCTCATTGATCCCTGAAAATACTCCATTTTTGACTAGGCTTGTAATTTTGCAACATATTGTACAAACAGTGTACACGATTTCTTTGGTATGACCGCTTAACTGGAAATTCTCTAAACCAAACATTTTTGTCAGTCTGGTTTCACAATCAATTTCTTTGTCACAACTGAAAATGTTTCCATTGTTCATAATATTCATATTATACCAATATGGACCGTTTGTCTGCATTAACCCCTTCACTGCCTTATCCCAAGTACAATTGTTATTTGCAAACAGTTAAGACCCTGATCAGACGCCGCACGACGCGGCATCTGATCAGGGTCAAAACTGTTTGCCACTCATAACGGTATTACATTATTATACCCCCACAAACAGAGTTTGAGGGGGGTATACTGGAATCAGCCTGTCGGTCGGTCGTTGGTCGGTCTGTCTGCAAAATCTTGTACTTTCAACTCCTCCTTCAGTTTCAACTGGATTCATTTGATATTTGGCATAAATGTTACTCAGGTGTAGTAGATGTGCAAGACACACATTTCAGGTCTCTATGACCTTGACCTTGACCTTTGTCCTTGAAATTGTTCTTGAAATTGGCAGGCAAAATATTGTACTTTGAAATTGGCAAGCACAATTTTGTACTTTGAACTCCTCCTTCACTTACAACCTGATTCACTTGATACTTGGCATAAATGTTACTTAGGAGTAGTAGATGTGCAAGACACAAATTTCAAATCTCTGTGACCTTGACCTTTGGCCTGAAAATTTGTCTGCAAAATCTTGTACTTTCAACTCCTCCTTCAGTTTCATCCGGATTCATTTGACACTTGGCATAAATGTTACTCAGGAGTAGTAGATGTGCAAGACACACATTTCAGGTCTCTGTGACCTTGACCTTTGGCCTTGAAATTGGCAGGCAAAATCTTGTACTTTGAACTCCTCCTTCACTTTCAACCTGATTCACTCGATACTTTGCATAAATGTTACTCAGGAGTAGTAGATGTGCAAGACACAAATTTCAGGTCTCTATGACCTTTCTCCTTGAAATTGGTCTTGAAATTGGCAGGCAAAATCTTGTACGTTGAACTCCTCCACTTCAACCTGATTCACTTGATACTTTGCATAAATGTTACTCAGGAGTAGTAGATGTGCAAGACACAAATTTCAGGTCTCTGTGACCTTGACCTTTGTCCTTGAAATTGGTCTTGAAATTGGCAGGCAAAATCTTGTACTTTGAACTCCTGCTTCACTTCCAACGTGATTCACTTGATACTTGGCATAAATGTTACTCAGGACAAGTAGATGTGTAAGACACAAATTTCAAATCTCTGTGACCTTGACCTTTGGCCTTAAAATTGACCTCTAACCTTGGTTATGGAAAACAAAAATTGTCCAGAGCATATCTCTTTTACCCTATCATCCACGATTACCAAACCTGGTGTGTTGTTATTATTATATGTTGGGATTGCAGAGTGTCATATACCATTTTTAAGTCATTTTAACCTTGGCTTACACCTTTGACCTTATTGTAAAATCTTATTGAAAATGTCTGCAGAGTGCTATTTATCACCTTTAGTGATAGCCGTTCTTGTTAAATTTACCTAAAATTTATTTTTTACAAATAAAAGCAGACGACAATTGTTTACATGACAGTGAACTAGTTGAACTAGCCGACTACATGTACATAGGTCAGCTCGTTTACTTAGACTAATGATGGGAGGGAAATGGCGGAAATTCTCTAAACAAATAAATGTCTTTGATGACTGATAGTTTATATAGAAACAAGCCCTCCGTCTCTAATGGCACATATCCTCCTGCTGGCCTGATGAGACAATTGATGTTAACACAGTTCTTTCCTGTTGTTAACCCCTAAACGTCATCAATTTTGTTAAAAATAACTGTCGTCTGCTTTCATTCCTTAAATTTAAAAATTAGGTATTTTGACTCAAGAAATATAGAAATGAGTTTCAAACAGTGTGGACGCTGATCGGACGCCGCGTTACTGTTTGCAAATAACTATTGTACTCGGGACAAGTCACCGAAGAGGTTAACCATTATTTTGCTGAGTTTTCGTCCGCTTCAAATATATCGTCTGCAAAAGGCCAACATACGAAAAATCAGATTTAGCTCACCTGGGGACCGTTTTACTAAACTACTTACGCAAAATTTTTGCGTAAATCAAAATCCTTTTACTCTTATTTTTCGATCATAAACGTTTGCAAACAGCAAATAGCCAGAACAGAGGACGCGCTAAAAGCGCGTCCACTGATCTGGCTATATGCTGTTTGTAGCAAGTGATAATAAAAAATATATATTAAAATTTAAAGTTTTGACTTACGCAACATTTTTTGCGTAAGTAGTTTAGTTAAACGGGCCCCTGAGCCAAAGGCTCAGTGTAAGCTATTGTGAACTTGTGTAGCGTCCGTTGCCGTGCGTTGCTTCAAATGACACCTCATCCTATACCGCTTTACAGATTTCAACCAAACTTGACAGAAATATTCCTTTGGTCAAATTCTTTCAAACTAAATATAAATCCTAAATACTAGTAAATAGTCAAACCCGGTAATGTCCATTAAAAGTTTCAGGGGTGAATGATTTAATGGTTAATGACCAAGTAGAGATCTCAGAGTTATACTAATACCCCCATTCCACTAGACGGCGATCTATGGCGCTCTGTCAGAGCGCCGCAGGTCGCCACACAGAGCGCCTAGATCGCCAAGAACGCTACCTGGTCGCAAACGGATCGCTATCTGATCTCCATGAGCGCCAAGCTCGCCGTCGGTTTACTCCCATGCACAAAGATCCATGGCGCTCTGGCCAGAACGCCATCATATCGCTAGTTGGTCGCCTAATCGCCAAGATCGTAACTGGGGCGCAATCGGATCACCTTAGAGCGCCACCATGATTCAACAAAGCAAATCAGTAGATACTTCGCACTCCGTGGCGATCTGATAGTGATTATCTGCATTTTGAAATACCCGATAGTATTTTCTATCAATAGATCCAAATTGCATGATGTAACTCGACGTCTCATCCGGATCCAAACTGTTATACACCCATACAATGATGATACCGAAAAATGTGTTAATATCATGGCGTTCAGCATTGATTTTGATGTGCGTTAGAACATCTGTAGTAGCTATCAAAAGAAAAAACACATATATTTCAGGCCCGTAGGAAGCAAATTGCGATTGGGGGGCACAAGGAAATTTGTGTACGCACTCTTACTAGGGGGTCCGGGGCATGCTCCTCTGGGAAAATTTTATTTCTAGATGGTCTCTGCTGCATTCTGAGGGTGTTTCCAGCACTCCAAACAGGTATAAGGCGAACATTGATCTATGTAAAAAATGACTCCAAATGACCCCAAATTATTAATCTAAGAACATTTTAGGCAGGTTGCATTCCAGCTATTAAACTCTAACTCCTATCCTAACCACTTCTATTAGTGTACTCACTCTTACTATAAGGGGGGTCCGGGGGCATGCTCCCCCCTGGACAATTTATTCCTAGATAGCCTCTGGTGCGTTCTGTGGGCGTTTTGCGCATTTAAAACAGGTAAAATACTAATAAAATCCATGTAAATTTTCAACTTAAAATATCAAATTATTAATAATATAGGAATATACTCACTCTTACTATAAGGGGGCCCGGGGGCATGCTCCCCCTGGACTATTTTAATTCTAGATGGTCTTTGGTGCGTTCTGGGGGCGTTTTGCTCATTCAAAACAGGTAAAATACTAACATAAATCTATGTAAAAAATCTGAAACCAATATTGGCAAAATTATGGGGGGGGGGGGGGCACGGCCCCCGAGCCCCCGAGCCCCCCCCCCCCCCCCCGTTCCTACGGGCATGTATTTAAAGACTTGTGGTAGTACGAACGTAATGCATAAATCTCTTATAGGAATTGTCACATGTAAAGAAGACAGCAGCTATATGTATAACTATTTTCCTAAACATATGATGCCGAATCTAAAACGAATGGGCGCGGCAGAGCGCCATAGGTTTCATAGGATATCTTCCTAATCAGATCGAGTAGAGCTCTAACAGAGCGGTAATGGATCTCCATCGGTCGCCGACATTGCTATCGGATCTCTTTCGAGCACAATAGATCGCAGTGGTCGCCATCGGAACGCCAACAGAGCGCAGTGGATCACATCTTAGTCGCCTTTGAGCGCCAACGGAGCGCAATCTGATCATTCAAGATCGCAACATTTCTAATGAATTGGGTGGCGACCAATGACTATGAAGTCGCTATAGGATCTTGCAGATCGCCATCGGAGCGTTATCAGATCGCAATCGGATCGTTAATGCCGTTTGATTGCCTCATCCTGAGGCGACTAATGGCGCTCTGTCGGAGCGCGGAGATCGCCATCGAGCGCCGTCTAGTGGAATGGGGGTATTAAATCGATCTCTTTTCCCCCATTAACCCTTTTATTGACATATTATCGTCTGCTTAAAAATTGTTTTCTGTTTTTATTTCTCATGCTCAGACTGAATATAAAAACAAAGAAATTCAGGACAAACAGCTTTGATCCCGATCAGAACACCGAGTTTCTCGTCGGCTGATCTAGATCCAAACTGTTTACTAATGCTAGCATTTAAGAGGTTAACCCCTTCACTGCCATGACGTCATCAATTTTAAGCAATTGTCGTCTGCTTTTATTTCTCAAATAAAATATTTAGTTATTTTGACTTATGAAATATTAACATGAGTGTAAAACAGTTTGTATCCTGATCAGACGCCGCGTGACGCGGCGTCTGATCAGGATCCAAACTGTTTTCAAATTACTAGTGTACTCTGGGTAAGGCAGTGAAGGGGTTAAAGTGAAAGTACCGTCTGGATGTTTACGTAACAATTATCGCAGTTTCTGAAAATGTTTCCGTGCCGGACTCCCCGCGTGTCCGGATAACCCCATGACCGGCTAAAACGTCTCTTGTTTCGCATCAATATTGTTGTCTGCAAGGTACAGTAAAACCCCATTAAAACGACCACTAGTTTCTGTTTTTATTAGGTGTTTAAAGCAGATGACTGCTTAAAGCAAGGGACTTTCTGTTTCACTGACACCTTGCTTTAAGTTGTCACGTGTATTTTATATTACACATTAGCCTTCTTTTAAGTGGTCGTAATAGAGAGGTTTTTCTGTATTTTTAAAGTTAAATTTAAGACAGTATAACTGACAACATTTGAATACGAGTGTCAGAGAATTTGAGTTCTTATCAGACGCCGCGTTACGAGGAGTCTCATCTGGATTTAAAAAAAAATGCAAAATCAAGTTTATGCGGCTTCGTCGATGAAAGGGTTAAGCTGATATTATATCAGTCGAGCCTCGATATTTCAAATAACTCGATAATTCGATGTATTTACCAGATGCCCGTATTTCAACCTACATATATATCAGTTCAAAACATACTTTACACCTCTAATCTATTCCTTCACTGAAGAAATTGTTTCCACTTTATATAGTAATAAATATGTACCATCAGACATATATTTTGTATCCTATTAGACGAGAAGCTAAAACAGGTTAAAAATAAAGCAGAATATGGCTTAGGGCGAATTCTGCTTAAATTTTAACTCTTTCCTCCCTGAAACCTCAAATGGACATTCTTGTTTTCAATTTAGTCTAGTCCATTTTTGACATTTTAGGGTTGATTTTCACAATATTTGTCGCAATGTCAAACAGTGTAGATCCTGATCAAAGAGCCCTCTGATCAGGGTTTACACAGGACAAGTGTACTCCTCACATGTACGTTGTGTGCAAATGACGCATATATGCGTGACTAGGGTTCAAAGAGTTAAGTGGTCACCTTCTACTCAAAGCTGAAAACATGCTATGGGGTATTGGAATAAAGTTAGAACGTGGATAATACACTCAGGGATATTGTTTCACAGTTATACCATCTCTGTTCCAGGCGTATAGTGACTTATCTAAACATTTATCTTTTTTAACTGGCTAAATGTAAATAAGGATAGAAATCTTGTTTTCGAGATCATTTGTAGATACATTTAGCAATACCTGACGGCAAATTTATTGATTTACATACTTATGTAACATTTTGGAACTACAAATGTATTCAATTACCCGGTATTAAAAGTGAAGCGCCTTGCTCAGTTAAAATCACTGTGTGCTAAATTATTTACTGACGAATTGTATTAACACACTGGACACTGGCGACGAGTATACTTGTCATTTATTAAAAAAAAAAAGTATGCTTGTGAAGATAATACTTGTTCTTTGCAAACCGTGTACACCCTGATCAGAGGGTTCCTTTAAAAAAGAACATTCTGATCGGAGTCTGCACTGTTTGTAATTTACAATAGATTTTTAGGACCAACCCTTAATACTAAATATGGACTAGATTTTAATTAGGAACTGAATTATTGCATTTGAAGTTTCAGGGATGAATGAGTTTTAAGTGAGACGTTAATACATTGCCAAAAGTAGTCCGCGGAGTACGGCAGAGGTAATTTCTAGACCGGTGTGTGCGCAAGTGTTACAAAACAATGTGGATTGACTATACTGTCTTTTTAATAGTATTCCTTACGTGTACACCAACCTGTTGGACAAGGCAGACGTACCATAGAGTGTATGAATTTCAAATTTACACAGAATACGATGACGTGTACTGTCCTAGTGAGGCGGAAGTACACGGAGCCGTAGTTTCGGATTTCTTCTGCGCGCGCCAATGTAGTCAGGAGCCAGATTGTGGGGGATTCTTCTACAACACCAACACGTATATTTGTAGTACAGTAAAAGATTTGTCTGTTCCCCAGATAGGATGCCATTCCCAGACTGGTAGCCACTATTACACGCTGACATGTAAGCATATACAGGTGAACTTCGATATCTCGAACATGTGTAGATCGAACATATCCGTATTTCAAAGTTAAAACGTGGCTAAGCCATGTTTTAACTTTGAATTAAGGGTATGTTCGACTTAAGGGTGTATCAATGTCATGGATTTAAGAAATTTTCAAAGTATATGAAAACACTTTATGATGGTTTTGTATTGAAGAGCTATTTAAGATGAATGAAAAAATAGAAAAAATGTACATTTTGGTAAACAACAGTTGGCTCCATGGCCATGTAAAATTTACCCACCCACTTTCTCTTATTTTGTCCTTTTCAAACAGCCCGCTTCAATAAAATCCATTTTAAATGAAAACAAATATGATATTTTGGTTTTGTGTTATTTATTTCCTATCTATGGTAGTATTTCTTCATACAAAAACTAATTTAAGAAAAAACAGGCACCAAATGTTAAATTTATAAAGCTCTAAATATCATCGATATGGTACTTTTTTGTAAATTTTGTAAGGGGAGATAACTCTTTTTACTTTAATAACTCAAAATTTTCAACACTGACCTTTCATTTTCTTTTCATATTTTGAACTGCCTTAGCATCGGCTTTCATTTGGTAGAATATAAAAAAAAAGTTTAATACTAGAACTATTTCATTTTCAACCTTTTTACTTTTTTTTCATAAAATAAAATATCTAATAAAATCATGCCCTATAAAAAGCATATTTTTGATATTCGAGATAGATAGATAGATAGAGTTTATTCAGGTAACAATATGCATATCATGGCAACCAACAATCAGTATACACAGATCACACAAAACGTAACAAATTAGTAAACCCGCCCTGTGACGTCACGTTCCCGCGGATGTCACAGTCTGATGAAGGTGCTCCAATGGAGAACCGAAACTGTCACAAAGGTAAAAACTATTTGGATAAGTCACAAGAACTTCATAAATTGGGGATATAATATGTGTTCTACCGTTGTTAAACGGTTATTAGATCTGATTTAAAGTTAAACATATTTTTTCCCAGGAAAACGGGTTGGGCCGCCTAAAGTTCTACCAACTTAGAGTTGAACCTTCCCCTACAGTTTCACGAATAATACAAATACTGTTGGAGAGAGAGAGAGAGGGGAGAGAGAAAAAGACAGAAAGAGAGAGAGGGAGAGAAAGAGGCTGCTTGTTTTCAGGTGTCTCCACATAATCTTGGTAGAAGGAATCAATTGGATAGATAAAAAACAAAGCTAAATTATCCACAGTGCATCTCTGTCAAATAGAGTGGTGGAGCCTGGAATCGTAGTCGAGCGCGTCACCAATGCACCACGTCCGCCGATAACTAATAAAGATCCATTTCAGAACTGCGACAGAATTCAGATTAAATACAGTAGAACCCTTCTATTACGACCACTAAATAGAAGGCTAATTGTCCGTATAAATAGTCTAAGAGCTGGGTAAGATTTATTTATGTTGAAAGCGGCACTGGAACTTTTATATAACCCTTATAGGAAATTGTCCCAGGAGTTCAGAAATGGCCGTCTGATGAGAGTTTAGGTAGAGACAAGGGAGAAAATTGGGATAAAAGTTATCTGCCCTTGGATTTTCTTGTAAATTTTGAAAATGCAATGGCAATTTTCTTTTCTATATTGGAGACTTAAATGTTGTCTAGGATGCCCAAACTTTATCCAATGTGTCTACATAAATGTCAAAGTTTGTTTTACAAAACTTTTTCACATTCTATCTCAATCCAAGATGGCCGCCAATGTCTATATTTAGTAACATATTACATTTTTCACAACATTTCGTCTTTTCAGTGGATAAATCTACTGTGAAACATATAATACAAGCAATAACTGTACTTATTATTGTTACCAGAAGTGTAATAGAGTATTGTGTGCTATTGGGGTTCACAAAGACAGACGAATGCTCTTCTGTGGAATATAGAGAGGCTTGCATCAAAGAACCAGCAAGATTTGAGAAACCAATCAAATGGAAGATGATTCAGTGCCTCGGTTAAAACAAGGTTACCAGTGGGGAAAAGGGTACAGGAAATTGCTGGGACAAGAGATCTTTTCCCGCCGCCTACTCTTGTTAAGCAATATTCAGAATATAGACCTGAAAAAGGTGTTAGAGTAACCTCTCACACCAGTCCCACTAGCACTAGCTCATACTGACGGCAGCTTGAACACAACCGATAAATCCAAACTAATGAAAAACCTGGAAACATTCAGCAAGAATCCTCCTGTGCCACCACAGACAAGCACACTCATAATGTATGCGACCTTCTCCCTTCATCTTCAAAAGGACCCACCAAGGTCATATGGGGACCTTGCAAGATGGCTTCTCCTGCAATTTACTAGTTTGTCGAAAGATTCATCTTGAGTGTGATGTCTACTCAACACCATCCATTAAAGACAGTGAGAGAACCAAAAGGGGAGAAGAATACATATTCTATCTCATCACGGGACCAGACCAAATGCGGTCAAAGGAGTGGCAAGGTGCTCTGCGGTCAAGATCCTTTAAGAAATAATTAATGGTATTCCTAGCTAAAGAATGGGAGAAAGACACATATGCTGACACCTTGAAGGATTGCCATCTTTACCAGAGTGTCAACAGCGAATGCTTTCGCTTTACTGCAATAGGTGACACTGTGCAAAAAGTCAAAGTTGAGAAGCTCACAGGTGACCATGAAAAGGCAGCCACTCGTACGGTGTTTCATTTCGACTACAAGAGTATGTTTCATCATGTTGTCAACATCGTTGTTAGAAGCTGGGACACAGACGTGTTTGTGATACTGCTCAACTATTGGGTCCAAAACACTAGCACAGTGAAATTATGGAGAGATGTAGGGCATGATTGGAATAAAACACGACGGTTAATCAGTGTCAACAATCTTGTTCTTAATTTGACAGAGGAATTGGTGCTTGCCTTGCCTGGTCTACATGCCTTCGCTGGGTGTGACTACAGCCCTGCGTTCCTGAACAAGGAAAAAATAAGACATCTAGAGCTTATGATGAAGAATTCTCTAACTTCAGGAAGTCGAAGTCAATGGCAGCTCTAGGCGAGGGGGAAATGTGTGAAGCAATGGTTGAACAGTGTGAAACCTTCATATGCCATGTGTATGGCCAGCCAAAAGAAACAAATGTAAACAAAGCAGTGATTGTCCAGCTACATGTAAAGATAGCATTCTACATTGCTGGCATATGGCAACGTGCCATGCTGCGAAATCCAGTTAGAGAGTCACCAGTGAGATATGGGTAGAATTTCACTGATGACATTTATCAAATACAGTGGTATGGTGGCTGTCAATTGCCAAAGGACATTGCAAAGTACTTGATTCCCAGAGTGGTGATGCCACACTGTTGACGATGATATGGAGGATGAGGAGGTCAAATATGGAGAACAAATATATGGATCAGACAATACTGATGAGAAGCAGGATTAACTTTGTTAGTTGTGTGACACAAGTGGTTGGATACTCATAGTAAGACATATGAATTAATTGTGGTGTTTGAGCAGAACGATGTGCATGTTAACCGTAAATTTCATAACGTGAGATCTAAATTGTTGGTGCATGATGAGTTGGATAGCTTAAAAGTTTAAAGTGAGTAACAGAGAGAGAACACAATGATGAAGTCATTATTAATGTGTAGATGTGCTAGAAATAGATATGTTGCCAGATGAAAACATAGCTAGATAAATGTTTTTCAAATAATATAATGTTTCTTTGTATTAAGTAAAATTTAACATTGAATGTATTCGGTATTCTGAAAAGATTAAATTCTGTTACTAAAATTAGATATTGGCAGCCATTTTAGATTGGAAAAGATAATATCTTATTAATTTATTGCACACTAGTATAGATAATTCCTTTGGTTAAAATAGCACACAATACTCTATTACACTTCTGGTAACAATAATAAGTACAGTTATTGCTTGTATTATATGTTTCACAGTAGATTTATCCACTGAAAAGACGAAATTTTGTGAAAAAATGTAATATGTTACTAAAAATAGACATTGGCGGCCATCTTGGATTGAGATAGAATGTAAAAAAGTATTGTAAAACAAACTTTGACATTTATGTAGACACATTGGATAAAGTTTGGGCATCCTAGGCAACATTTAAGTCTCCAATATAGAAAAGAAAAGGACAGGTGACAGCTTCAAGCAATGTGAAAGTGAAACAGAAAGCTCCTGTAGGAGCTTTCTGTTTCACTTTCACATTGCTTTAAGCAGTCACCTGTCTTAAACGATTAATATTTGACACAACTAAGTGGTCGTAATAGAGAGGTTCTACTGTACAATAAAACAAAACCTGAAATTCAAATTAAACAAAGATTCGCTATTCATATAGACGAAACTACTCTATTGCCAGAATTTCGCATATCTTACAAATATCGTGTGCTTTTGTTTCTGAAATTTTATGCTCATGCCATTAATAAGACTGGACCAAAATCACTGCTCTACGTACAACTATTGGCGATTTTCGTTAATTGTCGGCCCATTCCGAAGTTGAAAGGCTGCCATAAGTTGATAATGAAAATTCCTAAAATTTCCAAATTTTCTATTTTTCAAGCGCGAGTACTTAAAGCAGATTGAAAGCAAAGCAGAATGCGCCTTAATGCGCATTCTGCTTTTCTTTCAACCTGCTTTATGCTTCCATTTGCTACGATAAAAATCCGAAGATATCGGAAAGATACGGAGAAATGGCAGCCCTACCGAACCATGCTTTAGTTAACAAAATTGGATGATCGCTGTGCAGCTATTGACACACATTGACCTGGTTTATAGATCTGTGGGTTCTTTACCTAAATGCTTAACCTTTTCAATGTCAAATTATTATTTTTGATTGTTTTACCCCTACACCGTTATTGTGTCGTCTGCTCCAATATTATTATCTGCAATATCATTTCAACGTTAGAATTAAGAGAGTGTGACATAAGAAGTATCAAAACGGGTGTCAAACAGTTTTGATCCTGATCAGACGCCGCGTGACGCGGCGTCTGATCAGAATCAAAACTGTTTGCAAATTCGACTTTAGACGATTCTGGCGGGAAAGGGTTAATATCAATAGAGTGTTAAACAGGCGAACGCTGTCTTATTGGTATCCATAAATGCCAGTACAAATGTTAGGCATTAATGATAGCACAGTGGAGAATCTGTTATTCTTTCCCGTTTAAACGCAAACGTACGCAAACGCAAAAACACTAAAACGTAGAAAAGTACAACTTTTTGACACAATTCTGATAATTCATGTTTATCTTGGTGGCAAACAGTTTGGAGCCTGATCAGACGCCGGGTTACCCGGCGTCTGATCTGGCTCCAAACTGTTTGCACTGCAAATAATAGTTTTAGCGTAAACGCGTTTATTGGGAAAGAATAACAGATTCTCCACTGTACCAAGGTCATTTGCAAACAGTTAATTCGTGATCTAAACTGTCAGTGCTTCTGTATTACTTTATTTATTTATAAAATTAGATCTACTTTTTTTCTAACACTTCGACCTCAATGAACCTTTTTCCGAAGAAAATCAAAGAAAATATTAGTTTAGTCAATTTACCTAAAGTTTAAAATTCAGAAATGAAAACGAACGAAAATTGTCAAAAGTAGACGGCATCATGACAGTAAATGGAAAACAGCTTTGATAACATCTTTTCATCTACAGATCCACCACCGTTTGCATGCTACACCTTTTCCGGAAGTGACGTTGACCGACTAGGAGCTGAAACGGAAACCAGCGTATGTAACAGCTACCAATATAACACGTACATCAAAAACCTGGGAACCATCGCTTATGGCTGTAGTGGCTGCGAGTGCTGCCAAAGAAAAGGTATACACTTAACGAATCTTCTAACTGTGCACTTTTCTCTTCGCTATATATCTGTTATATGTACGAATTTCTACCCAATAAAATAAATCAATATTGTGCGTGTTGTCTATTGACAGACAATGAAATGTCATATCGTTATAAAATTTTTAAAAAAAATGCTGGAAGACCCAGTGAACCATGAAACGACACAATCCTTAATTTGAACGAGAAAATCGTGAACTGTTGAGAAACTGTTTCGATATTTTTCTTTTGCATTCGCTATTAAGCCGCACATTAGAAAAAACATGTTGTTGGAAGAATATCTTTGATCGAGCGACGTTGAATAGCCGTTCAACTATGCGTAACGTCGATATGACGTCGACGTCAGGCTGTTATAAACGATGCTAGACAAAGGCGTTACGGAATTAAAACCGTTTGTATGTCTAAACTGACAAAATACTGTTTTAATGACTTTTTGTTACACTCTACGTCGGACGTAGTCGAAGAGTAATGCGCTCGACTACGATACCAGAGGTCGTGAGATCGATCCTCGGCCCGACCAATTTCTTCGGGTAAGACTTTATAAAGACCGAAGCCCAATGTATTGATCAGTTTTTTACACTGGGTATAAAAAATAACCAGCGAATAAGAGTAGGGAATCGCGCCTGGAGTTTTTGTATACGTCCCCTCTCTCTTTTTGAGAAACCAACTTTTTTACTCACTCATATTTTTTTGTTCAAATTTATACATTTTTTGTTTTGTATTAAATAAAGTAAACATATTACCATCAGAAACATGTCTTCTTGATTTCTGCAAAGTTTTAGCACGATCTGGTCATTAACGCCGGAGATATGATACCATATATAAGTGCACAGGTAGAAGATTCGTTAAGTGTACAACGCTCCCTCTCTACAACGACACCTAATTGGAGACAAAAAATATGTGCGTTGTTCGGAGGGAGTCGCAATAGGGAGGGAAACTGATTTACATTTGCAAACTGCTTAAATCTAGATCAGACGCCGCTTTAACCTAGACTTAATTGGAAATTGGAACTGTCCTTTAAATATTCCAAGGTGTAAATGAGTTAGTATTACATGTACAATTGGTGGCATTTACTGTGAAGAAGGTGATAGTAGTATTGCCCGTTTAAAAGTAACCAATCACAAACGAAATAAGATATAGAAAAAAGAGCAGGTTATTTTAAAATAGTTTATAATTGTTTTTACCATCTTAACTCTTTCAATACTAAGTAACTATTGTGGGTTAATATGTTCCCTTGTGAATTGTTTTAGTTACCAACACATGGACCAGTCTACTTGGAACTCTTGTTAGTTTAATAAATGCTCCTCTAAATTAGCAAACAATGTATACCCTGATCAGAGGTTTCCTATAGGAGCCCTTGATCTGGGTTTACACTGTTTGCAAATGTAATGAGTATATTTTAAACAGGTCTGTGGTGTTGAAAGTGTTAAGAGTTTTTTCATCTACATCTGCCTTATTGGAGATATGAACTCAAGGCGCATTCTGCTTTACTTTCAACCTGCTTTAACTCTTTCCTCCCTGAAACTTTAAATGGAAAATTCCAGTTTCCATTTTAGTCTGGTCCATTTCTGACTTTTAAGGGTTGTTTTTGCCAATGTTTTGAATTATGACAAACAGTGAAGACCCTGATCAGAGGGCTCCTTTCGGAGCCCTCTGATCTGGGTCTTCAGTGTTTGCACACGACAAGTGTACTTTTCACATGTACACTGTTTGAAACAACGCCAATATGCGGGACTAGGGTTCAAAGGGTTAAGTGGTCATCTTTCTTTAAAACTAGAACAGGCTATGAGATAATGGGTTAAGGTGATTTTAACACTATGTTGCAATATATTCCTCATGTGTGAGGAGTTCACTTGTTATATTTAAACAGTGTAGACCTTACCAGAGCGCTCTTAAACAGTCTTCTCTTTATATAATATTGTCAAACTCAACCCTAAACAGAAAAAAAACAACACCAAATTATATTTGAAAGTAAATGTTTCAGGACAGAATGAGTTAATTAAATAGTGTTGACAACAAGTGTTTACTCTTAAACATATTTTCTCTTCTGTATAACGGCACGAATGACGTCATAATTACACTGTACATATTATTGCCAATATATTGTTACTCTGAAGAATAACGTCTTCTACATTGTATGACATCACTTATGACGTCATAACTACACTACATATTGTTGCCAACAGGTTGTTACTCTTAAGAGTACCATATTCTCCACTGTATGCCATTACTAATGATTTCACAACTACACTTCTTATTGTTGCCAATAGATTGATACTCTAAAGAATGACGTCTTCTACATTGTATGACATCACTAATGACGTCATAACTACACTGTACATATTGTTGCCAACAGGTTGTTACTCTTAAGAGTACCATATTCTCCACTGTATGCCATTACTAATGATTTCACAACTACACTTCATATTGTTGCCAATAGATTGTTACTCTAAAGAATGACGTCTTCTACATTGTATGACATCACTTATGACGTCATAACTACACTACATATCGTTGCCAACAGGTTGTTACTCTTAAGAGTACCTTATTCTCCACTGTATGTCATTACTAATGATTTCACAACTACACTTCATATTGTTGCCAATAGGTTTTTACTGTGAAGAATAACGTCTTCTACATTTTGTGACGTCACTTATGACGTAAGAACTGCACTACATATTGTTGCAAACAGGTTGCTACTCAGGAGTATTACAGCTGTACAATATGACATGGAGTACCACGGTATCAGGTCTGACCTGTCAGAGGTGGGACCAACAGTACCCACATACCCACGACAGGCACATAACGGGTACATTCCCACCCGGGGAGACAAACGAACAGTCGAGCAACTACTGTAGAGACCCAGACTATGCAGGTAAGTATAGTCCGTTCTATGAAGTGCACGAGGAATAGAGAACCCAACTTTACTCAGTTGCAACATCTGCAAAGTTCTTTCTCGTTTATAAATAATTCTGGCAAAGCATTATCATACAAACTATTTAAAAGTACCACACAACCTTAGAAATATCTTTGTATGTCACTCATAGAAAATGAATTCCACTTTCTTATTGTGTGTCCTCCTTATTCCTCGTTAAGAGATATTTATTTTAAAACCAAATGGAAACAGGAAGTTAGCTCTGAAAGAATATTTGTGAAAATAATGAGTGCTAATGATACAGACAGTATTTACTGTCTTGCAAAGTACCTACACGAAGCGATCAAATTACGGAACGATCTGTTGAAAATAGAACAATAAGCAATTTGATAAGCAATCAGATGTTGTGTTGAAACCTAGCATGTATTAATCCAGAGATGTTGGCTCACTGGAAGATATTTCATTTTATTCCTTTTAACTATTGTTTAGAACAACGATAGCTCGAGTAAAATGGTCAAATTTCTTTAAATACTTACTGCAATTGTTCAATTTGCTCATGCGATATACAGTTACTATGCACAATAAGTAAAGTTATATGTGTAAAACGGTTCAACATTGTTATTCGTAAATAGCAACAGTATGTTAAATACATGCTATATTCAACGTGTCTTATTTGTAATTTTTTTTGTTTACATCGTTTATTGAAAAATGTTTCTGCTATGTATTATGTTTTGTTATAACATGTTGTAATGTACATGATAAGCATCACTCTAGACATATAGAACGAATGTTTGTATCTTGGGCCGGTGGCCTTGAATTGCAAATAAACCAGTATTGTATTGTATTGTATTTCAGGTTTTCTGTGGTGCTACACTGTAGACCCCAACGTGCGGTTTGAGACCTGTGGTATTCCAGAGTGTTCTTAACTCAGTGACCCGTGAAACACCAAATGGACAGTTCCAGCGTCCATGAGTCTAGTTCATTAGTACAGTAGAACCTCTCTATTACGACCACTTAAAAGAAGGTTAATTGTCTGTATAAAAGACAGGTGACAGCTTAAAGCAATGTGAAAGTGAAACAGAAAGCTCCTGTAGGAGCTTTCTGTTTCACTTTCACATTGCTTTAAGCAGTCACCTGTCTTAAACGACTAATATATGGCATACTTTAGTGGTCGTAATAGAGAGGTTCTACTGTACTATACAGCATTGTTTGTGCAATGTACTAAACAATGGGAATCAATGTAAAGTAAAAAAAAACGCACTAAAAGCGTAGGGTTAATTAATTGTAAAAAAGGCAAGTGCAAGCTAAAAGCAATATGACAGTAAAACAGAAAGCTACTAAAGAAGATTTCTGTTTTATTTTCACATTGCTTTAAGCAGTCACTGTCGTAAACACCTAATATTAGTACTTAACTCAACTTAGTGATCGTAAATCTGAGGTTTTACTATACATGTATGCCCTTATCAGGGCAAACCTGCAAGAATCTTCTGGTCTGGTTCTTTGCATAGAACAAGTACAGTGCACCCTCTCTACAACAATACACAATCTGAAACAACCATTTTGTGTGATGTTCAGAGGGAGTTTTAATAGTGAGGGAAAATGGCTTATATTGCAAACAGATTGAATCCAGATCAGATGCCGCGTTTTGTTGCATTGCGTTTGAGTAAAGTTTCGTTTAACTCTTTGCATGCCGTGTAATTTTTTCGTCACCAAAAATTATCTGCAACTGTTCTAAAAATAGAATTTTCTAAATTTCTTTTCAAAACAGGGTCAGAGTGTCAAATAGTTTGGATCCCGATGAAACGTCGCGTAACGCGGCGTCTCATCGGGATCCAAACTGTCTGCACAGATAATAACGAGTCCACCGCTAGCCTGAAAGGGTTAGAGGGAAAGAATAACTTCCTCCCCACTGCAATACACATACACTGTTGGTTAATGACGATTCTAACATGACACGTGAATTCGTCTCTATAAACAAAGAACAAGCTCATCGTGGTATACCTAGTGTGTTATACCACGCTGTGAAAATAGTCATTTTAAACAGGCTCTTCCTGTACCCACCCTACGGTAAAGCGTAGTTTTCAATGAAAAGTCATGTGTGGTAAAATGTCTTTTCTTTCATGTTTTGTTACTAATTTGTCTCAGATACATTTCATCTGACTAATACTAAATGGTTCTATGACAGAATAAATTATTTTGTCACTATTTTTTATTTTTCTTATATGACGTACTGATATTGGTTTCATGTAACAGCCATACAAGGGAAGTACTTCGGTCGAAAACTGCATCCGCAGAGGAAATAAGCCTGAAACATTTGCTTGCATTTCTTATGATTTGTTTTAAGTTAGTCATGTTAGAATCGAATAATCGATGTTCTACCGTTGTTAAACGGTATTTTACAACGATTGGTCGTTGTGATGCGCAGGAATTGACCACTCAAGCCTCCGGCCTTCATGGTCAATTCCTGCGCATCACAACTCCCAACCGTTGTAGAATACCGTTTAACAACGGTAGAACATCGATTATTTCTTAAATATACTCGTCTCGAGGGTTAAATGTGATTGAAATGGTCGACATATCCAAGGAAATTATTGAACTAAACTATTTACCCCTGAAGCGTCAAATGCACAATTCCGTTTTCCAATTGAGACTAGTTCATATCAAAATATTTGAAATATGTTTGAACATTATACATGTATTATAAAATGACACACAGTGTAGACCCTGATCGGAGGGTCCCTTTGTTTGCATAAGATTAGTGTTCTCTTTACAGCTACACTGTTTTTATTGACACATTTATGGGCTAATCTATTGAAATTTAGGCAATTCGACTAACAATTTCAGTATCCAGCGTGTAGCTTACAAATATGGCCATCAGCTGACTAAGTTCGTTAACTGCGTACATCTACTTTATGAGATTCGAATCTTTCAACGCCGTAAATCTTAAATAAAAGTTTTAAATATTGTTGGGTTTCTGTTACCATGGCAATAGTTCAGACATTAAGTCTACATGCTACTTGAATGTGTTCTAGGTTAGCGCTTTAAATGCTGATATGCAACATGATATATTTTGGTAGTGTACAAAATGATTTGGGACCGAGTTTCCCTTTCGATTAGATACAAAAAACAAGTGCTTTTGTTGCCAAATCCATTTCAACATACAGTGGAGAATGTGTTACTCTTTCCCAATAAACGCGTTTACGCTAAAACGTTTATTTCCACTGCCAACAGTTTGGAGCCAGATCAGACGCCGGGTAACCCGGTTCTGATCAAGCTCCATACTGTTTACCACTCAGATCAAAATGAATTGTAAGAAATATCTAAAAATTGACATTTTCTACATTTTAGTGTTTTGCGTTTGCGTTTCGTAAATGCGTTTCAACGGGAAAGAATAACGTTTTCTCCATTGTATATGAATACAATATTGTTCAAACAAAGCAAGTGGATGTTTATATAAAAAACAGATTTTTAGGAGTTTATGCTTTACTTCCACGTTGCTTTAAAGATAACGTTATTTTTTTTAAAAATAAACACGTTCACCTTGCTCTTTGTGTACCGTAGCCTGGTGGGTAAAGTAACTGCGACTGATCCTCATCGCTGTGGGTTCGAATCTCGGTTTGGGTACTTCGGATGTTTCATACGGGTAGGCCTTCCAGCTTCCGGCTTACGGAAGATCGGTGGTTCTACCCAGTTGTCGATGTGTTCATGAAACAGTGCTTAAAGGGCTTCTGGGGGTCTTCCTCCACCTTCACAGTGTATAAGACGTTATCCTTTCCTAACAAACGCGTTAAAACTATTATTTCCTGGGCAAACATTTTGGAGCCAGATCAGTCGCCAGGTAATATGTTTTTGTACAGTTGGGAAGATGTGATTCTTCGAAATAAACACTAATGAAAATGTTATTCTTTCTAATAACAGTCGAACTTCGATATCTCGAACTCGCTTAACTCGAACTAACTGGTATTTCGACACATTAATAACATTATTTCATGTTCGGTTCAGTCGAAAATACCCGTAGTTCAAAGTTAAAACGTGGCTAAGCCACGTTTTAACTTTGAACTACGGGTATGTTCGACATTACTGAGTACGAGATATCGAAGTTCGACTGTATATATCCATTAGTTTAACCCTTTCAATGTCAATTTTGCCGTAAACTTTCACTTACTTTTCACAGTAATATCGTTTGCTTTAAATACTTTTATTGACATTGTCTTCTCAATTTGAGATCTGGGACAGTACTCGTTTGCCTGACAAAATAGCACACAGTTTGGGTCCTGATGAGACGCCGAGTTACTCGGCGTCTCATCTGGATCCAAACTGTGCGCCATTAGGATTCAAACTGTTTGCAATATCAACTTCCGTCGTATGTAGTTATGGATAATCAAAGTACTGTAGTACTGCAGGCTCGGACTTTCAGTTTAATGTAGAACAAAGTAATGCAGAAAGCGAAATATGGAGTTTCTGCATTACCATTGCCATGCATTAAGCAGAAACCTGCAGCGCTTAAAGACCCTAATGAATTTTGTACTGTGCATGTTTTATAATGCATCGTCTGCTATGACTACTAGGTGAATGTTTATTACAAGGGAGTAAATACGGTGTTTAAATCGCCACAGGTACAGACTCAGGATCCTGAGTTTAACTCAGTGCTGCTACACGGTTTATCTGATAGTGACGTACCCAGCAACTGAAACTCCGTTAGATAGCATATTATGTAAACCCCACATGACAGGATTTGTTTGTAGGGGGAGCTAGACTCGCACCCATTTTATACTTTAGGATTCGATATAGGCTCTCCGAGCCAAAAATGGTACCACAGCGCTACAAAAGAATAAAGAAAATAACATTGTTTGACCTTTTGATCTGAGTGGCAAACAGTTTGAAACCTGATCAGACCTTATCAGACGCCGGGTTACTCGACGTCTGATCTGGCCCCAAAATTGTTTGCAATCGAAATACTAGTTTTAGCTTGAACGGTATTATCGAAATAATAACGTCTTCTCCACTGTAACAGAATACTGTTTTTTTGCAAACGGTTTGTAGCCAGATCAGACGACCGAGCATCGGCACATGCTCCAAATCATTTATTACTAAGAGAGTGTTTAACCCTTTGCCTGCTGGTCGCGACGAGGCGTCTGATCCGGATCTAAAATATTTGACACTCGCCTTTAGGTTTCTTCACTTAAAAAATGTATAAATCTATATTTAACAAATTTTGCAGACGACAATTTCGAAGCAGACGATATTACCGCAGGATAAGGGTTAATAATAAAAAAAATACCAACAATATTCAATGATCTGTCATTTAATTCATATTTTATTGTTTTACGTCAGTTTCAATTAAAACATACAAGTATTGTCTCTCCGAGTGGGCTCTAGTTACGTCCTTCTATCGCAATTAAAGTGTTTGTACAGCAAGCAATTAACTTCATCATTCTCAATGACGTCATAAAGCGCATTTGCATGTACAATTTTGACCCTGATCAGACGCCGTGTCATGCGGCGTCTAGATCAAAACTGTTTGCCACTTGTTTTGTAATTATGTCAGTTATACTGCCATAGATCTAACTTTGAAACGACGTTACAGGCAACACTATTAGTGCAGACAACAATATGGCTGTTAAGGGGTGTGAAAACCTCACGATGATCATGCAAGGGTAAATGCCCAAATAGTTGCTCTGTGACTTTGCTAAATCTTCTATTTAAATCTATTTTGTGCACTCCATCGTAATACCTATATATGCGTTTATGCTGGTCCAACCATTTCCTCTTCAAAGTCGACTAGATTCGACTTTGCAAGCAGTTTGTGGTTTCAGACCAGACGCCGCGTTACGCAGCGTCTCATCAGGATCCAACCTGTTTGACAATCATTCCGATACCTCTACAATCAGTTTGTATTCAATCTAGATGTGAAACAGCAGACAGCAATACTGAAGCAGGCGACAATGAAACGGTTAACCCTTTCCCCCATAGAAGCGACTTTTAGCGTATCTTATTTATTCCTCCGCTGAAGAAAATAGTTCCAATTTAATCAGTCATGAATATATATTAAAGAAATATTTTGTTATATTCTAGAATATGATAGCTGAAAGCAGGCTGAAAGTAAAGCAGAATGCGCCCTAAGGCGCATTCTGCTTTACTTTCAACCTGCTTTAAGAAGTCACCTATCTTCAATACTAGAAATAGACTATCAGGTAAAGGGTTAAGGGGTAAAAATCTCAGAATAATTTTGATCATGAAAGGGTTAATGCAAAAGATGTACAGTGAAGCTCATTTATAACGAAGTCATCGGGGCCGTCTGATTTATTTCGTTACTATCCAAAGTTCGTTATACATGTATCAGGACCATTTTACTAAACGATAGTTAGAGATGGTGAATATATTTTGTTTCGTTACTATCCAAAGTTCGTTATATCAGGACCATTTTACTAAACGATAGTTAGAAACGGTGAATATATTTTGTTTTGTTATATCCACTATTTCGTTATATCCAATATCGTTATAAGCAAGCTTCACTGTAATGGCGAAAAAAGGATTACAGCGAACATTTGAATTTGACGGTGAAAACTTTAAAAAGGAACTCCTAGTTTTCGTCTGTAATTTTAGCCTCGCTTGAAGCTAATCCATGATCACCATAATGTCATATGAGAGACAAATTTAACTATTTGCATGCTAGCTCCAGACATGTAATTATATCTATACTAGCAGTATATACATTGTATCAGGATCCAAACTGTTGGTCAAATTTTCATTTTCATTTTTGTTTTATATTGAAATACCTATCAGCAAACAGTGTAGACTCTGATCAGACGCCGCATAATGCGTCGTCTGATCAGAGTCTACACTGTTTGCCTATGTCCCATATATGGGACCGTGGGCACTAATGGGTTAATTATCGTCGTCTATATAAATGCTTATACACATATTGCAATACTGCACCCCCCCCCCTCCCCCTTCCTTTGAATAAATAATTATAGGCCCCATATTATAAGCGAGAAATATGATAGTCAAAAACTTGGAGATTTGTGTGTAGCGACCCCTTGTCTACAGTGACCTTCTTTCCCATCTCCGTCGGAAGGTCGCTGTAGACAGTCTCGACTGTACTTCATGTGCGTTGCAAATAGTTTTGAGCCAGGTCATACCACAGATATTTAACCCTTTCACTGCCAAAATGTTTCGTGAGATTTTTACCCCTTCACCGTTTCATTGTCGTCTGCTTCAATTTTGTTGTCTGCAATAATGTTTCAAAGTTGATTTTAAAGCAGTATGACTGACAACATTTCGAAACGATTGTCAAACAGTTTGGAACTTGATCAGACGCTATGTTAAGCGGCGTCTGATCAGATTCCAAACTGTTTGCAAACATGCCTTTTTGCGACATTTAGAGTGAACGGGTTAAGCAAAAAAGACATCTCCTTTGCGAGCATTCTGTTCTAGAAACATGTTGATTTAAGC
Source organism: Gari tellinella (assembly GCA_922989275.2). Lineage (NCBI taxonomy): Eukaryota > Metazoa > Mollusca > Bivalvia > Cardiida > Psammobiidae > Gari > Gari tellinella. Next base: position 50,111,857 of record OV277873.1, read on the forward strand.
AGTTCCTTAAATCCTTAAGGCAAGCCTACCATAAGTTGATAAGAAAAGTCCTAAGATTTCAAATTTTTAAATTTTTCAAGCCCGATTTTCCTGATTATACATTTAACCCTTAGTTTGTTTCTAGTTTTTAAGACACGTGATGCTTAAAGCAGGTTGAAAGTAAAGCAGGATGCGCCATAAGGCGCATTCTGCTTTACTTTCAGCCTGTTTTAAGTTTCCATCAGTTGGAATAAAAATCCGAAGATTTCGGAAAATTCCGGATAAATGGCAGCCCTGTTAAGGATGAGGCCCCCAATGAATTCGGACCAATGCTGGTCAGTATCGGTACTCTAAGGAGAGCGATCGGCCATTCTCATCAACTGTCGGGTCGTTCCGAACCATGCTAAGGTATGAATCGGAACGGACCATCAAGGTACCGAAAACGGCCGATTGCTGCATGTAGAGTAGCGATTTTGGTACTGATACATGTATATAGCGCAATTCATGGAATTTGCCAATCATTTTCTGTCGTTTATTTCGCTTAAACGCCGAAAAAATTCAGTTCATTTCTAACATTAAATGAGCAGTTTATTAGTATGCATGTATGTTTTATCCATATTAGAGGTTGATAACACGAATAATGTGTACTCTGAAAGGATCAACCATAATTGAAGCTATGATTCACGGAAAATGATCCAAAAACCCCGCCTCCTCTGCAAAAGCTATTCACACGTCCCGCCCTCTATAAGAATAAAACGTCAAATTTTTCAATTAAATTGAATGGGGTGAAAGTAAATATTTTCAATTAAAGCCCGTTACATGCAAATCGCTCCCATCCTACAATGGTCCTCCGAACAACGACCCCTCCTTACAACGACCCTTATATTACCGCTGATCCCCAAACACGACATTTATGTCAAACGCTTTCATTGCTGCAATATCGTCCTCTTAAAATTATTGTCTGCTGTTTTTCTCAAAGTCACATATAGGACATTATGCCAGAAACCCCCCAATGAAGACAAGAGACAAACAGTTTGAACCCTGATCAGACGCCGCGTCACACGGCGTCTGATCAGGGTTCAATCTGTTTGGATATTTACTTCAATAGTATTAACTTTCCCTCCCTATAGCGTATCCCTTCGAACAACCCATTGAATGCTGTTGCAGAGCGAGAGCGCACTGTATAACCACATATTTGCAAAAGTGCGACGGAAGCGTTTAACCCCCGCCCCAACCCCTCCACAAACCACCCCGCCCGAGTTAGAGTAAAATGTACTAGGCAGTCATAAATATTATGCTCAAACAGGGCTCCAGATAAGAGGGAGTAAACTGCACAAATCCAACTTTTTCTCACTCATATTAGCATCAAATGCTGTTGTGTTACTACTCATTAGAATCGTCTCTTGGAGACGATTGTAAAGACGATTCTAATGGGTAGTTGTTGTTGTTGGCGTACCTGAGCTCAACACTCACAGGGCAGCTTGGTACAGACAGAATGGCCTGTCAAACTGGAGGAATACGTACATAGCTGTTGAGCAATTATCTCGTCATATAGGCAGCCATGCTCCGTCTTCAGAGGAGTAATGAGTAGTGACACCATAGGGTTTAAAGCAGAAATAAATATCTTACGTTTTGAAATACTCCCATTATCTGGATCTCTGCTCAAACACGTATAAACCTTCTTCAGCGTGGACGTAAGCGAAAAACAAAACATTGGAGTTTTTTGCCTGTCAAACAGAATATCATTATATATGTGCTCCATGGTAGCCGTCGGTGTAGACGTTCAGTGCTCTCTTTCTACAACAACACCCATTCGGAGACAAATATTGTGTATTTTGTTCGGAGGGAGTCGTTAAAGGGATGGAAATTTGCAAACCATTTGCAACAGCTTGAATCCAGATCAGATGTCTGATCTGGATTCCAGCTGTTTGCCAATCGACATACGGTTGGGTTTTGTTTTGTAAAAATGGTCAATACGTGACTTTGAGAAAAACAGCAGACGACAATTTCTAGCAGACCACATTGCAGCCCTGAAAAGGCTGGACATACTTGTCTTGTCTTGGACACAGCGACAAGCGTTGTTGAAAGGAGGGAACCGTTGTTGGGAGGGCCGTCGTAGGGAGGGAGAGCAGTTTAACCACATGTTTGTAAAAATGCAAAGAGAGCGTTTTAGCCCCCCCCCCCCCCCCCCCCCGTCCGAGTTAGAGTAAAATGTATTCATCAATCAGAAAAGAGTACACTCAAACACGTATAAACTTTCACGGCCGATCCTATCGATATTAGCTAGAACCAACACATTAGAGTTTTGCCTGTCAAACAGAATATCAGTATACAGCTGGTACATGTTTGGGTGACAGCCTACCAGTTCTACAAACTTGCTGGTACCGTAGTTTGTAAGTTGATACAGCTTGTTCTTTCTACTAACAAAGACAGTTCCACCTGGTCCTGTACACACTCTATCTAGTCCATGCCCGTCTTTGTGTGGGCCTGCTAGTGTAGTTATATGCTTTCCTTGGTCGTCTATGATTACTAAACCTTGCTCATCGGCAACATATATTGTCTTACCGTCATCACTTGCAGCAATATCGTGTGGGAAGGAACACAGTTTATATGTTTCTAAATTAGTTCCAGAAGAACTGTATTTACGAACTGCATAATCACCTGCACTGATCCCAAACAAAAAGCCATTGCTGTATGCTAGAGCCGAAGAAAATGGGTTGGTTTGGACAGAGATATTTTCTTTAACGCTACTTGTTCCTATAGATAGGAACCGGATTTTGTAATCACTTGTCGAACAAGTTAAAACTTCTGAATTGCCGATACTACAGATATCCGTCATGATATGGCTGCAGCGAAGTTTTCTGGACACATTATATGCGGTGTCTAGGAGTATCATTGAATACATGTCATGATCTACCACAGCAATAGTTCCGTCTGGCAGCTGACACATGCGTGAAAATTTATTCGTTGTAATTCCCTTTAGATGTTTGACGTTAGTCACGCTATACTGGATATTAGTAATACAACCGAGACCTTTCAATGGGGTTAAAGTAGCTCTGATCTTTTCGTGACCTCCAAACTCCATTTTTTCATGCAACTTGACATTCTCAGCTTCTTTGAAGACATCAAGAGTTTTTGAGAGCCACTCGCAGCATTTCTTAACCTGAACAAATACATGACATTTGTCTGATCTGTCAAGTTCTTTCAGCCGTGACTGGTACTCGGCCAGGGTCTCCTCGATCTTTTGACAGGACACTAGGTCCTTCTTCAGGATTCCATTGTGATATTTCTCGATGTGTCGTACTTCATCAAGAGATTTCCTTTCAAGGTCGTCGAGTATCGTATTAATCTCTTTCCGGTACTGTCTTATATTACTGATGACGTCATGATGGAGGTTATTCAAAGTCGTCGTTCTTGACTTCCTGTCTGAGTACAAGTTGTCTACCTTGTTCCGAACTGTTTGAAAGCCGTCGTCGATCTTTCGAAGGTCGTCGTTCTTGTCATAGTTCTTACATGCTTCAGGGATGTATTCCATATTTTGGCAGTGTCTGGAATATGGTTATAGGGGTTATAGTTTGAGAACCCCTAAGGAGATCCGGCATTAACCTTATGTCGGTCAATATCGGAACTCTACGGAGAGCGATCGGTTATTCTCGTCAATTGTCGGCCTGTTTCGACCGATGCTTTAGCATGGGTCGGAACGGACCGACAGTTGACGAGAATGCCCGATTGACGTATGTAGAGTACCGATCTTGGACCGATCTCATTAGGGATTCTCCATCTTAACCATCTGTAAAATGCAGGCGAATTCATTAGTATTATACCAGATTTATTGCAAAATGCAAAAATTCATTGTAGTGCAAACAGTTTGGATCAAGATGAGACGCTAGTGAAATCAGATTTTTCTCAAAGACAATGCATGCAAATCAACTGAGAGAATTGCTGCAGGCGACAAGTTTTGCAGACGATAATTTCACAGCGTACAGAAATTTAAGAGATTTTTATTAGCATCACAAATTAATATGGACGTGTTCCTGTTTTCGTCTAGTACAAATCAAACCCACGCCCACTCACCCAGAGGCCTGTGGTCCAGTGGTAGAACACCCGACTACGATGCCAGGGGTCGTGAGTTTGACCACCCGCCGGACCAAGTCCTTCGGATGAGACTTTATAAAAACCGAGGTCCGATGTATCAGTGCTTAACACTGAGCATCTAAAAGAACCAGAGAACTCTGTCGATAAAAAAGAGTAGGGCATCGGGTCTGGGTGTTCTGTATGCGCTTCCCTCTCTCTTGGGCGTCCAAGTAGCCCATAAGTGGCAGAAACGGACGTTAACAATCAAAACAAAGACCTAACTACCTTGTCTCGGTTCTGGGGCTGAATTGTCATATGGAATGTTTTCTTTTATTTAACCCATTACCCCCATAGCTTGATTTTAGTTTTGAAAAACGGTGATCACTTAAAGCAGGTTGAAAGTAAAGCAGAATGTGCCTTAAGGCACATTCTGCTTTACTTTCAGCCTGCTTTAAGCTACCATCTGCTAGAATATAGAAAATAGTTCTTATCATACACATTCATAACTGTATAAATTGGAATTATTTTCCTCAGTGGAATAATGAATTAAAGGCGTAAAAGGGCGTATTTATGGGGTAATGGGTTCTGAGGTTATTCCGTCAGCCAAGAACTTAAAGGAAGGCAGGTGGGCGATTTTGGTCAAATGTACTGCTTTGCAGCGGATAGGATTAGCCAACCTCATATTCCTGAAATCATCCCTCATTATCGTCTCATCATTCATCGGTGCTACAGTGGACAATGCGTTATATTTTCTGTTTAAACGCAAACGAAAGGCAAACGCAAACCAATAAAATGCAGTAGAACCTCCTTATAACGACCACTAAATTGGGTCAAATATTAGTCGTTAAAGACAGGTGACTGCTTAAAGAAATGTGAAAGTGAAACAGAAAGCTCCTGTAGGAGCTTTTTGTTTCACTTTCACATTGCTTTAAGCTGTCACCTGTCTTTTTTACAGACAATAAGCCTTCTTTTTAGTGGTCGTAATAGAGAGGTTCTACTGTATAGAAAATACCAACTTTTTGTCAATTCTGACTTTTCTTTTTTATCTGAGAGGCATACAGTTTGGAGCCTGATCAGACGCCGGGTTACCCGGCGTCTGATCTGGCTCCAAACTGTTTGTACGGGAAATAATAGTTTTAGCGTAAACGCGTTTATTGGGAAAGAATAATGTTTTCTCCGCTGTATATGACATACTCAGTGTCACTGTGCCGTATAACCCAACTCATTCACTTACCCATTCCTCTGCAAATACGTATTTTCACGCCTTTTATTTATTCCTCCACCGAAGAAAATAGTTCCTGTGACATGTTTTATTTGAACTGCAGATAAGGACATTTCCTTACTATAAAGTCATACGCTTGCGTTCAATTTTCTTAACTAATTACCCAATATTTCTAGTTTTAAATACATGTGACCACTTGAAGCAGATTAAAGCAATAAAGCAGCCTAAAGGCGTATTCTGCTTTACTTTCAGCTTGCTTTAAAGACATACTCGCCTATTAGTCTGCCTACGGATCGAAAATAAGGCTCTGGAAAATGGGTCTCATGGCATGTCGTGTAGACGGGCAACATCCACTTGATTTATATTCAGCATATGTATACGAACAATTCTAGGGGGGATGTAAAGTTCTTAGGCGCGTATTAAGGTCAGAAATAGGTCAAAGGTCATTGGGTGCAGATTTTTGCATACCATAATATAAACCTAACTTTATTTACATTTCAAATATATCAAATGAACTATTACTGGTTACAATTAGTTCACAAATGTCTGTACTTGCTAAATATTATCAAACAAGTAAAATTTTACTGTCAATGTCCTTTTCCAGGGGCAATAACTCTGATTTTCCTCATTCTTTTTTATATTTTTTATAGTTATTCTTTCGTTATTTTTGTCTGTGTTCTTATAACATCAAATTATTTTTATGTTTCTTTACACCTTTGACATAAAGTAACAATTTTAAATGCAAATGGAAGTAAATATTACAGCCAATGCCCTTTTCCAGGGGCAATAACTCTGATTTTTCTCTTTCTATTTTATTTTTTATGGGAATTTGTTTTCGTTATTTTTTGACTGTTTTCTTATAACATCAAACTTTTGTATGTTTCTTTACACCTTTGACATAAAGCAACGATTCAATATGCAAATAAAAGTAAAAATTACAGTCAATGCTCTATTCCAGGGGCAATAACTCTGTTTTTTCTGTTCCATATCTCCTTGTAATAGGAATTATGATAATGAATTGTTATGCTATTTGCAATCACTCATAGATAACCTAAAAAACTTTAATTTATTGAATGTATAATTGGTCGAAAAATCTAGAAATAGAATTTTCGTGACAGAAAAAACAATTATAAGTCACAAACAAGGGCGATAACTCTTAAAATAAGCCAGTAAATCACGTATTCTGTTCATTTCTGCTATAATAGCTGGGCACATTAGAGAAAAAATCATAAACTTGATATACAATCATCAAAGTAGGTTTACATAATATACTGATATGGCTTTTCTTTCAACAAAAAGCCCTTTTGCACCGTAAACATTCAAAATGGCCGCCATTGTTCAAGATGGCCGCCATTTTCGGTTCTCATATACCATTTCTCTTCTAACATTTGACATGTATGACCAAATTTTATACTTTTGGTGTTGAAATATATGTTTTTAAGCATTGGCAAGGTAATCAAGAAAATTTTAAATTGATTTGAAGCTTACTTTAATGCATAATGACCAATGTTTGAAAAAGAAACGTGTTTGCTTTAAGATGACCTTTACCTTTTGCACTAATGATTAATTTCGTTTCTTAAATTTTCTCATACATGACCATTAGTCAAACTTTCGGAGTCAAAGGTAGTGTTTAAAATCACTAATTTTGTGATTGTATATTTATTAAAGAACTTGTTTAATTGGGTATTGACTTACTTTTGGCAAATACATATACATTGTATATATATATATGGTTTATGAATAGTAAAGTAGTAAATCCTGTTTATTGTTGTATTATTGCTTATGATGTGTGTATATATTCATTGTCATATTCACAAAATTATTAATCTGAACAAAAGCGGCAACATCGAAAATACAGGCATCTGTCACTGCAATCAGTTTTCTTTAGCGCATACGCTTAATCTTCGCAACTATATGTATATCTATATCTAATAAATAGCAGCCTAGTCTAATGTATCAGCAATATATTTCCTTCATTCACACTCTACTGGACACTTATATTATTTTGCGTAATGCCACAAAACACAAGCTATTTAGTATGCAAATAATTTCGTGTGTTTAAACAAAGCTGCTTGGCTTGTAGGAATTGCGAAGTAAGGTTTTTTCCACTATCAGGCAAACACGTCCAGTCCAACACAATAATTGCATTAAATACAACTTATCTAATGGCTTGTCATACATAGCAATCGCAATGTTTTCAAGACTTTACTGTTTCTACATTTAAACTAATAGTAAATAAACAATAAATTGTAAATGTAAAATATTTTCCATGAAATGCATTCGATGTGGTCCATGCAGCCTTTTCTCTTTCCATATGAAAACCATCTACTACGAATTAACAGAACACGAAATATAATGCGTTGATTGTGTATGTTCAGATCTCACAGGGTCAATTAACAAAAATATTAACTTCATTACGGGAAACCAGCTCAAATTTGATTGTTGTACAAAGGAAACCAACTCTTTCTGTATACCAAGATCTTTTAGCAAAGGTAATTCTAAGCCCTTGCTGCACTGGGCGGTTTGTTAGATGTATTTTGTATTTCGACAAGTGAAAAATCGAAAGACGCATCCAATGCTGTAGACCAATTTGTTGAGACAGCGTTAAAGGATGCTGAAACAAAAGACATTAGCCATATTTTGTTGGACGCGATGTGATTGCAGAACCCTCTCATTGGTTTAGGACTTTACAAATTATTGATTCAAGGAGTGCAACACCGACTATTTGCTCCACCCAAAAAACAAAGTCAAAGACATTAGCAAGTATTTATAGAGACACGAGATCAGACAAGCAACAAGTATCGAAACAGATAAGACCTGACCTTATTAAAGCTCGAGAAAGATCTCAAGGATGTCAGACATTCGGAGAGTATGCTCAAGAATTTGTTCAGTCGGCATATTCCCATTTTACAGGCACACCTACTCGCATTGATGTCACATTTGATACCTTGGGAGCAGGTCTATCAAAGCTGCCACTGGAAAAAATCACAGGTCCAGAAGACCCACTACCTGGACCCACTACCGCATGTCAGAGAGCCATACCTTGTGCTCGACGAGAAGTAGAAATACATGTACATTGCCGAGTTTCTATCATCTGAATGACACATTATTACCACAAGGGTTGCTTGTTGTAGCAGATGGAACGTTCGTAGGCGTTATAAATGCAAAGTCATATAGCTTCCATGCTGATAAGTTGTCGGTCGATAATAAAGAAGCTGACAATAGAATGATATTCCATGCTAAGGATGCTGTTGCAAGCGGGTTTGATCGTCTGATTGTTATATGCAGGGACACAGACGTAATACTGTTGATGCTTTGTAGGAAATGAGGTGTTAATATGGATGTTATCCGGTACAGCAAAGCAAAGGGGATGATTCCTTGTTAACAAAATATATGAGGCACTCAAGGTCGACAAAACATCATAGGTTTCTATACCTTAACTGGTATATAGACACTTGCTGGTATAGGCAACTCATGAAAGTCAAAACCCATACACACACACTAATTATGTATCACCCCCAATTGGATAAGAAATCCCTCTATCCCAATGGCATACATGCAACTCGCGTCTTGCTATTGCAAGACAAAGTGCAGCTCGGCAAAATGTGCTTGCTATAAAAGCCAACAAGTATGCATGTATGAATGTGGTTGTGAGGCAACACACTGTGTAACTCAGATTAATTGGTAGCATGCGTCTTTATAAGAATCCCCACATTCTCACTTTTGCTAGACGCGTCATTGTAAACTGAATGTATGTAGATCGATGATCTGATTGTTTCATAACGAAGCATAATGCATGTCTTAGTACATCCAATTGGTGATGAAAGTTCTGTAAAGTTATTCGCAAGTTTGGTCAAATGATACCACGAGTGTATGGTTTGTGATTGTTCTTCTTCGTTCAAATATCTCTAAAAGGATATTGATATTGTAAATGTTCATTTGTAAAACTGTACGTTAAAGTATGTGAATAATTATACAGAATGTTTACATCTAATTCATTTGGTATGTGTTAAAATTACACGTATACAGGCTGTAAAGCACAACTTCCCGTCACAAAATTGTAAATACACCATGTTTTAGCCAGATACAGAGTAATAACCCTTGGATTTGTCACAAAACCAACGATAACATTTTATAGAAATTCGAACCTAACATAGTCATCCATTATGTATGTTCATGTCAATACAGTGATCAATCTACAATTGATAACTATGCTTTCCTCTTTGGTTGTGCGACGACAGACAGGGCTTAGCACTACATGATGATGTATCTCTAAAGCCGTCCTTAACCGGGAGAGTTATGTCGGATTTTCGTGCTTTGGTTTTTCTCTCCCTCTCTGTCGTACCCAAAACCCTCCCATGTCTTACAGTTACTCGTGACTACAGACTATTCGCTTGAGTACAATTTGACCGTTGCCATAGTGGGTTATTTTTAACACGGGCTTGAATGTTTAATTCTTTCCTGTGTTACTAATAATCCTGTCAGAGAATTTTGTTAGATGTTTTACATGTATTTACTTACTGTGCTGGCGGTCTTTTTGATTGTAAGGTTGTGGAACAGGGTTTATATTTTATGTACACTGTTCGTCTTTATAGGTGAGTATAGGAGATAAGTGTGAGGTTGGGCGCCCCTAAACCCAGGTTTAACCCCCCAGTGGTTGTTAATAATTAATTAATTTATAATTGATTATTGATTGCTACTGACCGTACCAAGGCGGGCTCCTATATTCACTTAGCTTTATGTTTGTCTTGCGTGTTGTTTTCTATTTAGTGTGTAGATGGAGGAATGGTATTGCGTGTGTGTGTGTGTGTGGTTGTGTGTGTGTGTTTGTTATGGTATGGCTGTGTGTGTGTCCTGCTTTAGAGATGGGTGTATTGTTTGTGTTGCGTTTCCTGCTTGAGTCTTCTTTCGTATTTATTCCTAAGAAAGTAATACTTAATATACAAATGTAATGATATTTTCCCCCAAAGTGAATTTAAGAGAAACTCATTTGGCATCGCACACAATCCAATCTTTTGGCTTTTTTATATATCGGGGTTGTCTGTATGTATACCCTAAAACGCATATTTCAGTGATGAATTTCCATAGTGATTTACTGCTTCATGTCAATGATGTTTATATACATGTACATAAAGTAGTTTGATTTTATAAGAAAACAGACGATAAATAATAAACAAACAAACAAAAAAACATAAAAAAGAAAGAGAAAAAACCAGAGTTATTGCCTAAAGAAAGAACAATGACTGTAAGATTACATTTGATTTGATTATTTAATTGCTGTTTTTATTAAAATGTACTAGGTAAACCCAAACAAATTCGATATTATAAGAAAACAGTCAAAAATAACGCAAACAATTCTCATAAATAATTGTTTAATTTTACTCATTTTAAAAATGATTTTACAAACTTACTATAACAATTTTATAATCTTGGTAATAATATTGAAAGAATTTCCATGTTTCCATGCATCTCAATATTGTATCATTTTTATTGTGAATGTAGTTATTTGTCTTTCTCGCTTTGTAGGTACATTAATATAATTTCATGTGAGGCGCTTTTGAACGCACAACTCCTGTGTGAAAAGAGCGCTATATAAATCGGGTATAATAATAATAATAATAATAATAATAATAATAATTAAATATAAAATAGGAATGGAAAAACAAGAGTTATTGCCCCTGGAAAAGAGCACTGACAGTAATATTAACTTTTATTTGCATATTGAACTGCTCCTTTATGTCAAAAGTGTAAACAAACATAAAACATTATAAGAAAACAGTACATAAAAAACGAAAACTAATTCCCATTTAAAATTAAATATGGAACTGAAAGATCAGAGTTATTGCCCATGGAATAGAGCATTGACTATAATATTTACTTTCATTTGCATATTGAACTGCTCCTTTGTGTCAAAAGTGTAAACAAACATAAACACATTATGAGAAAACAGTCAAAAAATAACGAAAACAAATTCCTATTAAAAAAGAGATATGGAACAGAAAAAACAGAGTTATTGCCCCTGGAATAGAGCATTGACTGTAATTTTTACTTTTATTTGCATTTTGAATCGTTGCTTTATGTCAAAGGTGTAAAGAAACATACAAAAGTTTGATGTTATAAGAAAACAGTCAAAAAATAACGAAAACAAATTCCCATAAAAAATAAAATAGAAAGAGAAAAATCAGAGTTATTGCCCCTGGAAAAGGGCATTGGCTGTAATATTTACTTCCATTTGCATTTAGAATTGTTACTTTATGTCAAAGGTGTAAAGAAACATAAAAATAAGTTGATGTTATAAGAACACAGACAAAAATAACGAAAAAATAACTATAAAAATATAAAAAAGAATGAGGAAAATCAGAGTTATTGCCCCTGGAAAAGGACATTGACAGTAATATTTTACTTTTTTGATAATATTTAGCAAGTACAGACATTTGTGAACTAATTGTAACCAAAAACAGTTCATTTGATATATTTGAAATGTAAATAAAGTTAGGTTTATATTATGGTATGCAAAAATCTGCACCCGTTGACCTTTGACCTCATTTCTGACCTTAATTTGAACTTTTCGACTTTACATCCCCCCTAGAATTTCTAAGATATGTTCACTGAACACGAATCAGGTGGATGTAACCCGTCTACACGACATGCCATGAGGGGTCAAAAACGGTCAAAATGTTGGTAGACTATATATTAAAATGTTGAAGAATAAACTTCTTAAATACCTTGATTACTATAGTGTCGGTACCAATTGCCGTAACGTCAAAAACGTCAAAATCGACGGAAACGTCGCTTACTCTGTTTTTCATCTCAAAACATGCTTATTACACGGGAAGATAAACTGAACTAAAAAAACACGAGCATGTTTATAATGTAAATATTATATTTATTTTTTTACTCTACTCAGCTGTTTGTTTGCATTGTTCTTTAACGGGAAGTTCTTTATAATAAATCTGATTTTCAAACAAATTCACGTTGCCAATCGATCTATCTATTACTGCTTTTCAAGAGAGAGAGAGAGAGAGAGAAAGGAAGAACATCACATTATCAATCGATCTTTCCTCAACTGTTTTTAGGAAAGAAATAAACAAAGAAAGACAAAAACAGATAGGTAAATAAACAAATTCATCTCATCAGTCGGTCTATCTTTAACTATATTTTTCAAGAAAAAGAAAGAAAAAAGAAAGAAAGAAAGAGAGAGAGAGAGAAAGAAAAAACGAAAAAAGGAAATTAAAGCAAGAAACAAGTTCACCTCACCAGTCGAACTATCTATAGGCCTAACTGCTTTTCAAGAAAGAAACTAGCAAAGAATCAAACAGAGAAGTAAATAAAGAATAAAATTTACCTGATCAGTCGATCTATATGTAGCTCTTTTTCAAGAAAGGAAGAAACAAACAAACAAACAAACAACTTTACCTTATCAGTCGATCTATCTATAACTGCTTTTCAAGAAAGGAGGAAAGACATACAGACAGCAGGGTGAGAAAGTAGTGGGAGTGAGTAAGTGGTTGATAAAAATTATCAGTCAAATATACGACGTTAACGAACGAACGACGAACTATCGGCTTTTTTACTTTGTCATGTTCGTGTATGTTAACAAATACAGTTATCTAAAATATCTAAATGAGCTATGATAAAATTCCCAGATCTTTTTTCACCTTCTATAGTCATAAAATCATAAATTATCCGTCGCATGCTCTCTTATTTTTCTAATGTATCAGTCGTACCTACAAAATTTGACGTCGAACCCGACACTTTATACGTTTTGGGGACATTTTTGTAGACGATATACAAACAAAATTATGTATAAGGTAAGATTATTAACCATCATACTGGCATTAGTTCTGTGAACAAAAATAAAATGCTATTTAGAAAACAATGATAATAATTAAGATTTCCCATCTGTTCGGTTGCGTTGTACCCGTTAAACATTAATAACCTTTAAATTTGACGTAAATTACGTTACATTTTAGATTTTGGGACATTTCTGTAGACGCTACAAAAATAGAAATTTCTCGGGCATATACAATAGAATTTCAAAAACAATTATATTTCCATAAACAATGGTTTGAGACTATATTCAAAAATGCTTTTTTTATTATAATGATTAATAATTCTTTATAACTAAACATAAAGCTAAAACCCGCCCCTCTATTTTTTCTGCACAATATCGGAGTGTCTACAGAGTTTCATGCATTTATCTATCACTATGTTTTGATTTCTGCATGTGATACCGTTAAAACAACATTGAGTCATTATACGTACATATAGACGGTAACTTTTAACAAAATATTGGACGATTTCATGTATAATAGGATTCGGTGTATTGATTTTTATGTTATGAGCCGTCACGTTTTGTTACGCGTCTACACGCAATTTTGACGTTATTTTCATTTTTCAATTGCATACTGCTAAAAGGCATAGACTTTCATTACAATTTTAATATCGTATTTGGATAGAGATTTTCAATGCGGTTGTTTTGAGGTATACACCATGACGATACGTCAAATATATTTCTTGTTTCGATGTAATGAACCCGCGATGTCGTCGCAATCTTGAAATTGGTACCAACACCGTGCGTAACGTCACAGTTATATTTTCTGCTTTGCAATACATTTATTACCATAAAAATGAATTTGAAAAGTTCTCATTGGTAAATTATGTAAAATATAGTCCTTTCCGTACAGGCACTGTTTCAAGATTTGAAAAAGCTGTCCCTAGTAACAGTTGTTGTAAAAAATATGTTTATGTTTTTATCAGCAGCACTGTTAATGCTTTAAGTAACTAAAACTTTTTAAATGCTGTTGTATTCACATACACGCATATATTTACCAATTTAAGCAAAAATGGACTGGATCTAGACTGTAGAGCTATTTTCTTCAGAGGAGGTATAAATTAAAGGCATGTAAAGCCTATTATTGAGGTAATGGGTTAAGCTACCATCTGCTAATATGTATTTAGGCTTTGCCTATGGACGGAAAAAAGCAAAATTGTACTAATGAAAACGGAATAGATCTAGATCTATCGCCAGTGTGTGATCAGCGATCTTGTATCAGTTCGTTGTGTATTCAAGATCACACTCGAGGCTACGCCTCTCGTGACTGAGATCTGGATTACACACCCGACTCGAACTTTTATTATAAACCTAAATTGTTTGGGACAAGATCTATATTGTGTTACCCAATAATCAAAAAGATATATAAGCACCCGTGTATACAATGTTAAAAGTTAAAACTCCTCCGCACAGCTATATTATCAGGGCTGCCATTTCTCCGGCTTTTTCCTAAATCTCCGGATTTTCCTCCAGGTTATGGTAGCTTAAAGCAGGCTGAAAGTAAAGCAGAATGCACCATAAGGCGCATTCTGCTTTACTTCCAGTCTGCTTTAAGTAGTCACATGCCAACAAAACTAGAAATCGGCTATGGGGTAAAGGTACGATTCGTAAAATCGCGCTTGAAAAATGCATATTTGGACATCTTAGGATTTTTCATTTCAACTTATGGCAGCCCTGTATTATAATGCAATCTGAAACTGTTTTCGGAAGTCATTTGACCACCAATAATGACGTCATTATTTATATTGATGACGTATTGGTATCCGTTATTTTTATCGGTTCGATTGAGAAGTAGCTTTTTGCAAATAACGTCATTTTTAGCGTTAAAGGGTATGAATTGAACTGTTTGAAATTTTGTCATTTGGAGGAAATCATTACAAGTGAGTGTTGTGGGTTATTCATTCTTAAAATGGTTTAAAAATATCACCGAAATCGGGAATTCCCAAACGTCACGCACAACTCTTCGTAAAAGCCGTGACGTCACCATCCAATATGTCAGCCCCCATGTTTTGTAGTTGCCTAGTTTTGAGGAAATTATTCACGCGCAAATCAAACACTTTTCAAAGTCTGTCAGTGATTGAATAGAATTGGAATACCTTTGATTTTATCATGCATTACTTAAGAACGGAAAAGGGCAAGCCTTTTTTCCGTATTATACAGTGGGTAATGCATATTCATTACTGTATCAAAAGGGCCTATTTTGATCAATGGAGGAAAAAGCTAAAAAAATTACCTAAAGATTAATGGGTAACCCTTTTAAGATCAAGTTATTTGGGACATTTTTACCCCTTCATCGTTTCTTGTAGTCTGCTTCAGTATTGTTGTCTGCAAGACATGTTTCAAAGCTAGATTTAAGGTTGTATGACTTAAACAATATCGATAAGAGTGTCCAACAGTTTGGGTCCTGATCAGACGCCGCGATACGCGGCGTCTGATCAGGACCCAAACTGTCAACGCGCTTTAACTCATTATCCACTGAAACTTCCAATGAACAATTCCAGTTTGCAATAAAGGTTGGTCTATTTAAAATGTTTAGGGTTGTTTTTTGTAATAAATTGCAAAATGACAAACAGTGAAGTCCCTGATCAGAGGGCTCCTGCAGGAGAACTCTGCCCAGGGACTTCACTGTTTGCATAGGACAAGTATACTCTTCACAGGTACACACTTCGTAAAGGACGCATATATGCGTCACTAGGGCTCAATGAGTTAAGGCGTCATTGAGAGTGAAAGGGTGAAACAACAGTTTCGCCGACTGTACCTGTGTTCCAGAGATACACAGATGGTACAGCACAAGACCTCGTGGTGCCCACAGTATAGCTCCACCTCCTTCCTCGGATGTCTGGCACATTTCTCCATCTCCTGATCACGTATCTTCTGTCCCCACCTCTCCACGTCGGATCTCCCAAGTACGCTGTGATCACAAATATACTTCATGCATCCGCGACAGTAAAAAACATCGCAAACCTGAAAACATACCCGTCAATGATAATCGAACTTAACCCCTTAACCGCCATGACGTCATCAATTTCAAACAATTGTGTGCTTTGTTTCGAAAAATTCAATTTTACATATTTTACGTTTTTTTTGACTTAAGGATGTATCCAACCCATAAGCGACTTTTTCAAAGTATCAAACTTTTTTTCTATCATTGTTTTTTTGGAAGAGCTATTTATGATGAATGAAAAATTGGAAAAAAATATATATGGTAGTGACCTTTTTCAGCGGAGCTGACTATTATCTATTTAGACCTACAGTTTTATTTAGACAAACATTTCAACCAATCATATTTGATCAGAAATGTAGAATTAAGAGCACCTGTTGAAACTGAATTGTCTGATTGGATACTAGCCAGGGCTCCAGATAAGAGAATTATTTCAAAACGTAAAACCTTTATTTGTGCATTAAACCCTATGGTGTCCTACTCATTTGAATTGTCTCTTTGAGACGATAAAAATGAGTGGTAACCCCATAGGGTTTGGTGCTGAATTGAGTGAGAAAATGTTAGATTTGTTCTGTTAACTCCCCTCTTATCTGGAGCCCTGATGCTACTGGTCTAATTGTGAGACAGAGTGCAGTGTTTACAAATACTGAGCTGATGACATCATGCTTCTATTTTAAGATATGATAGCAGAATGATGTCTATTTATAGATAGACAGTGGCAGCTAGGTGTTTTGTTAATAATGGTTTACTACAAATTTATTTTAATTGTTAACTATTTGTTCAAATTTACCATACATTGATAGCAATATAATAAATGGCCTCAAGTGAGTTGAACACAATTGTGTTGTTTCATCATTATATTCACAAGAGTGAGGTGTTCTGTAAGGGCATGCACAGTTTATTTAGTTATAGTTTGTTTCAAGAAACTCCCCATGAATGCAGTTTGATATATAGAACAGTAGTTTAATCTGAGTATCTTTTACCAGTAGCTAGGATATGGGTTATATTATTGTTTTGCATTTCTGTACATTTATAGCTTTTTTTAGTCAGAGTTATAGTTATCCTTGAATGTGTATTTTTTGCTTTTCAATCCAAGATATTACAATTCTTTGAAAACCCCCAATTTCATACAATTTTGCACACCCATCTACAGCATGAATTCCACCACCCATTCCGCTGAATATCTTTTTTAAAGATATTTCTTGTTTACATTGGTTTGAAAAAGGAATGTCAAATTTGGACTTTTTCTCTCAAATTTTACCCATTCAAAGTACAAGCTTCAGAAAAATCTATTTCAAAACAAAACAAACATCGTAATTTGGGTTTTCCTTATTTATTTCATGTCTATGGTGGTATTTTCACATATAGAAACCAAATTTAGACAAAGCAGGCACTAGGTTTGAACAATATGGATCCTGGAATATCAAAAATATGCATTTTATAGGGCATGATTTTATTAGATTTTTTATTTTATGAAAAAAAAAGTAAAAAGTTTGAAAATGAAATAGTTCTAGTATTAGTCTTTTTCTTATATTCTACAAAATGAAAGCCAATGCTAAGGCAGTTCAAAATATGAAAAGAAATTGAAAGGTCAGTGTTGAAAATTTTGAGTTATTAAAGTAAAAAGAGTTATCTCCCCTTACAAAATTTACAAACAGTACCATATCGATGCTATTTATAGCTTTATAAATTTAACATTTGGTGCCTGTTTTCTCTTAAGGTGGTTCGACAGCGGGCGGCCCGCATCTCGAGTTCCGGAAATGCTGATGACTTTCACCTGATCTTTGCGGCACGTGCTTATAGTAGAAAATTTAGATAAAGAAAAGTTTGATCTTACTCAGTGTCTGCTCTGTTAGCACAGTGGATACGGTGATAGACTTGCAATCCAAAGGTTCTAGGTTCGATTCCCACTCGGTTCAAAACCTTTTTTTTAACAAATTGTCTGATTTTAGTGACTAGTCATTTAATAACGCAGTGATCAAAGGACAGGCTATGTTTAGTCAAGTAATAATGAATAATATCAGATGCAAGTATAGTCAAGTGACAGCTAAATTTGTGAGTATTTATAGCCTATATGACAGATGGCAGCTTAACACAGGACAAAAATAATGCTAAAAGATAGATCCTAAAGGAGCTTTTATGCATTACTTTTGTTATGCATTAAGCAGTCACTTGCCTTTAAAGATCTACAGGCTACCGTTTTCAATGGTCCCTTATTACAGGTTTGACTTATGGTATTATTTAGAGCTGACGGCATTTTAAAGTTGAACTCAAGGGAGGTTACTCGTTTTGTGTTTACATTTTGTCAGAATTTCAGGAAATCATGTATAAAATGTAAATTCCACTGTAGATTTTTATTAAATTTTTGTGACTAGTAGAATTAAGTTATATCTATCTAATAAGAGTAAAATAAGTGTACGTTAAACAGCTAGATTTTTTGTAATTTGAGATTTTCAGAATTTGACTTTTTTTAAATATTGATATTTCCAACAAATATGTCATAAAATACTTTTGTTTGCCCAATATCTTATAGTCTATGTACAGTTTACTTGAATGTACAGACATTATTGAGTAATATCATTTTATAAAGAAAATATTCCTGTTTATCAAAAAAGGAGCTTTTTTCGACAAAAGGTCCTGTCAGAAAAAAACGGCACTGTAACTTTTTTTTATTTTAACGATTTTTCACTCTCCATGTGGTATATTTCAATTTAATCAAGGTTTCAAAGAATTCTGACACAGAATAAGCTGACCCGCGAACCACCTTAAATTAGTTTTTGTATGAAGAAATACTAACATAGATAGGAAATAAATAACACAAAACCAAATTATCATATTTGTTTTCATTTAAAATGGATTTTATTGAAGCGGGCTGTTTGAAAAGGACACAATAAGAGGAAGTGGGTGTGGTAAAATTGACATGGCCATGGAGCCAACTGTTGTTCACCAAAATGTACACTTTTTCTACTTTTTCATTCATCTTAAATAGCTCTTCAATACAAAACCATCATAGAGTGTTTTTATATACTTTGAAGATTTCTAAAACTCATGACATTGATACACCATTAAGAAATATTGAAATGAGAGTCAAACAGTTTGGATTCTGTTCAGACGCCGCGTTACACGGATCTAAACTGTTGGCAAATAAGCATTGTACTCGGGGATAGGGCATTGAAGGGGCATTGAACTTTTTCACCCCTGAACCTTTACATGGACAATTCAATTTTCATTAAGTCTAGTAGATCGGTAGATGTTCGTCTATTTAATGTAATTTTAACAATACATTACAAAATATTTACATTCACCCTGTAAAGTCTCTATGTAATCATATTAAAAATATGCAGGTCAATTCTCGATGAACCTACAAATCGAAAGAAAGAGGGCGGATATTTTGGTTAACATCTGTTTATTCATAAGAAATACTTTTTATTTAGGCTTTATTATAAATTATAAAAATTTCAAATGAATTTGCGTATTCCCAACTAATGACCTCTCTATTGATATGTATGTTTTCTATTTGTATAAATGTTAATGCTGTCCACGGTAGTGGACCTTATACAGATATATTTCAATAAAGTTTCAAAGTTTCAAAGAGTCTCCGACGCGGAGAGATACCGACCTAGCGACCAGCTAATGGTTGCTATGGAGTGTAATTAGGCTGAAATAAACATGCGCGACCGATTTTTTAAAATATGCATTAATAATAGATATTTAAGTTGCATTGTTTATTTATAATGTCTTATAAGTGTTCGTTAAGCGCACAGTGACAGTTTACTGGGTAAAATCCTGACTTTGTAATCAACTCCGAAACATGTTTTTTGGAATACTGTTCATACCGCATATTATAGAGATCGAATGGCTGTTACATCCAGGATTACATCTGTCAAACCTATTTGGCCGGTATATGACATATTTATATACACGAAAACAAATCTGGTCAAATTACACATTAAATGGACTAGACAGAAAATAAAAATATAAGGAATAAACAACATCAGTTTGCCGTTCACACTGTATGAATACATCGGCTTCGCAGGGTAAGTTTATCGTAAACGCCATTCGGGCGTTTACGAAACTTACCCCCTGCGAAGCCGATGTATTCATACCATCGTGAACCGCAAAAAGATGTTGTTTATTCCTATAATGACAAACTGTACATAGAGACCCTGATCAGAGGGCTCCTTTGTGCCGAGTCGTTTGTTATCTGGTTTTCAATTTCTGTCTCTTTGCTTGCTGATGGTGTTTGTATGAAATATATTTCACTGTGCATCTTTTATGGACACACCCTTCACCGCAACGCTCATGGTCAGTTACTTTAACTTAGCATGTGCCCTACAACTTTATGATATCGATTTAATACATAATTTGCGGGCTGGGAGTTGCATAAAGCGATTGTATAAATATCGTAATCCACTAGAGGAATATCATTTTTTGGGCTCCGATCCAACTTGTTCGTCCACAAGCGCTGCATGTAGCGGGACACCAAATGACGTCATTTACTAATGACGTTAACGTAAACAACGTAACGTTTTGGCGGAAATTCTATATAGCGGAGGGTCTACAATCTACGGCTTCAATCAATATAATAGGTGCTTAAACTTGTTATGTGATAAATAGAATCTCACATTCGTGCTCATTATTTATAATTTTTAATAAACTCGTCCACTAAAATGAATATGACGCTCGCCAAAGCTCGCGTCATATTATTTTAATCAACTCGTTTATTAAAAATGATAAATAATGTACACTCATACAAGATCCTCTATTTATCTTCAGCATACAAATAAACTTCATTTTTGATCAATTGCCAGGTTAAAAAAATGCATCTATATACTAAGTATTGTTTTAAAGGTTTTCTTGTGCTTATATTGAGATATATACATTTTTTGTAAGTCCTAAAGAATAACAAAATACTTTTGAGAGTCAGTACTAAGTTTAGTCCTTGTTTTTCGACTCGGATTCCGTTTCCGATTAAGTAAGACATGTCTAATAACTAACCTGGCAATAAAATGAGGCCTTGGTTGAACATTTGGTACAAGCGTGTCCATTAGAATGGTTGTCTGAGCCTACTTCGTCAGGAATGGAACCAGTCTGTCTGTTTTCCGCCATATCTTCCGGTGTCGGTTGACTGGTTTTCTGGACATTCCCGTCTTGTTTCCGGTTTCCTTTGCGGCGTGCAGACATCCACGTTTACAGATATTCAGGCTGTCATTAAATAAACAGTATGGAAACATCATTCTTCCGCAAAAAATGCGTTTGTATTGAAATATTGATTTTTGTTGCAAACAGTTTGGAGCCAGATCAGACATTGAACTCGGGTATGATTAGGCTCCAAGATATCCGGCACCTAGATAAAAAATATATCGTCAAAATTTTCCAAACACAATATTTTTCTACATTTTACTGCCCTGTGTCTATGTTTATTCCTAGTACTCCTTAAATATGCCATTTTATGCCTTTACTTTATTACTTCACTGACTAAAATAGTTTCACTTTATACAATCATGAATAAGTACGGTAAAAATGGTTTCTTTATCCTAGAAGAGTAGCTTGAAGCAGGCTTAAAGTAAATCAGAATGCGCCTTCGCAGTCTGCTTTTTTTACCTGCTTTAAGTGATCGTCTGTCTTCTAAAATAGAAATAAGCTATTAGTTAGCTTTCGTCAGTTTTCGAAAGAAAAATGTTTTCTGTTACTATATACCTGTAATAATGAGATAGTGGTATTCCTATTATGAGCGTAGCGGTCCTAACTAGAGGTACGCCCACTACAAACCTTGTGTCGTCACACGCACTTTATACCGACTGGACTCTATTACGCTGATAGCTGCACAGGGGCAGATTAGCACACCAGTTTACAGCGGGGAAGACGTTCCCTTTTCTCGATCAAATGGTCAAAGTTCAGCCTTCTTTGTTCTATATAAAAACATTCATTTTCCACATCCCCTAGATTCTCCCATTAAAACACTTTAAAGAGGCTCGCAACCAGATTTAGCATTAAAAATAGTAATTTGTAAATATATTTCAAATGCTTATATAAATGGGTATCAATTAGTTTAGGATAAAAATTCTGTTTAAAAAATGCATTTAAAAAAACCCCAAAGAAGCTCTGGTGGGATTCGAACCCGTGACCCTCCATGCGGGGACAGACACGCAAAATAAGGAAACCCCTTAGACTACTGGACTACGGACTATTCATATAATTGGAATCGATTTAACGTTACTCAGTGTGTAGCGATGGAGAGTACACAATTCGGCTCGGGTTTATGTCTGAGCCCGTGTTCAATTTATGTTGCGCCTTTCGACGCAACGGATACGACTATGGAAAATATCTAAAAAAAAGAAGATTTGAAGACTTTTCTTAAGGACGTTTTTAGACTGATCATATTTGTCTAATGCCAGATGCACGATAATGCTACACATTTTGGTTTTGTTTGAGCATTTTATTTTTTTGCAAATACACCATCCGGTTGCGAGTCGCTTTAAACACATTCATATTTAGTCCAAACACTGTCTCTCGATCACCAGAAAACTTGGGCAAGATTGACGACTTTTTTCGCCACTGAGAAAAGTATTTACATACATACATACATTTATTATTATTATTTATTTATTTACCTCCAAACATGAAGAGCAATACATAGTCATAATACAAATATAGAACAAAACCAATATTATATACCATCACCAAGTGATAACAGGAACAGTAAAGTATCTATTTACATCACTAAATGTAGATATCATAAATATGATTAAATATTAATATGCACCCCAAATTAATCTCTCTAAAGAAACGAAATTTAGACGAGATGTTAAGGTGCAAAATACAACAACAATAACAACAACAACAACAATAACAACACTATATGTAATATTGTTGTTATTACCATTATTATCATCATCTTTGTTATATAAGTAAAGTCTGTACTAAACAAGTTAAGTGTTCTAGCGAAACGAAAACTAGAACACCCAACCAAATAAAGCACTGATAAAGAAGCAAAAGACAACATTATGCATATGCATACATGTAGCATATATATAAAAAGAATCAACGTATGCACTGAAGATAATAAATGCTCTAGCTACACGAATAACTAGAAACGTTAATTATCTTAAGTAGCATAACCAAGAGTTTTATTACATTCGAAAGTACGAAGTAACACTAAGATACCACGTAAAAGTTTTACCAAAATATTGAGATACATGTATGTCAACACTGTATCTGCACACAACTGTTCTTAACTAGATAGTGTTATTATAGCAGTCAATCTTGCATTACCCACCAGTACAATAGAAGACTCGGGTGCAGTATTTAAAACAGGGCAGAAAGCTCATGTAAGTGCCTTCTGCATTATTCTAAATGCGCATTAAATATTCATTTATATGTCTTTGAAGTCTCTGTGTTAAACCACTGTGCTGTCGCTCAATACAAGGCTGACTGTTTCACTCGTTTTACACTGTAATATAGTCAATATAAAAATGGCCAAGTGTCATTTTATCATTCTATGAAACGTTCTTGCCACAAGCTTTAAGCATTTTTCCCTTTCTAGATCATTGTCAATAAATTGACAAAGGCCATAGCATAAATGGGTTATCTGACCATACTCGTTCTGGTTGATCAGTGAGATGTACACTTGGGGTCCGTGTGCACAAAGTATACTCTTCCATAAACCTTGCCTCAAATTCTCATTCTCTCTACAGTCAAATACCATATGTGAGGCAAAATTAGAATAAATAGCATTGCATTTAGTACAGTTTTGAAGATACGTGTGAGAGTACAGCTTACCTAACAACATAATGCTACTTTGACATTCATTTAAAAGATTTGGGCATTGTTTAGCAAGCAGCCATAGCGGTGACGGATAAAGCACATTTTGACAATTTTGTAGATACGACGTAAAGCATTGTTCGTCAATCATACGCTGACGTCGCGAGTTTGAGTCATATACATTTACGACGCGACTGACCTGACTTTTCCAACGAGATTTAGATGGAAACACACCAGCATCTAAGTACCTATTGTATATATGAAGCAATTTGTATTTGCCTAGAAGTCTATACATATCAGGGAAAAAACCTCTTTTTCTGAATGGCGTATCATTATATTGAGTAAGCCTATGTAAAAATATGTGCTTAATCAAATAGCAAGTATCTAGCATGCATAACTGTCCAAAGAATATTAACTTTCGATAGTCTATCTCACTTTCTAAACTTCTACACCCAATCATATTGAGAGCAATAGCCGTTTTTGTAAGGCGTGGAAGACCTTGAATGTACCGAATGCACATAGTATGACATCGTTCTAAATTACGCATTTGTGTCTTAGAAACATTATTCCACAATTCACAGCCATAAAGTGCCTTGGGAAGAACTACAGATTTATACACCTTAAGAGAAGTTAAAGGATCGAGACCATGTTTGTGCAGACCACAACCAATCAAGCTGAAGAAAGTACCTCGCAGTTTGTTAATTGCATCTTCACAACATGATTCACTATCTAACGTCTTACCAAGCCGTATTCCTAAATGCGTATAACAATCAGTCTCTTCAATTGTTTCAGGCCCTAATTTCCAAATACGATTGGTTATCTGATGCACTGTTTTAGATTCATTAAAAATCACTACCGCACATTTTTTTGCATTATATTCATACCTCCAACGACAAGAATATCTGAAGCAAATATCTAGCATTTGATCCATAGCAGTTTTAGATAGGGAGATCAAGCACATATCATCTGCTACAGTGGGGCTTGCAAAACTTCTATCAAATAGACAAAACCCAAGTCCCGATTCTTCAAGTTCACGTATTAACCCGTCAATATACAAAAGATAAAGTTTCGGGCTACTAACACCACCCTGTCTGGTCCCGCGTAATACAGGGAACCAGTCAGACAGGAAGCCACGAAATTTAACCCGGCTTTTCAGTCCTGTATACATACTTAAAAATGCCTTATATATTGTTGGATCAATACCAATGTCATACAACTTACTAAAAAGACCATTGTGCCAAACTCTGTCAAATGCTTGCTTTGCGTCTAAAAAACAAACATATAGTTTAGATCCGAACTCCTGAGACATGTAAATACATTCTTTTAGTGAGAATGATGTCATCAAGCAGCCAAGATTCTTCTGAAAACCACCCTGTAGGTGACTAAATTTCAGTGGTTTAGCTACATTTATGTTATGCAGTAGAACACTTTCAAACAAACGTACAACAACTGAACTTAACGTAATTGCCCTGTAACTATTTGGGTCAGATTTAGGCTTATTACCTCCTTTATATAATGTTATTATGAGACCGTTTTTCATGCCTAACGGTATGTAAGAAAATCTGAGCATGGCATCAAAAAGCCTACTTATGACTGTTCGGATTATCGTGCCACCATACATTAAGTGCTCGTAAACAAGTTTGTCATTTCCGGCTGCCTTTGACTTCTTACAGTCATTCAAAAGAGTGTCTATTATAGATTCCGAAACTTCATTATTATTTGCTGACGACAAATGTTCGTTAAATAATGAGTTCCTCAATCTTTGCATTTTTTCAGTAATTTCGTTGAAAAATACGTTATCATACTTATGATTTTCATCAGGACTATAAAGCACTTTAAAATAATGTCCCCAGTTATTGGCAATATCCCTGCTGTATTTTACAATTTCACCGTCAAATATAAGTTGGCCCCCTGCAAAACTGTGACTCGATTTTTTTCTCCCATTAATAAGTTTCCAAAATGTTCTTGAATCCAGTTCAGAAGACTCGTCAATTTCTCGATTTAAAGAGATTAAGTGATATTCCACAGTTCGCCTATGAACTTTCCTAAATAAAGCTTTAGCACGTTTATATGCAGAAAATGTGTCAAAGTTCGAACCCCTTGGTCTGCCATTGTCTACCCACACACGCCGACATATTTCAACATCTTTATGTCTTTCCGTAAGTTCGTTCGTCCAATATGGCTTTAGATGGCGACGGAAACGAGCTTTAGGAATAATCATATCAGACGCACAAAGCAGGCGGTCAACTAAAGTAAGGTAACAGTGCTCTATCGCGTCTGTAGATGTTATATCACTTCTACTTAATTCGCGCAAAATTGTGTCACTATTTAGAAAAGTTGTGTACATATTTAACGTATCAGATGAGGCTTTTTCCCATTTAAGTCTCGGTTCAACGCTACTCATACCACTGTCTGAGCAATATTGAACCCTGAGACTACAACGAACAGGTCTATGGGTCGACACATTGAGCGAATTATCATCGGCAATATCACAGGAGTTTATCAACTTTTCACTTTCTTTGGGTAACAGAATGTGATCTATTAATGACTCGTGTTTACCGTTATATGAAACGTAGGAAGATTTAGCACCCCCGCAAATATTAAGCGTTTGAACCGAAAACATTCTGTGAGCATCTATTATACGTTTGAAATACAACGACCGTTCAGTCAGTGGCTTTTGTATACATATAGAATTAAGATGGGCATTCATATCACCCATAACAATAACCTGCCCTTTAACCGAGTATAAATAAATCAGCTCTGACAGATTTTCCACGTGTTCAATATATGTTCCCATTGAGTGATTAGAACTCGGCAAATATACTTGCAGTATATAAACAAAACAGTCTTGTGTGCATTCAAACTGAATTCCTATAATACGGTCATTATCAATGTCTAACGGAGTAATCCTAGAGTTATGTTTCTTGTGCCACAATAAAGCCACGCCTCCTTTGCGTACATTTAAACACCTAGACAAACTCAAATCACGATCACACACAGCGTGATAACTGTAACTATTGTCAATACTGTCGAAAAAATGTAAATCCTTTTCACGAAGCCAGTGCTCAGATAAACCACAAACATCTATGTTTTTCTCTGTTAAGGTCTCACACAAGTATGAGCTACTAGAAAAAATTCCCGTAGCGTTCCAAGACATCAAATTCAAATTATTCATCATCAGAGTCTAAGTACAAATATGGGTTATAGTCATCGATATCAGATCGATGGTATAACTTATCGAACGTTTTCCTATTGCCACGTGATCTTACACGGTCACTGTACCGATTTGTTACCCACGGTCTGCACGCGACTCCGCGAGGCCAGAAAAGGGTGTTTTCTAAACATGAAACCCGTTCGTCATCTTCAACGGTTAATTTCACGCACGCCGAATCAAATGTTCTATTTCGTATGACGATAGCTTTGTCAACTCGCAGCCCCCTTTTCGAGACGTAGCGTGATATTTTTTCCGTTGTGATTGATCTCTTAAACCCGCCTATATAAAACGTCTTTAAGCGCTTCCGAACAAATGTACAAAAATCATTGTCATCATCACCATCATTGTCATGGCAGCCAGCTATATCCCCAGAAATGCCCCAATTCAAGAATGCAAAATCATTGCTCTTGTTTTGCCGACTTTGATTATAAGCAATTCTTGTAGGGATATTAGAGGAATACATAGGTGTTTGGCGGGGCACATTTTGTGGCACGGGTTTTGGCCCAGAGGAAGGTCGGGTCGTTATTGGGTTCTGTCTGGATATGTTTCCATCACCTCTTTTGGGTACCTTTTCGGACACAACTTTTGAATACAATTTTGGAGTGCACTGATCAAGATCCGATTGGGATGGAGGAGGCTGTGCTTTTCGAGTAGCATCATTTTGCACACTATTTACCTTTTGGGTACACTCTGGTTCCATAGTTTCCGTTTGACTGGGTACTTGTGTGCTTGACACCGCCGGACCGGAAATTTGTTTTTGAACTTCCGGTTGGGCAGTTTCAGCAACACCGTCCTTTAGAGGAGAATGTACATCAATAACACATGATTTGGTGGGCACTTGTGTGCTTGAAACTGTCTGACCGGAAGTTTGTTTTTGAACTTCCGGTTGAGCAATTTCAGTTACACCATCCTTAAGAGGGGAATCTACCTCAACAACATATGAACTCTTTGGGTCTACATTGTGATCAGGCAATTTGGCATGCTCTGAGTGTGGCTTTGAAATAGTACTAGGGGCAGGTCCACACTGCTTGCCATTCATTTTGTCAACACCAGATTTTGAGACCTTCTTAGATCCTTTCTTAGAGGACAATGAGTCAATTTTCTCAGATAAATTTTGCACTGCAAAATCCAAATTGTCCTCAACTGATCGAATGCTATCGCTCAAAACTTTCACCTTGTTTTTAAGACTAACAACGCCTGAAACTTGGTCTGATTCAATTCTTTGCACACACAAGTTAATTTCATTCACATTCTGTAATACACACTTCTTTAAGCTATTAAAGTCATTTTTAAGAGTAAATGTGTTGTCTGTTAAGATTTTGATCTGTTCTGATCGTGCTACATCATTTGCGTTAAATCTCTGTTTCAAGCTTAAAATGTCTGCTTTTAACCCCGAAACAGTTTCTTGCAACAAAACCACTTCATTAAACTGTACACGTGATCTTGCCGGCGAATATGTTTCTTCAGTCGAGGGTGTTGATACTGATCTTGTAGCCCTCTTTGTGCGGACTATATCTCTCATTTCACCGGTGAGAAAATCATCCCCGTTTAACACAGAAAGCAGCGTATGAATATCTCGGCAGAGCTTATCCACTAGTTGCTCACCATTTCGAGTTTGTATGCGCTTTTTTAGTTCGCTTGACTTATAGGGACACCCATCTTTTCGTTTTACTAAGTCAAATAGGTCAGACCTGATACAATCTAACTGCACGTCACATTCTGCATAAGCGCGTTTTAACATACCAATGAAACGAGTACATGGAAACTCCCTGTATAGAGCAGAAAGCTGCTGCAGTTGGACTTCTGTTAGCCGACTCACTTGCGCATTGAACGCACTATCAACTCGCATACCCTGTGAAGCTGACTGAAGCCGTTGGATCATCGAAGCCACATCTACCGAAGATGACGTCTTCTGCATACTCTGGTCCGATAGTTCAATAGAACTCACATCTACTGAAGATGATGTCTGCTGTAAACATCGGCCCGATAGTTCAATTGTACTGTTATCGGACGTCAATGGTGATAGCTCGTGATATGTAGGCTCGTAATCGTTGGCGTATAAATCCATTTTAACAAAGCCGGTCAGGTATTTCGGCTAGGTAGCTAATATTATAGTCAATACCTGATATAAAACAACCGTTAATTACTCAGCAGAAACAGTCCAAATTCACTTTTAGAATCTGCCTATCACGACACCATAGTATAAGACGATATAGGTCCCAACGATCAAATGCGTTTGTATTGAAATATTGATTTTTGTTGCAAACAGTTTGGAGCCAGATCAGACATTGAACTCGGGTATGATTAGGCTCCAAGATATCCGGCACCTAGATAAAAAATATATCGTCAAAATTTTCCAAACACAATATTTTTCTACATTTTACTGCCCTGTGTCTATGTTTATTCCTAGTACTCCTTAAATATGCCATTTTATGCCTTTACTTTATTACTTCACTGACTAAAATAGTTTCACTTTATACAATCATGAATAAGTACGGTAAAAATGGTTTCTTTATCCTAGAAGAGTAGCTTGAAGCAGGCTTAAAGTAAATCAGAATGCGCCTTCGCAGTCTGCTTTTTTTACCTGCTTTA
This sequence comes from Gari tellinella, assembly GCA_922989275.2. Lineage (NCBI taxonomy): Eukaryota > Metazoa > Mollusca > Bivalvia > Cardiida > Psammobiidae > Gari > Gari tellinella. Next base: position 50,141,477 of record OV277873.1, read on the forward strand.
AGTGATCGTCTGTCTTCTAAAATAGAAATAAGCTATTAGTTAGCTTTCGTCAGTTTTCGAAAGAAAAATGTTTTCTGTTACTATATACCTGTAATAATGAGATAGTGGTATTCCTATTATGAGCGTAGCGGTCCTAACTAGAGGTACGCCCACTACAAACCTTGTGTCGTCACACGCACTTTATACCGACTGGACTCTATTACGCTGATAGCTGCACAGGGGCAGATTAGCACACCAGTTTACAGCGGGGAAGACGTTCCCTTTTCTCGATCAAATGGTCAAAGTTCAGCCTTCTTTGTTCTATATAAAAACATTCATTTTCCACATCCCCTAGATTCTCCCATTAAAACACTTTAAAGAGGCTCGCAACCAGATTTAGCATTAAAAATAGTAATTTGTAAATATATTTCAAATGCTTATATAAATGGGTATCAATTAGTTTAGGATAAAAATTCTGTTTAAAAAATGCATTTAAAAAAACCCCAAAGAAGCTCTGGTGGGATTCGAACCCGTGACCCTCCATGCGGGGACAGACACGCAAAATAAGGAAACCCCTTAGACTACTGGACTACGGACTATTCATATAATTGGAATCGATTTAACGTTACTCAGTGTGTAGCGATGGAGAGTACACAATTCGGCTCGGGTTTATGTCTGAGCCCGTGTTCAATTTATGTTGCGCCTTTCGACGCAACGGATACGACTATGGAAAATATCTAAAAAAAAGAAGATTTGAAGACTTTTCTTAAGGACGTTTTTAGACTGATCATATTTGTCTAATGCCAGATGCACGATAATGCTACACATTTTGGTTTTGTTTGAGCATTTTATTTTTTTGCAAATACACCATCCGGTTGCGAGTCGCTTTAAACACATTCATATTTAGTCCAAACACTGTCTCTCGATCACCAGAAAACTTGGGCAAGATTGACGACTTTTTTCGCCACTGAGAAAAGTATTTACATACATACATACATAGTTACATAGTTGATTCTGGTAGAAGGTCAGTCCTGTAACACCAGCTCTGGTTCTTCATTATGATCTTCTTGGTTTATACTGAGACCCTTAATCACTGTTGCCCTATAGTCATATTTAATGTCTTGATCACTCCAAAATGTGTCAAGCCTACTTTCAAACGATCTTACTGTTTGCGCTTTCAATACTGTTGGAGGTAAACTGTTCCAGATATCCACACATCTATAGCTGAATGAATTTTTTCTGATATTTAGTCGTGCTCTTTTTTTATAGAGCATATTGTCATGACCTCTGGTGTTACCTCTTGTCACCTCATTTCTCCTAGTGAATAGGTTGTTTTGATCGTAGTCATATTTGTTTGTCAGTATCTTGTAGCACATTATCATGTCATCACGGAGTCTACGATAGGCTAAACTGGGTAATTTTAACAGTTTTAATCTCTCTTCATATGGTTTTTCAGAAAAACCATGAATTAATCTTGTGGCCCTCCTTTGTACATTTTCAATCATGTCAAGGTGTTTTTTCTTATATGGTGCCCACACTTGATTAGCGTATTCAATATGCGGTCTTACTAGAGTTTTATATACCATAACCATAGTGTCCTTGTTCAGATATTCAAATGATCTACGAATCAGTCCTAGTATTGAGTTTGCCTTGTTTATTTTCTCCGAGATATGCTCCTCAAAGTCCAATTTACAATCAATTATTACTCCTATATCTTTTTCTGATTTCGATCTTTCCATGGGTGGCATGCTGCTTTTTAAACTGTATTGGTAAGTATTTTCCTCTGATTTATTGTTAATGCTCATTGTTTTACACTTGTCAGGATGGAACTTTAATTGCCATTTCACAGACCAGTCATGCATACAATGAATATCTTCTTGAAGCTTTCCACAGTCCTCCATTTTTCTGATTTCCCTGAATATTTTTGTATCATCAGCATAAAGATAGATATCACTGCTATTCTTAAGGCTGTCCGGGAGGTCATTAATGAATATAACAAATAGTAGCGGTCCTAATACGGATCCTTGAGGAATTCCACTTGTAACGTCTTTGGGGCTTGATGATTTATCATTAACTCTTACAGTTTGTTTTCTTTTACGCAGCCTCTACTTTCAGTTTAAATTCCACCATATTCGACCATACACCCTCACATTCCCCAACAGCCACCAGAGGCAGTAGTTTTTCAAAAAAGCAACAGGAATGGTCACAATGGGCAGAGAACACACAAACTTACTTGAAAATATGCAATTACATGGCATACCAGATCTAACAGACACTTCAGAACCATATTTGGAAAGATGGCAATTTTAAAGAACTACTTTTTGATGTACTACAACCTCAAAACATTGCTCACCGGGGTCACACCAAATTATATCTAAATATGCTTCCTTTCTAGCAAGGGGAATTTACATGTTTGAGCAGAGGAATTGGTGTGAGGGCTGGGCGGTGTGGTGAACGAAAATATACAAGAATAAAAGCCGGAATTGGCTTAAAACAAGTCATGCTGTTGTTGTTTTGTAAATGGATGCCTTGGGTAACACGTTCGTTTGAGGAGGCGACATGCTTTCCCAATAAACGTGTTTATGCCAAAACCACGTTTTATCAAGTTCAGATAGTGTAGAGTCAGATCAAACGCTGAATAAAGTCTAAATCAGGCATCAAACTATGTCCACATATAGATTTGTTCAAATCGTCTAATTTTCCCTAAAACAAAATTAATGATGTTCAACATTTTATTGATTTTTCGTGTCGTTTAAACGGGAAAGAATAACGCATTTTCTACTGTAAATGACCCTCCCAACAACGGTTTCCATCTTTCAATAATACTTGCCGCTGTTCCCAAAACAAGACAATTATGTCTAACACTTTAACGGCTGCAATATCGTCTGCTTAAAATTGTCGTCTGATGTTTATCTCAAAGCTAGTGGATATTTTGAGAGAAGAAATGTTATGACGCGTGATAAACAGCTTGAATCCATATCAGACGCCGCGTAACGTCTTATCTGGGTTCAAGCTGTTTGCAAATGTAAGCCAAGTCTTAAATTTCCCTCCCTATAACAACTACCTCCGAAACACACGCACATGCCGGTAGTATTTTTCTGCCCTTTGATGTTGTTGTAGTCTTGTAGAGAGGGAGCACTGTAGTTTTTAAATACGAGAGATGTTTAAAATATGTACAGTAAACCCCCCTACTGAAGCCCACTCATTAAGTTTTCAGTGTTTAAGGCAGGTGACTGTTAGCCATATTACGATTTTCGCAGGGCTGCCATTTTTCCGGATTTTTCCTAAATCTTTTTTTTCTAGTATATGGTAGCTTAAAGCAGACTGAAAGTAAAGCAGAATGCGCCTTAAGGCGCATTCTTCCTTACTTCCAGCCTGCTTTAAGTAGTCACTTGTCAACAAAACTAGAAACAGACGATGGGGTAAAAGTACGATTCGTAAAATCAAACTTGAAAAATGCAAATTTGGAAATCTTAGGACTTTTCATGTCCTGTTTTCGGTACTTTTAACTATTTTCTCCACAAAACGCCTTCGAACGTCTCTACCGTTTACTCTTCATCCAAACCACGTGTGAATAGTCATTGATAGTGTTGAATACATCAGGTGAACTAAAGCAAGAAGAATGTAAAGCAGAGGGTAATAAGGTAGCTATCTGCTTGAGTTTCATACTGACTTAAGGTTGGGGACCCCTATTGATATCAGTACTCTACGTACAGCGACCCGCCATTCTCGTCAACTGTCGACCCATTCCGATCCGACATGTTAAAGCATAGTTAGGAACGGACGACAGATGACGAGAATAGCCGATAGCTCTCCGTAAATTAGAGTACCTATATTGGCCTACATTGGCCCAATCTCGTTAGGAGTTCTCGTCTTTAAGCAGCCCCTTGTCTTACCCAGTTTGATACAGATGATTTGCACTTTTGGCTTTGGAGGAACCCTTACAGTCCAAGTTATCGCCATTTTAAGAAGAACGATAATTACAATTTTGCCAAAATTTCCAAATTCACCCCTTTACTAGATCCGCATTTGTATTTTTGGCTGATTTACGCAATCAGCGTGATACCTGCGAAAGCCATTTAAAACAGAAAAATTGATTGTATGAAAGACAGGTAGCAGCTTAAAACAAGGTGAAAGGAAAACAGAAAGTTCCTAAAGTTGTTTTCTGGTTTACTTTCAACTTGCTTTAAGCTGTCACCTGCCTTAATCACAAATTAAATGACATAATTTTGTGATCGTTACATAGGGGCTTTACAGTGTTTTAAGATTGGATGGCTACTGTGTTATCATGTTATCATACTTTGCACTAGTCATGATCAACTTAACTTTGATAACTATTTGCATGCTGGGTACATTTTTTCGTCTGTAACAATAATTGTCGTCTGCTATTGTACTATAGTATACCTTACCTACGTACGCTCCTTCTTTATCTTTGTACAAGCTACCGGTCACTATTATACGATAGTGCCCGGTAATAGTGACCGCTAAGAAATGTTGACGTCATATATCAATGATGCTGCTACTGAGGAACCGCTCGTTGCTTGCTTGTTTACTTTTAGTGTCTCACCCGAATTAATCTATAAAGACTTGCTCCATGTTGGGGAAGCTTTAGGGCACACAAGTTTATGTCTCTCTAATTTTATTATAATTTTTTAATAATTTACAACAGAATAAACCTAATTTTTTGCAATTTTGTAAAATATAGTATTTTCGGTTTTAACAGACAGCGTACATGTTTAAACTTTCAAATAATAGAATAGAATAAAAAAAATACAATGTTTGATTAAAATAAATCAATAATGCTAAATTTGAGTTAAAGGGAGATAAACAAAAAAACAGCATATTTTCTTGTCTGAGATTTGTATGAAAAGAGGCTTACAAAATTTTGTAGCGGGGGTTACTTGGGCGTGTACAGGTATCTGGAGGATAATCAATAAGTCCTAAACCGGGTGGCTCGGTACTCAAGTGGTTAGAGTGCTGGCACGGTAAGCACAGATACCCTGGGTTCGAGTCCCGGTCGGGCCACGATTTTTTATCTCAGTTCTGTTACAATTTATTAACCACTATCTAGATCTATTGTTAGATAGTATTTACCTCACTATACCCACATACAAATGTTTTTCAATAGATCTATTGAACAGCCGCTTCTGGTTCAGTACTGGTAGTTAAAAGCAGCACTGATAGTTAAAAGCAGTACTGTTAGTTAAAAGCAGTGCGTAATTAGCCTAAACAGATAAAAAAAAAAGCCAAGCCATGTTGTGATTATTATCTAGATCTAGATCTACATTTGATTGTTTTAACTGTAATGATTTGTTCTATGAACATGTTGAATAAAATTGCAGTAGTTAAAGTATCCCGATTGTTGATGTTGACGATACAATATTTCGTATGTAGATCTATACATGCTTTCATAAACAAAATCTACTTTTCTTTATTAATTTTCAAACAAAACTTAACTCAAAACTCTTTAAATATTTTTAGAAAATTAAATAGTATTTACTTTTGATATAATTGTTCTATTAGATGTTGTTTTGTCATTTTTTTTTATCTCCAAAATTCATTAAGAAAAGTGAAAATATCTAGAATCTAGTAAGAGTTAATTAAAGGGAGGTAATAGCGGAACGTCATTAGATACTGCTGAAAACAGTTTTGATCCAAATCAGATGTGCGGTATACTATAAGAAATAGTACAGCCCACTTCGGGCCTCCTTGCATTATAGTGACCTCCCAGTCAGCCCCAAAATAGTTTACGGCCCTCAGCCTTCGGCTTCGGGCCGTAAACTATTTTGGGGCTGACTGGTCGGTCACTATATAATGCAAGAAGGCCCTCAGCGGGCTGTACTATTTCTTATGTAGATACATTGTTCTTAATTTGTGTTTTCAAAAAAGAGACAGAGTGTAAAACAGTTTGGATACTGATGAGACGCCGCATAACGTGGCGTCTCATCTGGGTCCAAACTGTTTGCAGATGTTTTCATTGCACCACCGCCGCTATCATGGTGAGAGTTAACCCATTACCCCATAGCCTGGTTTTAGTTTTGAATATAGGTGAACACTTCAAGCAGGTTGAAAGTAAAGCAGAATGTGCCTTAAGGCACATTCTGCTTTACTTTCAACCTGCTTTAAGCTATCATCTACTAGAATATAGAAAATATTTCTAATGATACATATTAATTACTGTTTAATATGGAACTATATTCTTCAGTGGAGGAATGATTTAAAGGCGTAAAAAGGCGTATTGATGAGGTAATCGGAATGATTTAAAGGCGTAAAAAGGCGTATTGATTAGGTAATGGGTTAAGAAGCAGGGAACAGTTAAAACAAAGTAAAACCACAAGGTGCTGTCGCATGCTATGCTATACCATTATTTTCCTTTTATTACAGAAGAGACGAGAGAGAGATAGAGAAGAGGAGAGAGATATAGAGAGACAGAGATAGACATACAGAGACACAGACAGAAAGAGAGAGATAGAGAGGGAGAGAGAAGAGAGATAGGAAAAATTAATTTTTAGAGGTATAGCTAGATATATCTCTATGGTGATCCAGGGACACTATCATGATTTGATCATTCAAACAACGCAAATGTAGTCATATGGTTTAAATAATACTAATAATTCCTTTTATTCATACAGGATTAGTGATTGACTCTGTAGAAAGAATAAGGCACCATTGACACACCACTGAAACAAAAATAAGTTAAAAAAATAACATATACAGTGCTCCCTCCCTACAACGGCACTTCCAACAACGAATCCCTCCTTACAACGACCCTTGCCGCAGCTCCCTAAGCAGGACAATTATGACTAACGCTTTTACTGCTGTAACATAGTCTGCTAAACGTTATCGTCTGCTATTATTCTCAAAGTTACATATTGGACATTTAGACAGATTTTTTTATGACGAGTGACAAACAGCTTGAATCCAGATCAGACGCCGCTTACGCGGTGTCTGATCTGGATTCAAGCTGTTTGCAAATGTAAACCAATGTCCGTCCCTAAAACGACTCCCTCCGAATAACGCACACATTTTTTGTTTCCCATTGGGTGTCGTTGTAGAGAGGGAGCACTGTACTAGTAGCTAGTCTAGTGATAAACATGTACGTGTATTTGAATTGCAAACAGTTTTGAGCAATAGCAGTTGCACGGAACAACGCAGTGTCCGAACTTGCTTCAAACACTTTGCCAACCAATACAGATACAATGTAGATTACATTTTCAAAAGGCTATTACAGCGATCCCTCTATACAACGACATCCAACGGGATACAAAAATTGTGTGCGTTGTTCGGAGGGAGTCGTGATAGGGATGGACATTTGCAAACAGCTTGAATCCAGATCAGACGCCGCGTAACGCGGCGTCTGATCTGGATTCCAGCTGTTTGTCATTCGTCATTAAGTTTGTTTCTGTCAAAATGTCAAAACTGGTACTTTGATAAAGAAAGCAGAGGACACTTTTTGCAGCAGATAAAAGGTTGGAAATAAATGTCTCATTTGGGGAACAGATTCAAAGGTCGTTGTAAGGAGGGAGTCGTTGTTATAAGGGTCGTTGTAGGGAGGGAACGCTGTATTTCTTAAATATACTGCTCAAAGTTTGTTAAGCACCAAAGTCAAAGTCTCCATAAGTACCAATGCATTGACCCTATTACTTCTCATCACATAACTTCCAACAGCTTTATTCGATTTCTTCCAAATTTGGAAATACTTTGGCCAAAGGTTTACTTTACAAATTCTTATAACTTTTACACCAGTCTTGTTCAGGTCCTGCAGGTGAAACCCGAGGAAATTATCAAATCATGAAATGTCTAAGATTTCCATTGAATTCTACATTTTAATGTTCTTAGAGATGTTACAATGGGTACAATTGAACACACTTTAATTTTCTAAATTGAAAAAAACTATATAATGAGTGTCAAATAGTTTGGATCCAGAGTAGATGCAGCATTATTTGGTACAGATAGCGTGGGTAAATTGTCTCGTGATAGATCTACTGAACTATTTTCTTTGGCGACTGTACACACACATTGGGCCAAATCACAACGGTAGACAGGCAAATAACCCGATGCAATGAGAATAAGTAAGGAAAGTAGTTTTTCAAAACAGATTGGTAAGCAAAACAGTTGGAAAGGCCTCAGAATGGTGTATACATTGGTTCTGGAAGGAAAGCCACCCAGCCCCAAAAATCAGACCGCCTTTTTCCAAATTCTCTTAAAACCGGACCCCTTACTCCCTATTCTCCGTATTATGTGACGTCTGATCTTATTCTGCACTGTTTGCCTATAGATGTTCTATTTATAGGACGCTAGGAACAAATGGGTTAATGCAGGACACTAGTGATGCTGACAGTTTCAAAAGGAGCTTTAACCCACTACCCCATAGCCAGTTTCTAGTTTTGAAAACAAGTTACTACTAAAAGCAGGTTGAAAGTAAAGCAGAATGTGCCTTAGGGCGCATTCTGCTTTACTTTCAGCCTACTTTAAGCAAATATCTGCTAAAATAAAGAAAATATTTATTGTGTAACATTTTAATAATTGTGTAAATTGGAACTATTTTCCTCAATTGATGAATAAACTAGAATCGTAATAGGCATTTATAGGGTAATGGGTTATTATCCTGCAGTAAGGAAACAACTGTCTAAAATGACTGACTAGACTAGTGACATTATTTTAATGGACGCTTCTGAACAGGTTTCTGTAAATGAATGCTCACATCTAGGTCATTTACATTTATTTTAAAGAAAATAAAAATCTCGAATCTATCTGCCGAAGCCATTTATTACCAAGTTTAGCGTGCTCCGAGTTTATCGGTGACGGATCAGGTTCCAGCCTATTTGCTGTATTTAGTTTTAAATAAAACGCCAACCTGCCATTACTTTCATTTGCTGCAGTGCATTTGCGTTTAACTATTTGCATGCTGGGTATTATATTCGTCTGCAATATTGTCGTCTGCAACTGTTTAAAATAGAATTTTTCTTAATTTCTTTAAAAAAAAGGTCAGAGTGTCAAACAGTTTGGATCCTGGTGAGACACCGCGTTACGCGGCGTCTCAACAGGATTCAAACTGTTTGCACAGATCATCACGAATCCGCCGCTAGAGTGCAACGAGTTAAACTTATTGGAAGTCCCTTCAGGGGGCGTCCTCAGTGCTGAGGTTGAAAGAAGCCATTTTCTTAGAAGGAACTTCGGCTTTTGCCGAAACGAAGAACAAATGGGAGCACTTTGTACAGTCAGTCAAAAATGATTGTCTGTGCATGCCTGAAATTGGGTTGCATAAATTTTCGCAGCAACTGGACGAATAAAAACTATTTCGGTTAGGAATAAAACTCGTACCGGAACTTATCACTTCGGTCGGAATAAAACTCATACACGAGCGTGCATTTATCCCTTCACAATAGCGCGGCCGTATAATTTAAGTCGCTTGCAACCACTAAAATAACGCAAATTGATTGTTTGAAGGACAGGTGGTAGCTTAAAGGGACTCGCAACCGGATGGTGTACTTGTCAAAATAAAATAAAATACTCAAATAAAAGCAAATTTGTGGCATTATTTGGCTTCTGACATTAAAAAAATATGATCAGTCCAAAAAAAGTCTCAAGAATCGTCACCGAATCTTAGTTTTTTTTTAGATATTTTCCATCGTTTTTCTATAGCGTCAGCTGACGGTATAGTTGTTGTTGTTGCTTCTCTACACGGGCTCATACATAAACCCGAGCCGAATAATGTTCTATCAATAGCTACCAGTGAAGTACGTTAATTCGCTACCCTATATATAGAGAGCGTCCGTAGCCGAGGGCGTAAAGGCGCTTCCTCCTTTTTCAGTTTTGTCTCCGCATGGAGGGTCACGGGTTCGAATCCCACCAGAGATTCTTCTTTTATTTTTGGAAATGCATTTTTTAACTGAATTTATTATCCTAAACTAAATCTTACCCATTTATATAAGCATTTGACATATATTTACAAATTACTATTTGTAATGCTTAATCCGGTTGCGAGCCTCTTTAAAAGCAAAGTTACAGTAAAACAGAAACCTCCTACAGTAGCTTTCTGTTTACTTGTACTTTCACTTTTCCTTAAAAGTAGCATTGTCTTAAGCATCCACTTGTCTAAAACACCAATACATAAAATTTATGCAAGTTACTTGTCGCAAATAGAGAGGTTTCATTGTACATAAAACACCTTCTCAAATGCCTCAAGTATACCTCTCACCTATATTCTTCTTTTCTCCACACAGTATAGTTTTTGTTTCCTTCCATATATAGATCTACATGTCATTTCATTAAAACTGCTCGGCTTCCCTGTTTTCTTTTTTAAAGAGACCAACTTGTTTTATCAGTTTACCTAAACAAACACAGTGGTTTCCCTTGAATATTATCGACAATAAACACACAATGCATTTCCGGAATGTATATCTACACACATGATGCACCTAGTACTGATTTAGCCATAAGGACACCTGTATATTTGTAATTAACACAAATCCAATGACGATACATTACTTACACACTCGTGTACTTGTTTTTACCGATAATGGTTGATATAAATTGATAGAGTATTATCAAATACGTGTAACCGAAAACGAAAGTAGATATTCATTTGGGATTTACGGTGTGTTTGTGTTTGCGGTGATGTGTGTTTATAAATGACTTGTACATAGCGGTTATGGTATAAACAAATTGGTGACATTTGTACCATAACGTAAATGTGTTTGTATTGGCGATAAAAAGAGAGACTGTAACTGAGTACATCTATGGCGAGTACAACAATTCACATAAGTTTAAATGTAAATAATTTAGATCAACAAACACGTAAGTAGATCTACATGTATATCATGAGCAGATCAAGAGGGGAGGGGTGGGAGTGTGGCGGCGAGTAATCCTCTTCATTTGTGACACTGTCACAGTTCACATCTCTCTTAGTGTCTATTTGTCTCTTTTTCTGGCCTTTGTCTCTTACTGTATATCTCAGTCTGTCTGTCTCTGTATCTGTCTCTCTGTGTCCCTCTCTCTTTCTCTGTCTCTGTCTGTCTCTTTCTCTCTGTCTCTTTCTCTCTGTCTCTGTCTGTCTGTCTGTCTGTCTCTCTCTCTCTGAGACTCTTCTCTAGCTCTCGCTCTTATTCCCATTCTCTCTTTCTCTCGGTATGTATGCCAGCGTGTCCGTATATCTCTCTGTCTCAATACCTGTCTGTATATCTGGTCTGGACTTGTCTGATCTAGTATAGTCCCTGTCGCTCAGTATGTCTTTCGGGACGTGTCTCTGTATACATGTACATGAGCGGTGTCTCTGTCCCTCAGTAATTGTCTCTGTCTCTAATTATCTTTATTTCTCTGTATGTCAGTCGTTGTTCTCTCTCTCTCTCTCTCTCTCCCTCTCTCTCTCCTCCCTGCCCGTCTTTCTGTCTGTCTCTCTCCGTCTTTCTCTTTTCTTATTGGCTGTCTTTTTCGGAATCTCTGTCAGTTTGTTTATGTCTGTCTGTATTTCTGTATATGTATGTATGCCTGTCTGTCTCTCTGTGTATATCTCTGTCACTGTCTGTCTCTCTCGCTCTGTTTCGCTTTCTACTCTATCAATCTATGTCTGCCTTTGTCTGTCTGTATGTACAGGTATGTCTGTCTCTCTGTGTCTCTTAGTATGTCCCTGTATCCGATATATGTCTATCTTTCTCTCTGTTTGTTTGTCTGTTTTTAATGTTTCTCTGTCACTGTCTCTCTGTCTCTGTCACTCTGTTTCCATATTTTGTGCATATGTGATTGTATGTAGTCTGGTTGATTGTTTTTCACAATACATGTATATCAAGGTCCTTGTATATCATGTTTTATTAGAATGGAAGAAGACCGAGGGTCAGAGAACTACGGTAAAGTCGTCATTTTCCTAAACTGTGGTTGTACGAAGCTTATGCGTGCTGTTGTCAACGAGCAAATAGACACAAGCAGTGCGCATGTCAAACCGGAAGAAAGAGTTGACGCCTTTTTGTATGACAAGCGGGCAATCCTATTCCCTAGAGGCAGGGGAACCCATGCACAGAAGAGAAGTTTTGAAAACACGTTGTACCCGGGGTATGGACGAAGCACTGATATTGACCAATGGGATTTACAGTTACTGGCGTTCGTGGCGCTCAGAACATGTGATCAAAGTTCCCCAACCCTCATGATGGATTTCGAAGAACTCAAAAAAATCAGAAATGCACTTTGTCATTCGAGTGACGGAGTCTTGTCCAATGATGAGTACAACGTCTATATGGTCAAAATACGCATAATCTTTAAAAGGACGGTGAAAACTCTAAAGAATGCGGAGACAATTAGTGATCTTAAAGTCCTGTTCGACACCCTAGAGTTTAATGCCAATCAAATGGTCTATAATGAGTCCCTATCACGGTTACGATCGTGGTATCAGTATGACAAAAGCCTTATTGAATCTAAACTGGATCGCTTGGATGAGGGTAAGTTAATGTAGATCTACTTATTTCATGATCAAATTATTCGGGAGATGTTTCCCCCTTCACCGTTTTATTGTCGTCTGCGTTAGTATTGTTATCTCCAAGACACGTTTCAAAATTAGATTTAAAGTTGTGTGACTTAATAAATATCGATAATAGTGTCAAACAGTTTGGGTCCTGATCAGACGCCGCATTACTGTTTGCAAACGCCTTTTAAGGCGTGATTGAGAGTGAAAGGGTTAAACAGTATATCACAATACTTAATTCCTGCTTGTTTTCCGTTCTTGTGAATATTACGAGAGTTAATCGGTGGTCTGCAAGCATGTGGACAGAGCACCAGATAAGGGTAGTTTTTCAAAAACTAAAATCTTTATTTCTGAATTAAACCCTATGGTGTCACTACTCATTAGAATCGTCTCTTCGAGACGATTCTAATGAGTAGTAACACCATAGGATTTGGTGCTAAAAGAGTGAGAAAATAAATGTTGGATTTGTTGAAAAAACTACCTCTTATCTGGAGCCCTGTGTGGAAATGTGTCCCATTAACCCTTTCACTCTCAATGACTCTTAAAAGCGCGTTTGCAAAACAGTTTGGATCCTGATCAGACGCCGCGTAACTGTTTGACACTCGTATTGAAATTTTGTCAATCATATTGCCTTAGCATTAACTTTGAAACGATATTGCAGATAACAAAATTCAAGCAGACGACAATGAAACGGTGAAGGGGTAAAACACTCACGGACAATTTTGCAGCAAAAGGGTTAATACCTATCACCAACAATACAGTGGAGAAAACGTTACTTTTTCCCATTAAACGCGTTTACGCTAAAACTATTATTTGCAGTGCAACCCGGCGTCTGATCAGGCTCCAAACTGTTTGACACCAAGATAAACATGAATTATCAGAATTGTCCAAAAGTTGTACTTTTCTACGTTTTAGTGTTTTGCGTTTGCGTACGTTTGCGTTTAAACGGGAAAGAATAACAGATTCTCCATTGTAGTAGACATACATGTAAGCAAACAATAAAGACATTGATGAAACACCGCAATTGGTGGGTTTTCATTCTGGGCTGCACTGATAGTTACTTCATATGGACAAACCCTGCAGCGTCTGTAGAACATCCTACTTCTAAAGTGAAAATCTAACAGCTAACACATAGGGGGAAATACCATTGCAATATCCAGGTATAAATGAGTTATAAAGGACAACATTAAACTACATGTTCATGAACCCATAGGTCAAATATGATGAATATACTCGTCCTTTACAAAAGTTTACAGTGGAGAATGTGCTATTCTTTCCCAATAAACGCGTTTACGCTAAAACTATTATTTACAATACAAACAGTTTGGAGCTAGATCAGACGCCGGGTAACCCGGCGTCTGATCAGGCTTCAAACTGTTTGCCACCAAGATAAACATGAATTATCAGAATTGTCTAAAAGTTGTACTTTTCTACGTTTTAGTGCTTTGCGTTTGCGTACGTTTGCGTTTAAACGGGAAAGAATAACAGATTCCACTGTACAATAAATTGTAGGAAACAACCCTGATTAGCCAAAATTCCACTTGACTATATTGGACTAGCCATTTGAATGTAATTTTTTACTTGTCTTTATCACCAATAACGAAATTTTCTTTACATTGTATGTTTTGTCAGGTTTGAATTTACAGTGCTTTGATCATTTATTATTTATTATTATCTTTAATATGTTGGTCAAATAGATTTTAATGTAATTTTCTATATTTTACTACGTAACATTTGTGCTACAGGGCTGCCATAAGTTGACGTGAAAATTCCTAAGATTTCCAAATTTGCATTTGTCAAGTGCGATTTTACGAATCGTACCTGTACCCCATAGCATGTTTCTTCTTGTTTTGTTGACATGCGACTACTTAAAGTAGGCTGTAAGTAAAGCAGAATGCGCATTAAGGCGCATTCTGCTTTACTTTCAGCCTGCTTTAAGCTACCATGTACTGGGAAAAAATCCGGAGATTTAGGAAAAATCCGGAGAAATGGTAGCCCTGGTGCTAAGTTTCGAATTCTGCCCCATTGTTACGCTACAGAAGAGTTCGGTCTGCATCGTTTGTAACAACTGTTCTTATTTCAGCTATTGAGCACTCACGCACATGGCTTATCCTTTCTTTACAGGACAAGAAAACATAGTACGAAAGATTGACCAATCGCTGGATCTATTGAATAAAATATACACGCACCAGCGTGTTGGAGGAAAAGGCATCGCTGATGGCGCTATGAAAATGCCAGGTAGGTTCAATTTTGACACAACCCTGGTTTACCAACATTTTTTTTTTTTATTGCGCACAAAGTTATTTTCGTTGATTATTAAAAATCATATGACAATAACGATTAAAAAAACAATGTTGATAATTATAAGTTTTGCAACACGATCAGTAAACTACTAATTCTTCTAGTAATACCACTGATACTATGCTACCACTACTGCAAATATTGATGCTACTATTTCTTACTTATTTTACTACTACTACTACTATTGTTGTTCCTACTGCTACTAATACTACTTCCACTAACACCACTGCCCCTACCATTGTTTCTTTTTATTTTCTATTACTACTACGACTACTACTACTACTGCTTCTACTACTACTACTACTACTACTACTACTACTACTACTACTACTACTACTACTACTACTTCTACTACTACTGCTACTACTTCTACTTCTGCTACTTCTACTGCTACTTCTCCTGTTACTACTACTACTACTACTACTACTACGACTACTACTACTACTACTTCTACTACTACTTCTACTACTACTGCTACTAATACATCTACTACTACTACTACTACTTCTACTACTACTGCTACTACTTCTACTTCTGCTACTTCTACTGCTACTTCTCCTGTTACTACTACTACTACTACTACTACTACTACTACTACTACTACTACTTCTACTACTACTGCTACTACTTCTACTTCTGCTACTTCTACTGCTACTTCTCCTGTTACTACTACTACTACTACTACTACTACTACTACTACTACTACTACTACTTCTACTACTACTACTACGACTACTACTACTACTACTTCTACTACTACTTCTACTACTACTGCTACTAATACTACTTCCACTAACACCACTGCCCCTACCATTGTTTCTTTTTATTTTCTATTACTACTACTACTACTACTACTACTACTACTACTCCTACTACTACTACTACGACTACTACTACTACTACTGCTACTACTACTTTTACTACTACTACTAATTCTACTACTACTACTACTACTACTTCTTCTACTGCTACTACTACTACTACTACTAATACTACTACTACTTCTACTTCTACTGCTACTAATACTACTTCCACTAACACCACTGCCCCTACCATTTTTCTTTTTATTTTCTATTACTACTACTACTACTACTACTACTACTCCTACTACAACTACTACGACTACTACTACTAGTTTAGTTTAGTTTAAACATATTTTATTTCCAAATTGTTGTACAGGAAAAGGGGTTGGGCCACAAGTTCTACCAACTTAGAATCGGCCCTTCCCCTACAGTTTTACAAATAATACAATCACTATTGGAGAGGGGGAGAGAGAGAGAGAGGAGAGGGAAAGAGAAAGATAGAAAGAGATAGAGAAAGAGAGAGTTTGCTTGTTTACAGGTGTCACCACATTATCTTAATAAGAATAATCAACTTAGATAGATAAAAAACACAAAGCTAAATTATCTATCAGTGCATATTAAACTGTCTCTCAAAAGAATCCCAGAAATGGTCTATTAGTTAATGATTACAATCATATCAATGTAGGGTAAAAGTAATGCAGATAGCTTCTAGAGGGGCTTTATGCATTACTTCTATCCCACGTCATTTTCCAAATAAGTAAGGTTCTGTGCTTCTGCATTTAGGCTAAACTTTATTTAACATACACATATATAGATGAGCAACTAGTAAAAGGTCTAAGGGGGCAACTTTGTACATTTTGGGATAACAACTTTTGAGATACGCCCCACTTAGACATTGGCATCGCTTCATAAGGTTTCACACTGCATTAGTGCTCCAGATAAGAGGGAGTAAATTGAACAAATATAGCCTTCTTTTTTCGCTCATTTCAGCACGGATTAATATGCTGCCACCACCCACTAGAATCGTTTCTTCGAGACGATTCTAATGAGTAGTGGTACCATCGCGTCTAGTGCAGAAATAAAAATGTAGTTTTTCAAAATACTCTCCCCATCT
The DNA here is from genome assembly GCA_922989275.2 of Gari tellinella. Taxonomy (NCBI): domain Eukaryota; kingdom Metazoa; phylum Mollusca; class Bivalvia; order Cardiida; family Psammobiidae; genus Gari; species Gari tellinella. Next base: position 50,158,128 of record OV277873.1, read on the forward strand.
GGATCCCCGCTGCATATATGAATTGGACAATATAACTAGTCAAACTAGGACATATCAGTTATATATGTATCAAAGCTCAGTTACAGGAACGAACCAAAATAGAGGGGAAAGAACTGATCAAGTGTTAAAACGTTTGGTTTCTTTTATAAACGCTTGTACAGCTACTACTACTACTACTGCTACTACTACTTTTACTACTACTACTAATTCTACTACTACTACTACTACTACTACTGCTACTACTACTACTACTACTACTACTACTACTACTACTACTTCTACTTCTACTGCTACTTCTCCTGTTACTACTACTACTACTTCTACTACTACTACTACTACTACTTCTACTACTTCTACTACTACTTCTACTACTACTGCTACTAATACTACTTCCACTAACACCACTGCCCCTACCATTGTTTCTTTTTATTTTCTATTACTACTACGACTACTACGACTACTACTTCTACTACTACTGCTACTACTACTACTACTTCTACTACTACTACTACTACTACTTCTACTTCTGCTACTTCTCCTGTTACTACTACTACTACTTCTACTACTACTTCTACTGATACTTCTCCTGTTACTTTTACTACTACTTCTACTGCTGCTACTTCTACTGCTACTTGTCCTGTTACTACTACTACTACTAATACTTCTACTACTACTACTTCTACTGCTACTTCTCCTGTTGCTACTACTACTTCTACTACGACTACTACTACTACTACTACTACATCTACTACTACTTCTACTGCTACTTCTCCTGTTGCTACTACAACTTCTACTACGACTACTACTACTACTACATCATCTACTACTGCTACTTCTACTGCTACTAGTACTACTACTACTTCTACTACTTCTACTGCTGCTACTTCTACTGCTACTGCTCCTGTTACTACTACTACTACTTCTACTGCTACTTCTCCTGTTACTACTACTACTACTTCTACTACTACCTCTACTGATACTTCTCCTGTTACTTTTACTACTACTTCTACTGCTGCTACTTCTACTGCTACTTGTCCTGTTACTACTACTACTACTAATACTTCTACTACTACTACTTCTACTGCTACTTCTCCTGTTGCTACTACTACTTCTACTACGACTACTACTACTACTACTACTACTACTACATCTACTACTACTTCTACTGCTACTTCTCCTGTTGCTACTACAACTTCTACTACGACTACTACTACTACTACATCATCTACTACTGCTACTTCTACTGCTACTAGTACTACTACTACTTCTACTACTTCTACTGCTGCTACTTCTACTGCTACTGCTCCTGTTACTACTACTACTACTTCTACTGCTACTTCTCCTGTTACTACTACTACTACTTTTACTGCTGCTACTTCTACTGCTACTTCTCCTGTTACTACTACTACTACTTCTACTGCTGCTTCTTCTACTGCTACTTCTCCTGTTACAACTACTACTACTACTACTTCTACTTCAACTACTACTTCTACTACTACTACTGCTACTTCTACTGCTACTTCTCCTGTTACTACTACTACTACTTCTACTACTACTACTTTTACTGCTACTTCTCCTGTTACTACTACTACTACTACTTCTACTGCTGCTACTTCTACTGCTACCTTTCTTGTTAGTACTACTACTACGTTACTACATCTGTTACTTTTACTACTACTTCTACTACTACTACTACGACTACTACTACGACTACTACTTCTTCTACTACTACTACTTCTACTTCAACTTCTACTTCTACTACTACTACTACTTCTACTGCTGCTACTTCTACTGCTACTTCTCCTGTTACTACTACTAATACTTCTACTCCTGCTATTTCTACTGCTAATTCTCCTGTTACTACTCCTACTACGTTACCACATCTGTTACTTCTACTACTACTACTACTACTACGACTACTACTACGACTACTTCTACTACTACTACTACTTCTACTTCTACTGCTGCTACTTCTACTGCTGCTACTTCTACTGCTTCTACTACTACTACGTTACTACATCTGTTACTTCTACTTCTACAACTACGACTGCTACTTCTACTTCTATTACCATTTCTTACAATGTTTTTACCAATAAGATTTATTGTCAGTGATATTGTTTTAATTATTATTATCAGTGTTTCAATTTTCCTATGGGCATTAGTAAAAAATGTGATTCCGGATTCTTTGATATCCTTTATATAGAAGGCTGTAATAAGATAAACCACTGACAACTTCTGTTTCTATTTCCGCCACTATGTTTACAGCTTTTGCACTAGCATATTATGGATTAAAATTATGTCAATGTCAGATGTTATTTCAACACAGGATAGTTCTAGTCTATAGCCACCTAGGTTAATATCGATTCCACACAGGTTGAATGCTGTACTCTCTAGCTCCACATAGGAAAAGCAAACATTCTAGCAACACAGGCAACGCAATGCTGCACCACTGTTTATGGTTAAGCCATGTAGATAATAACTCAGTATCAACATACATCTATAATATATCTGTATTAATCACATAAAACTGCCTCTGGCAAGCTCCCCTCTCTCCTCCCTGGGGCGACCATTAAGCCCATAGGTGCCAGGAACGGACGTTAGCAAACAAACACACACACAACATACATATTTTACAGTGTAATAAAGCCATTCAATAAATGTAGCATAACTATAGTGAAATATCGATATTTAAGTTCCGGCCCAACCTGTTCGTTTACAAGCGCTGCATAAAGCGGGTGCCAAGTGACGTCATTAGTGATGACGTTATCATAAACAATGTCAAGTTTTGTCGGAAAATACACATGACGGAGGGACTACAAACTACGGCTTCAGTTGACTTAATACATTTTTAAAATGTTTGTGATAAAAAAGATCTCGCATTCGTGCTCATAACTTATCATTTTAATAAACCCGTTTACTAAAATAAATATAACACTAAAAAGGCTAGCTTCGTATTATTTTAGTAATCTCGTTTATTAAGAAATATAAATAATGAGCACTCATGTAAGATCCTCTATACATCAAAAGCTGTCCACAAGGCATCAATGACCAGTGTTAGAATACCCTTGTTAGATTAATCCTAGAGGATGCAAGTTGTGGCTGGGATCCACATACAAAGACCCTCTTCAGTCAACTTGACGCTGTCCAACGATGAGCTGCACGTTTCGTAACTTTAGGGAAACTACCACACCATAAGACTTATTAGCCATATGATAGCTGGTATTGAATTGAAGCCCCTTGACGAAAGTCGCTCTAATACCAAGCCTTTAATGGTCTACTACAGTGGAGAATCTGTTATTCTTTCCCGTTTAAACGCAAACGTACGCAAACGCAAAGCACTAAAACGTAGAAAAGAACAACTTTTAGACAATTCTGATAATTCTTGTTTATCATGGTGGCAAACAGTTTGGAGCCTGACCAGACGCCGGGTTACTCGGCGTCTGATCTGGCTCCAAACTGTTTGTATTGTAAAAAATAGTTTTAGCGTAAAAGCGTTTATTGGGAAAGAATAACACATTCTCCACTGTATATCACCCACGGCCTTATTGATATCCTATCTGAGAGCCTTTTCCACCAAGCCACCCTCAGTACCCGTGGTCAAACAGTAAAACACATGCTGCCTTTCTGTCGTACAGGAACTAATATTTTCATCTCGGGTAGGAATGTTGGCAGTACATGTAGTGTATTAGGAAATGGCCAGGGCCAGTTCTCTACTTCACATAAAATCCACCTACAGAAAAATAAGGGACTAAGTTCTCGACTCTACAAATAAATAATTTGCAAAAGTATTCCTCGCAAAAATATTTAGACTACCATCATTGCAAGACAGGATAGGGAGAGTTTGGGGGTTTATCTCACAGTACATGTATATGTTTTATATCACATGCAGCGTCAATCACGTCAAGCTCCAAATAAATAAATACGAAAGAAGACTCAAAAGCCTGATACAATTGCACAGCTTGGCTACCCGAGAGGCACAGACACACCCAGATACACATGTCCCCTTAAACTAGATACTTGTCAAACCCATTTAAATACATTACCTCAGTCCATTCAATGACTCCCCCTATTGTTCCTAATGGGCATGAAAGTAACTGTAAAAGCATGAAAACTGAGAAATACATCTCATGTGGTATATAAAGGATCTGACATACTCGAACTCAAGGGTCTTTTCTAAACCAAACCATCACAAATGAGAGACGAGCCTCACACGAGACGCTTCGCTGATTGTATGCCTAGACCGGGTTAGGTGTAACCACACAGGCTATGTAAAGTAATGTCTTTAACTAGTCTTAAATATAATCAAAACAAGTTCCACTTACCCCACTATGCCTCATCAAAATCGGCAAATGACACTGACCAGCAAAGGATAGTTAATAAAACAGTTTAAAACAACTTGCTATAATTCTGTGACAATCATCATTGTTACTACATGTACATGTATTAAACATTTCATCATCATCATCCCCATATAACTTTTATACATTTCGTAGGTAGTTGGTTTTAAATGTAAACTTTGATTAATCATCTTACGCTTTGATGTATGAATAAAAGGACTTTAGGTTTTAAAACATTTTCTTTTTTACACAGAAACTGAAGTTGTAGTCGCAGTAAAGAACTGTAAACCGGAACAAGAGAAAACAATAAGCAATTTGCTGGTGTCACTTCTGGACTCTAAGCTTCGTAATGACGCTGTCCTAAAGACTGAATTGTCCGAGGACTGTTTCCAAAGGGTAGCCTCGGCCGTCCAGGAGGCTGTTTCTGAGTTGTCCCTGAATGGACACCCACTGAGCGGGGTACAACACGGCTGTGTAGTGTTACGAATACGGAGTTCCTCCTATACAAAGTTGAAAGCGCTCTGGTATATGGCAATGGATGGGACATTGACAAGGTGTTTCCGTCCCGTAGAGATGGCATTGAAGTTGAGTTACCCGGATGTGAAGTTGGAGGTTTACATTCCTGAGAGTGAATGGTGGAAAGGAACTACGGAACTAGGTAACTAAATATCGCCTGTCTTTAATACAGTTGAGAAGACGTTATTATTTCCCGTTTCAATGGAAACAAAATACAAATACAAATACAAAGCATTTATATAAGGCAAAAGTGTATAAAATATTCGGTTGCGCTGTACAATATCAGATAAAAAACATATCACATAAAACATTCACAAACTTCTAAATACTTTAGCGATAATGTAAAACACATGTACTAAACGAAAACATAATGCAATGAAAAAAAAGAGAAGTTCTTTTTGGAAGATTCATTTCACTCTTTGTGGCAATCAGTTTGCAATGAACAAATATCCCGTTTATTAGGAAAGAATAGCGTCATCTTCACTGTAATCATTTGATAGAAACTTAGTGAGAACTCTGTTACAGAGATTTAACCCCTTTACTGCCATGACGTCATCAGCTTTAAACAATTGTCGTCTGCTTTTATTTCTCAAATTTAAAGTTTAGGTATTTTGACTTTAGAAATATACAATTGAGTGTCAAACAGCTTGGGTCCTGATCAGATGCCGCATTACGCGGCGTCTGATCAGGATCCAAACTGTTTGCAAATAACCATTGTACTCGGGGTAAGGTAGTGAAGAGGTTAAAACCTTCAATCAAATATGGCCTAATTGTTTTCAGCAAGGTGCTTATATATATATAATCGCGTAAAAGTACTAGATCTAGTTAAGGAAATATATTATTGTTAAAACATTTCATAGTAAAGAAATATTGACCGTGTTCGAGATCGAACCAGAGCAGAGAAGACAACACAAAATATGTATGCTCTAAAACTGTGCCAACGCATTTTTAGCAGATGGTCTATTTCATACTGTGTGTAAAGTGTATGTAGTGAAGCTTCAAAACAAAGGTCCGCTACGTGTCAGGTCGGAGTAATAGAAACGGTAGGAAACACATCTAAAAACTAAGATTTTGTGATCTTTGCTTGAGAATGTTTTTATATCGACCATTGTTTTTCAATGCCGTATGCACCACAAGGCCCCAATACGATTGCTTTTTAAGAAAAGAAAAATAGTCAGAAGGTATATATAGAGGCAATATTTTCGTATTTATGGGGTAAATCAGACGACGTTATTACAGTGAAGGGTTTTATCGCCTTTAACTGTCAATAATGCCAAAATGCACACAATAACTCCAAAAGGCACCTTTTAACCCTTTAACCAATAGCCTGTTTCTTGTATTTAAGATATGTGACCTATAAAAGCAGGCTAAAAGTAAAGCAGAATGCGCCCTAGGGCGCATTCTGCTTTACTTTCAGCCTGCTTTAAGTTACTATCTGCTAGGATATATAAAAAAATTATTATGATACATATTCATGACAGTATAAAATGGAACTATTTTCTTTGGCGGATGAATAAAATGAATGCGCTAAAAGTCGCTTCTATAAGGGAAAGGGTTAACGCCGAAAGGCACCTTTGCCAACAGTTTTGATACTAATTAATCAGACGCCTGGTTTCAACTTGTTTGACACTCGTTTCGAAATTTTGTTAGTCATACTGCCTGGAATATAACAATTAAGTGATATTGCAGACATCACTGTTGAAACAGACGACAGTATGGCGGCGAAGGGGTGAACAACCCCTTGATGAACTTAGCGATAAAATGATTAAAGTGCTAATGTATATACTGTAAAACCGGTTTTATTCGCGAGAATATAATTCATGCATTAATTTGCAAATGTGTTGCCTCGTGTTTCTAGTTTTGAAAATAGGTGACTTCTTAAATCAGATTGAAAGTAAAGCAGAATGTGCCCTAAGGCACATTCTGCTTTACTTTGAGCCTGCTTTAAGCTACCACCTGCTAGAAATATTGCATGATGTCGCGAATAAATACAAACTCGCATTACGTGAAATATTCATGACGTGAAAACTACCTGTTTTACAGTATGTATTCTGTTCATTTTTGTCTGTATCATTTTTCTAGCTGAAACATTGGAGGGGTACTGCCGCCTTATTGCTGCTACTAATGACGACGTCATGAGTGTAACAGAAACATCAGGCGAAGATACACCAGGCTCTTGTATAAAGTCAGCTACGGTTGAAAAGGAAACTCTGACTGACATACCGGGAATGACTAGAGTAAGTCTAAAGATAGCACCAACATCAGAAGACCATCTGCTACATATAGCTGAAGTTTGCCAGAATGGAAAACTGGATGAAAGACTGAAAGACGTGGCCAATGCTTTGAAAGATGCATACAATACAAAGAACATTGAGATTAAAGTTTTACAGGCCAACGAAAAGGAAAACATTAAAGGTTAGTAGATAGTTATGGCGGGGATATTCATTCACAATAAACGAGGTTAGTCCATCTTTTCTCACCTCTCGGACAGAGGTATCCCGAAATCTAGGGTGTGTGAGATAACCTTATCTGTCCGGACAGACAAGCCGAACTAATTGAACTATCTTATGATTGGTTGTTATTGCCGTTGTTTTGATGATTTTAGATAATCAATCTGTTGCTGTTATTATTAGGTAGTTTTAAATTTCTATTTCAGATGAAAAAGCTGATTTTATGACTGCAGAAGCTGAAATACCTGACATTATGACGGTTAATCGACCCGGAATGAGTGAGTCATGCTTCAAATTACCGTATTTTATTATCTTTAATTTGCATTTTAACCGAAAACAATAATGATTTTAGATAATCAATTTGTTGCTGTCATGTTCGGAAGTTTTAAATTTCTATTTCAGAGAGAATAGCTGCTTTTATGGCCGCAAAAGATGAAATACCTGACAAAAGGAAGGTTATACGATCTAGAATGAGTGACCCTGCTATGCCAGACATTACTGAAGACATATTTAGATCATTTTTGTATGAGAGGTACAGTGGAGAATACGTTATTCTTTCCCGTTTAAACGCAAACGAAACGCAAACGCATCGCAGTAAAATTGAGAAAATGACAACTTTTTGACAGTTCTGACTCTCTATTTTAATATGAGTGGGAAATAGTTTGGAGCCTGGTCAGACGCCACGTAACCCGGCGTCTGATCTGACTCCAAACAATTTGCATTAGAAATACTAGTTTTAGCGTAAACGCGTTTATTGGGAAAGAATTACGATTTCTTCTCTGTAAAAACACTAGTGGAAGATTGGTTATCCCTTCCTGTTTACACATCCTTCATCCCTGAAATGTTCTATAGACAATTCCAGTTTCCAATTTTCCAATAAAGTCTAGTCCATTTATGACTACCTTTATTTAGGATTGGTTTGACAATATACATGTATTGTAAAATTTGCCAACAGTGTAAACCTTGATCAGGAGGATCCAAAAGAAGCCCGCTGATCTTGATTTACACTATCTGCTTTGACTAAATTAATGCATGCTTTACATGTACACTGTTTGTAAAGGACGAGTATTCTCGTCACAAGGGTTCACTGTGTTAAGATGAAACGTAATTGTCACTCCCTAAGAAAACATACAGTGGATAACATGTTATTTTTCCAATAAATAGAGGATATTGTATGAGTGCTCATTATTTATCATTTTTAATAAACGAGTTGACTAAAATAATATGACGCGAGCCTTGGCGAGCGTCATATTCATTTTAGTCAACGAGTTTATTAAAAATGATAAATAATGAGCACGAATGTGATATTCTATTTATCACATAACAAGTTCAAGCACCTATTATATAGATTTTCCGCCAAACGTTACGTTGTTTACGTTAACGTCATAGTAAATGACGTCATTTGGCGCCCCGCTACATGCAGCGCTTATGGACGAACAAATTAGGCCGGAGCCCAAAAAACGATATTCCACTAGTGGATTACGATATTTATACAATCTCTTTATGCAACTCCTAGACCGCAAATTATGTGATAAACGCGTTTACGCTATAACCATTATTTCCATTGCAAACAGTTTGGTGCCGGATCAGACGCCGGCTATCCCACTCGGTTTGCCACTCAGATTAATATGAATAATCAGAATTATCGGAGGGTTGCTCTTTTCAACATAGTACATTTCGTTTGCGTTTAAACGGGAAATAATAGCGTCTTTTCCACTGTATGCAAAGCAATGTAGACTGATGAGATGCCACAATCGACCACTGATGAAATTCTTGTCCTTTTGTAGGAAAGATATTGACATCGATGGTATTCATCATGGTAGAATGCAGAGTGGTAGATCTAACATAGGTGCGAGGCTAATGACTATCGGAGATGACATTGCAGCAAGCAACGAAAGGAGGGATATAAGAGCCATCGCTGATCAGGTTTGAATCTTGTCTTAACCCATTGGCGCCCAGTGGATTCTTCCATGTTTTATATTAGATTAGTCCATATTTTTTCAAAGGGATGCCTGGTCAAAATTTTCATTTTCATTTTGTTTTATATTGAAATTCCTATCAACAAACAGTGTAGACTCTGATCACATGCCGCATTATGCGACGTCTGATCAGAGTTTACACTGTTTGCCTATGTCCCATATATGGGATCGTGGGCACAAATGGCTTAATTTAGTCAATCCTGACATTTTAAACCTTTTGGCACAAAATTAATCGTGAAATGTTTACCCCTTCACCGTTATATTGTCGTCTGCTTCGTTATTTACTGCTTCTAACGTTTTGAAATTGAAGTTAAGGTATTATGACTTTAACCCTTTACCTCATAGCCTTTTCCTAGTTTTGAAAATAAGTAACTGCTTAAAGGGACTCGCAACCGGATGGTGTACTTGTCAAAATAAAATAAAATACTCAAATAAAAGCAAATTTGTGGCATTATTTGGCTTCCGACATTACAAAAATATGATCAGTTCAAAAAAAGTCTCAAGAATCGTCACCGAATCTTAGATTTTTAGATATTTTCCATCGTTTTTCTATACCGACTAGTAGACGGTATAGTTGTTGCTGTTGCTTCTCTACACGGGCTCAGACATAAACACGAGCCGAATTACGAAGTTGTATGCACTTTCGATAGTACACATTAAAATACGTTAAATCGGTCCGAGATAAACGGATAGTTCCGTGGTCCATTGGTCTAAGCGGTTTCCCCTATTTTGCCTTCTGTCCGCCAATGCCGGGCCCCGGGTTCGATTCCCACCAGAGACCAATATTTTTTTTTATTGAAATACATTTTTTTAAACAGAATTTCTTATCCTAAACTAATTCTTTACCATTTATATAAGCGTTTGACACATATTTACAAATTACTATTTTTAATGCACCATCTGGTTGCGAGTCGCTTTAAAGCAGGTTGAAAGTAAAGCAGAATGTGCCTTAAGGCACATTCTGCTTTACTTTCAGCCTGCATTAAGCTAAAATCTGCTAGGCTATATAAAATATTTGTAATGGTAATTGTTCATGAGGGTATAAACTGGAACCATTTTCTTCAGCGGAGGAATAAATTAAATACGCTAAAAGTCGCTTCTATGGGGGAAAGGGTTAATAATATCGACACGAGTGTGACATAGTTTAGTGATCAGACGCCGCGTTACATGGCATCTCATCTGGATCATAACTGTTTGTAAAGTCGATTTTATCACATAATTTGCGGTCTGGGAGTTGCATAAAGCGAGTGTATAAATATCGTAATCCACTAGTGGAATATCGTTTTTTGGGCTCCGGCCTAAATTGTTCGTCCATAAGCGCTGCATGTAGCGGGGTGCCAAATGACGTCATTTACTATGACGTTAACGTAAACAACGTAACGTTTGGCGGAAAATCTATATAGCGTAGGGTCTACAAACTACGGCTTCAAATCAATTTAATAGCTTCTTGAACTTGTAATGTGATAAATAGAATATCACATTCGTGTTCATTATTTATCATTTTTAATAAACTCGTTGACTAAAATGAATATGACGCTCGCCAAGGCTCGCGTCATATTATTTTAGTCAACTCGTTTATTAAAAATGATAAATAATGAACACTCATACAATATCCTTTATTTATGCGATGGCGGCACCGAAAGGGTTGAACAGATAATACCAATTCCCAATTAAGTCCAGTCACCTTATAACTGTTTAAGCCTGCATTCTGCAACATATTGCACAATGACAAACAGTGCAGACTAGATCAGAGTACATGTGGGTACCAAACACAACAACAAAAAAACATTACTTCTAAATGTATAGAAGCCTTCTGCTTTATTTCTGTCTTGCATTAAGAAGTATCCACGCTACTTCACCAAGTGGAGGCTTACGTGTAATACAAGATTGACTCGAACTCGCTTTTTAAGTCGAACAAACATATTATTCTGCTTTTGTGTTTCTTTTTCTCGATCAGGCCTTACTTTAACCCCTTCACTGCCATGAATTCGTCAATTTTAAGCCATTGTCGTCTGTTTTTGTTTCTCAAGTTTTTGACTAAAGAAATATATAAATGAGTGTCAAATAGTTTTGATCCAATTTGCAAATAAACATTGTACTTTGGGTAAGGAAGTGAAGACGTGTCGAGTAAGCAAAATGGAAACGAATGATGATTAGCGATCGGAACGCATGCAATTATTTAATACATTGTCGAATAGTCAGTATTGGCCTATCAAAGCAAACAGGTCAAAACGCCAACAGTCGAAACGTCCCCAAGTTACAACACGCACCTAGTTGCCCAAACGCCTGCAAAACGATATTCTATTTAACGAATTAAAGCGTGATAAATGTCGATATCTCATTTATTTAATAAACATTGTTGACGATCAACGATAGGGTTCTGATATTAATAAACATTGTTGACGATCAACGATAGGAATTTGATATTAATAAACATTGTTGACGATCAACGATAGGGATTTGATATTAATAAACATTGTTGACGATCAACGATAGGGATTTGATATTAATAAACAGTGTTGACGATCAACGATAGGGATTTGATATTAATAAACATTGTTGACGATCAACAATAGGGATTTTATATTAATAAACATTGTAGTCGATCAACGATAGGGATTTGATATTAATAAACATTGTTGACGATCAACAATAGGGATTTGATATTAATAAACATTGTTGACGATCAACAATAGGGATTTGATATTAATAAACAGTGTTGACGATCAACAATAGAGATTTGATATTAATAAACATTGTTGACGATCAACGATAGGGATTTGATATTAATAAACATTGTAGTCGATCAACGATAGGGATTTGATATTAATAAACAGTGTTGACGATCAACGATAGGGATTTGATATTAATAAACATTGTAGTCGATCAACGATAGGGATTTGATATTAATAAACATTGTTGACGATCAACAATAGAGATTTGATATTAATAAACAGTGTTGACGATCAACGATAGGGATTTGATATTAATAAACATTGTAGTCGATCAACGATAGGGATTTGATATTAATAAACATTGTTGACGATCAACAATAGGGATTTGATATTAATAAACATTGATGACGATCAACGATAGGGATTTGATATTAATAAACAGTGTTGACGATCAATGATAGGGATTTGATATTAATAAACATTGTTGACGATCAACGATAGGGATTTGATATTAATAAACATTGTTGACGATCAACGATATGTATTTGATATTGATAAACATCGTTGACGATCAACGATAGGGATTTGATATAAATAAACATTGTTGACATTCAACGATAGGGACTTGGATTAATAAACAGTGTTGGCGATCAACGATAGGGGTTTGATATTAATAAACAGTGACAATAAACGATAGGCGTTTGATATTAATAAACATTAAAAATCATTAAACGAACAATTTGTATTAAAGTAAATGAGTACTAACAACACCCCTGTTATGCCACCGATTACTATTTTAGCAAATTAACTACATGTATTCTATTTTCTACCTTATATATCTAGGAAAAGGGCACATGTATATGTTGAAATATCTTGTAGCAAAATCCCTTTGCACATGTTATTATGCAAATAAATTGTTTAAACTAACTTATTCAGAAACACTCCAGAGTATATTTTAGATCTTTAATGTTTAACCATAACATATATAGAATAATTGAATAGCTCTTATCTAATAGTTCATCCTTTGTGTTCGATATATTGGGACTTATCCTCTTTGATTTTATGGCTGAACGCATGAAACGAAATCTGTCTGTTTGTGCGCAGAACCACGGAGTAGACTCAGTCTGTGTCTACTCCGTGGCAGAACTACCGTCGAACTTCGATATCTCGAACTCGGGTAATTCGAACATACCCGTATTTCAAAGTTAAATCGCGGCTAAGCCGCATTTTAACGTTGAAACACGGGTATGTTCACCTAAACCGAGCTTGAAATAAGGCAACTTCATGTTTCCAAATATCGGATATTTCGAGTTAAACGAGTTCGAGATATCGAAGTTCGACTGTATCTTTGTTTAAGGTCCGCAGAGGTCGAAATACTACATAACATCAATTGAACAATGCTATATCGTTATACCCTAAAAACGAAGTGTTGATATTCTTGAATAAGTTTGTCAGTCCACCTACCCGTCTGTAAATCGACTGAAGCTTTGAATTTCTGCAATATTGTTGATCGCCATCTGACGTGATTGAAGTTTTTGTCATCATTGCGTTATTGAATTATCTCCGCTTTCATAATTTCAACACGAAATTTAGTCACGAGCTGTACTCTGTCGTGCCTCAACAGAATTTGTTTTTTAATCTTGCGGTTTTGTTGATTACCAGCTGAAATTTTGAACTGCTATTGTGGTGTGTGATTGGTCACTTTGCTCTTGAATTTTATCCCGTTTTGTAATTTTAACAAATGAACATTTGTTCGCAGCGTTATTCACACATGTCTGAACAGAACATGTTTTAAAGTTGTGCAGTGTCGTTGAGCGCTATCTGAGATTATGCACCTGTAAAAGTGTGGTCTTGTTTAGTCTCTTCTTTTTTTATTTATCTCCTTTAATAACCTAAGTTTAACAAACCGTATATATATTTTGTGATTATTTGAGACATTTATTTTTCAAAGCAATAGACTAAACGTCTGTGTCAGATGTGGTTCTAGGGTTATATATCACCTTTTTAGTTATGTCCCTATTTGGAATAGTTTTTATCTTCATAACAAAATGCACATTTTACTTTCTTAACATTAGTACCACGGCGAACTCGGATACCAGGGATTTAGAACTGTCGTAGCCGAACTGTTCAGGGACGGAGCTACATGGGGGCGAATAACAGTATTGGTCTTCTTTACTGTTGATGTTGTAATCGCCTCACTTAAGAAGACGGAAGAGCGTAGTGTAGCCATGTGTCGCCAAATTATTGAGGGGTCCGTAAATTTTGGGGCACATTGGATCAACTCAAGGGTGCAGATGAAAGGAGGATGGGTGAGCATGTTACAGGAATATTATTCCCAATAAACAGTTACAGTTATTCTTAAACCCTTCCCCCATAGAAGCGCCTTTTAGCGGATATTATTTATTCCTCCGCTGAAGAAAATAGTTCCAATTTAATCAGCCATGAATATAAAGTATAGGGAATATTTTCTATATTTTAACACATGGAAGCTTAAAGCTGACTGAAAGTAAAGCAGAATGCGCCTTAAGGCGCATTCTGCTTTACTTTCAACCAGCTTTAAGTGGTCAACTATCTTCAATACTAGAAATAGGCTATCAGGTAAAGGGTCAAACCCTTGTGCCAATAGAAAACAGTTTAGAGGCAGATCAGACGCCGAGTAACTCGGCGTTTGATCAGGTTCCAACCTGATTGTCTTTCATGTTAAAACAAGTTTTAATTTTCAAAATTCTGTCATATTAGATGTGGTTCTTTCATCTTGTTTAGTTTCGTTTAAAACGGAAACAACTGATTCCCCTATGTGTATGACCGTTTGGTACAAATTTAACATTCGTGTGTACATCATACAGTGGATAAAGTGATATTCTTTCCCAATAAATGCGCTGATGCTAAAAACAAGTATATCCAGTTGAAACAGTATGAAACCTGATCAGACGCCACCGGGTTACCTGGCGTCTGATCAGACTTAAAACTGTCAGCCACTCAGAAACAAATAAATCAAATTTTCAAAACAATTTTTTTTTCATTTTATTGTTATGTGTTTATTTTCGTTTAACGGGATAGAATAAAAATGTCTCCATTGTAAATGGATGCAAATTGCAAAACGCTTAACAAGATGCCGACTTTTTCGGATTAATTACACGCTGAAATCTAGATAGAACTTCAGCTATTTTGGTTGCCACCCCTACTGATATTGTCACTCAATTGCTGGCGTTGGCGTTCCTGCTGCCATTCAGGTAAGCAGTTTCAAGAAAGCGTTCACAACTTCTATGCTCTTTCACCAGCAGCTCTCAAATTTTGAGAAAACATACCTTGTAGCAAGACATTACCATACATCTTAAAAAGTTTACGCCTTGTAACAATGATATTGACCATAGTCTCTGTGTACACTTAAGTTTTGAAACGTGTCACCGGTAAGCTTTGTTGTCGTTTGACAAATCTCGTTCTAAATGTAAGGCGTTTGCAATGTACGAACTGATTTCCATAGGTAACCCTGAAGAGCCAGTCCAGGTAAAGAAACTGGGGTCCGTTTCATAAAACTTCGTACGACAAATGTTGTCGTAAGTCAGATTATAAAAGTCTCAATTATTCATTATTTCTACATCTATTCCTGTATTGTGACATCTTTTTGGAATCGTCTTGACAAGACGATTCCAAAGAAATGTCACAAGACATGATTAGATGGAGAAATCAGACATTAAATATTTTTTAAGTTTTGACTTACGACCGTTTTTGTCGTACGAAGTATTATGAAACGGGCCCCTGAACTATTATTGTTCAGTACAATCAGTGTTTACGACCGCTGAATAAGGAAGCCTACTGATTTTTAAAGACAGATTGTCGCTGAATTTAACCCGTTACCCCATAAATACGCCTTTTTACGCCTATAATTTTATTCCTCTAATGAAGAAAATAGTTCCAATTTGTACTGTTACAAATATTTTCTATATTCTAGCTGATAATAACTTAAAGCAGACTGAAAGTAAAGCAGAATGCGCTTTCAACCTGCTTTAAGTGGTCACATATCTTCAAAACTAGAAATAGGCTATGGGGTAATGGGTTAAAATTAAGTACCAAGTATAGTCTACTGTCACCCCGAATGACCGTTCAGCAGTTTATACATTTACTCCTGATTGCAGGACTAGAGTATTGAAGAAAACTCTTCCTGGCGATTTCTGCATTACGATTTGTCCTGCGTTTATCGACCACCTATCGAATAAGTTTTAGTGTTTGACCTACTCTTTCAGCCAATCAGAAAGCCACAAAATTCAAATTTTAGCTCGGTTTAATTATTAAGTCTTCGGGATTTTACGAGATTTGGCAATTTAATTATGAAGTGTTCGAGACTTGGATTTAGACGTTAGCAAGCATTGCGCATGTGTTAATATTTCGGTCAGCTCCGCCCATGGCAAAGTGCTATGTAGATATGTATACATGTACAATTCAATTTCGAGGAAAATAATGACATTTTGTAGCTCGCTGGTCGGAAGAAACTTGTGAAAATCATTCAAATTTTGTTTAATCTTTAGGAGTGGGGAATAAGAAAAAGAAAACACACAATATAATTAAAACAGAATTCTTACCGTTATAAAAACACCAACATCTACAAACCATTGCCAATCTTGAAAATGAAGTCGCGGCGAGAATGCTAAAGACAGGCGACTGCTTAATGCAAGCTCAAAATAATGCAGAAAGCTCATTTATGAGTTTTCTGCATTATGTCATGCTGCATTAAGCAACCACCTGTAGTCAATGCTCAATTGTGAATTTTAGTTCGCCTATTAATGCTTAATGCTGGACAAAACTAATGCAGAAAGTTCCTATTGGAGATTTCTGCATTATTTTATGCTACATTAAGCAACAACCTGTAATTAATGTTACAAATGGATATTATTGAGATCTCTTTTCAGGGGATTGCTTATTTAATGCTGGGTAAAACTAATGCAGAAATTTCCTATAGAAGCTTTCTGTATTAATGTATGCTGTATTAATTAGCGCAACCTGTATGAGATATTTCAAATATGTGTTCTGTTACACTTTAGACGTCAATTACTATCATTTTCCCGTCGGTTTTGAAGATAACCATTTTCTTGACGCAATTTGGTACATGAACTGTCATGCGCCATGTTGCTTCGACACGTAATGAAACACACATATATGTAACAGGCTGTGTAAACATCTGTCGGCGGAGAAAAATATGGTAATGAAGTGAAGTGACGTCATATGTGGGCAGGTCAAACACTAAAATGGTTAGAGTTTATTTCAACGTTTCTTAACAATTAAGAAGCCAAATTCGGTCGCAGGCTCCCTCATTTGTTGGCTTCTCATTGAAATAAGCTCTAATTATTACATAACCAACCTAATTGTAGTGGGCGCTGAATACATTTGACCTTGCTTAACCAACCAGTATGTTAATTTCAGGATGTTGTATGGGGCAACTTCCGCCGGAACTCTCGGGGACTTACCGTGGCTGCTGTTGGCGCTGGTGTCTGTGGTGGCTTATTTATGGCACTCGCAAGACATTAGAAACAAACCCTGTGTATGAGTGGTTTAGGCCTTTACATGAAATATACAGTGTATACATGTATGAATTAGTCTCGATTAGGACCATTTCACCACCAAATTTATTGTGCGGTTTTTATGCCCCTGCGACGATCAGTCAAGGGGTGGGGGATACTTTTTACACCTGTCTGACCGACTGCCTGTTGGTTCGTCCGTCCGTCCCACATACAGTTCATACCCTGTCCGACTAAACCGTCATACAGTTTTCAAGTAACAACCTTATAACTTTGCAGAGTGTTTGCACATATACCATAGATGTGCATGTGAACCGGATTTTGATCTGCTGTAATTGTTCACAAAATGACAATCAGTTGAACTTAGTCAAATTTATGCCTACGGGGGCATGATCATATTTGTCTTACAGACAAAGCCATCCCTCTAGTAACTTCTTGCAATATTACCTTTTACTTTAAATATTGTTGTCTGCAATATCGTTGCAAAAGTAGATTTGAGGCAAAACGACTGACAAAATTTCGAAATATGTGTCAAACAGTTGCATCGTGCTCAGTCGCCGCTGTATGCGGTGTCGGACCAGGATCCAAACTGTTTGCAAAGGCGCCTTAAATTAACCCTTTCCTCCCTGAAACCTCAAATGGACAATTCTAATTTTAAATCTAGTCCATTTTTGACTTTTAAGAGTTGATTTTTACAATATATGTCAAAATGACAAACAGTGTAGACCCTGATCAGAGGGCTCCTTAAGGAGCCCTCTGATCAGGGTCTACGCTGTTTGCATAGGGCATGTGTACTCCTCACAGGTACACTGTTAGCAAATGACGCTTATATGTGTGACTAGGGCTCAAAGAGTTAAAGGTGCAATTGACAGTAAATGGTTAAATGTCATCATTGACGTCATCGAGAAAATTCACAGTAAAAAAGATAAAATAACATATATACATGTCTTCAATAACATTGTATTTTGAATGCGTTCATGAGGAGATAACACTTGGCCTAATCCAACATTACAGACCCTGATCAGTGGTCTCCTGTAGGAGCCTTTTGATCAGGGTCTGCACTGCTATTCAATCTTAAATAAACTGTTAAAAATTAAATCTAAATATACAAAAATGGACAAGACTTAATTGGAAATAAGTCTATTCATTTTCGACAATTTAGGGTTGATTTGAACAATATGTTTCAAAATGACAAACAGGTTGACCCCGATCAGAGGGCTCCTTAACTCTTTCCCTTATGGAAGCGACTTTTAGCGGATATGATTTATTCATCCGCTGAAGAAAATAGTCCAAATTTAATCAGTAATGAATATGTATTATAGGGAATATTTTCTATATTATAGCACATGATAGCTTAAAGCAGGCTGAAAGTAAAGCAGAATGCGCCCTAAGGCGCATTCTGCTTTACTTTCAACCTGCTTTAAGTAGTCACCTATCTTACGTAATAGAAATAGGCTATCAGGTAAAGGGTTAAGGAGCCCTGTGATCAGGGTGAACACTATTTGCATGGGACAAGTGTAATCCTCACATGTACCCTATCTGTAAATGACGAGTATACTCGTTGCTAGGGTGACAAGTGTAATCCTCACATGTACCCTATCTGTAAATGACGAGTATACTCGTTGCTAGGGTTGAATGTGCTAAGGTTAGTGAAAAACTGCTGGCGTTGTAAACATTCAGTAATACATTTGGTTTCTCAACTTTACGTTATGAACAGTGATATTGAAGTTCTATGGGGTTTCCCCCAAAACAGCATATCTTAGGAGGGATATATTTCATATCGAAGTATTCTGATGACATGCAGTTATATCGTGTGCACTTTAAAGTGCGAAATATTTCTTCGACGATGTGAACAATTTTGATGAAATATCAGTTACTTTTGTGCATATTTTTGTGCTTAATATTTTGGAAATAATGTTTACCCTTGTGTTCCATGCAGCACTAAATATTTATTTGCTAATGTGAACAATAAGATGAAATTCTACTTGCTATTTTGTATTTTGGAGCGCTAAATACATGTTGTTCATTCATAGTACGAAATTTACTGTTGAGCAGTGCTAAATGTTACTTTGTCCGTGTCAATAATTTTGATGTATACGGTACAGTGGAGAAAACGCTATATTTTCCCAATAAACTTGTTTACGCTAAAAGTATTATGTCAATTACAGACAGCTTGGAGCTTGACCAGACGCTGGGTAACCCGGCGTCTTGTCGGGTTCTAAACCGTTTGCCGCTCAGATTGAAATAAAAGTCAGAGTTGACAGAAAGTTATAATTTATTCCATTTTATTGCAATGCGTTTGCGTTCAAGCGGGACAGAAAACCGTCTTCTCCACTGTACATGTACTATTTAGTTTGGGTAGTTTTAAATTATGACAATTTCTTCCGGCAAGTTTAATGAGATCTTATTTAACCCATTTATACCCAGTGGATTCTTCCATGTTTATATATTGGATTAGTCCATTTTTAGCCAAAGGCTCAAGGTGAGCTATTGGGATGGCCCTGTGTCCGGCGTCCGTCGTCGTCCGTCGTTAGTCGTTGGTCGTTAGTCGTGCGTCGTCGTTAACAATTGCTTCAAATGACATCTCCTCCTATACGGCTTGACAGAATTCAACCAAACTTTACAGAAATGTTCCTTGGGTCAAGCTCTTTCAAATTTGTTCAAAGAATTAAAAACAATGCAGAACTCTGGTTGCCATGGCAACCAAAGTGAAAAAATAAGGAAATCTTAAAAAATCTTCTTGTCAAAAACTGGAAGGGCCAGAGCTTCCATATTTGGCATATAGCATCATCTACAGGTCCTCTATCAAGTTTGTTCAAATTATGCCCCTGGGGTCAAAATTGGCCCCGCCCCGGGGGTCACAGATTTACATAGAGTTATATAGTGAAATTTTCAAACGTCTTCTTCTCTGAAACTAATGTGGCCAGAGCATTGATATTTGGCATGGTGACACTTCTAGATGTCCTATACAAAAATTGTTCAAATGGTTCTGGTCAGTTGCATAACTAGGTCCCAGGAGCTAAAAATAGATTTTTTTCATTGAAAACTTAAAAAATCTTCTTGTCTGAAACTACAAGGGCCAGAGCTTAGATATTTGGCACATAGCATCGCCTACAGGTCCTCTATCTAGTTTGTTCAAATTATGCCCCTGGGGTCGAAATTGGCCCCGCCCGGGGGGTCACAGTTTTACATAGAGTTATATAATGAAATTTTCAAACGTCTTCTTCTCTGGAACTAATATGGCCAGAGCTTTGATATTTGGTATGGTGACACTTCTAGATGTCCTATACCAAAATTGTTCAAATGGTTCTGGTCGGTTGCATAACTAGGTCACAGGAGCTGAAAATAGATTTTTTTCAAAGAAAACTTAAAAAATCTTCTTTTCTGAAACTACAAGGGCCAGAGCTTAGATATTTTGCACATACCATCGCCAACAGGTCCTCTATCAAGTTTGTTCAAATTATGCACCTGGGGTCAAAATTGGCCCCGCCCCTGGGGTCACAGTTTTACATAGAGTTATATAGATAAAATTTCAAACGTCTTCTTCTCTGACACTAATATGGCCAGAGCTTTTATATTCGGTATGGTGACACTTTTAAATATACTTTACATAAGTTGTTCAAATTGTTCGGGTCTGTTGCATTTCTAGGTCAGTCCTGGACCTAAATTATTATCGCCATTTTTTCAGCTATTTTCTCAGGTGAGCGAAATATGCCCCATGGGGCTCTTGTTTATTAAAGGGATGCCTGTCAAAAGTTTTATTTTCAATTTGTTTTATATTGAAATTTCTATCAGCAAACAGTGTAGACTCTGATCAGACGCCGCATAATGCGGCGTCTGATCAGAGTCTACACTGTTTGCCTATGTCCCATTTATAGGATGCTAGGCACCTAAATGGGTTAAAGTACTCTTACTATTCAGTAATGAACATGTATGTGGTTGTATCAACACTTTTAATGAAGTGCTGTTGACTATTGTGTAGTTTTAAGTATCAAAATAAATACAAACCCTTTAAATACGCCCACCTCTGAAGGTGGTCGTATATTGGCGTGGCCCTGTCTGTCCGTCCGTGTAAACGTTCGTTCGTCCGTTCGTTCGTTCGTTCGTCCGTCAACATTTTGTTTGTCCGGAGTTTTCTCGGAAAACTATTGGAGGGATATTTATGAAACTTCACACAAATATTATATGCATAAAGACCTGGAGCTGAGACGAGTTTGAGGTTCATTCAATTTTTTGTTACAGAGTTATCTGCCCTTGATGTACTCGAATATGCTATAAAAAAGCTTGTCCGGAGTTTTCTCGGAAAACTATTAGAGGGATATTTATAAAAGCTTCAAATAAATGTTATATGCATAAAGATCTGAAGCTGAGTCGAGTTTGAGGTTTATTCGATTTTTTGTTTCAGAGTTATCTGCCCTTGATGTACTCAAATGTGCTATAAATAGCTTGTTCGGAGTTGTCTCGAAAAACAATTGGAGTGATATTAATGAAACTTCACACAAATGTTCTCTGCATAAAGATCTGAAGCTGAGTCGAGTTTGAGGTTCATTTAAAATTTCGTTGCAGAGTTTTCTGCCCTTGTTGTACTCAAATACGCTATAAAAGGCTTATTTGACACACTTAGCAGCTACATGAATTGATTTTGATTATATTTGCCCACAGTATAATTATAGAAGTATAAGTTCATGAAAGGATTGATTATTGAAATAGGATCATTGTGTCAAGAGTTATCTGTCCTTGGTGTACACAGATATGCTAGGAATGGCTTTATTTCAGTATTTCAGTATGCTCTCAAAACTCTAAATGTCTACAAACACAGGTTTTCGGCGCGTAAGCTATGACCCCCCACCCCCTCGCTGCTACCCCCCATAAATCTTTCAAAATGAGTCAAAATACATCCATATGTTCAACAAACATCCTTAACAAATGTTTCAAGAAGTTTCAAGAAGTTTCAAAAACAAATTATTTTTTTTCGTATCATGTATGTATACAATGAAAAGGTGGATGTGTATTCAGGGCCATCAGCTTCCCAACCTTGTCATTTTTTCATTTTTGGGCCGATTTTGACAAATGATGGCTTATTATTTACATTTAACAGTTCTGTTCAAAGAAAGTTAGCTCACAGCCCAAGCAAGACACGAGCAGAAGTGAAGAAATAAAAAGTTCGATAGGCACCTTATATCGGAATCCTTCTGTCACCTTAATTTTTGGACTTGCTCGTCAGTCATTCACTGATTCAGCAATTAACAAGTGCATTTGCGACCATGCATTACACCATGGTACGGGTAATTAATAGAAAATGAAATATATCATAAATACCTTTTGAATTATCGGTAAATGAGCATTTCTGTTACGAAATAAATTTCTAGATAACTTTCGTTTAGTTTCGGTTGACAAACGGATATGATATCATTGGTCGTATTCGAATCATTCAATTTGTTGTCAGCGAAAACTATGCGGAGCAAATGATAGAAGATTTACTGATGACAACGTTTTTGACCCGACTCGAATCGAAATTGTGGTCAACGATTTGATGGTTTGACAACATTTTGTCAACGGAAAACATCAAGTGGTGATTCGAATAGAACCTGTTGACAACACGTCCTACTAACGCTATAGTTGTCCTGATTCGAATACGACCAATTGAGGCGCTTGACCTTTGCGTCATTTCCTGCTTTGAAGCTGGTTCTCGGGTTCGCTAGAATGATAATAGTTTGACTGGGCAACCAGTCGTTTGTTTGGGAAAATTTTGCGTGACAGATGGTTTCCTAATTAGGGGTCTCTCCACCCTTCGAGTCCCCATGCGCGTGTTCGCCGATTGCTTTGAATTTTTTACCAATTATCGTCAAAGAAAACTGTTTGCTGTAAACAATGAGCCATCATCTGTCCAGATCGTCCAAGATTTGACAAAATGACATGGTTGGGAACTTGAGGGTTGCTTCTGCAAGGCGCTTTTTCATGGCAGCCTTTTCTATTTTACTTATAAATTAGCAAAAAAAAATTTTTTTTTAAATTTCACGAAACTTCAGGAAATGTTCTTTTATGATGATTATTGAATGTATGGATAGATTTTAGGGTATTTTATCCACGTTTGGTGGTGGTGGAGGGGGGTTATAGCAGCTAGGGGTAGTGTCATAGCCAACGGGCCGAATGCCTATGTCTACAAATAAGAAAATATTTTGATAAAACTATATATTTCTTTACCACTGGGCGTATAATGTACCGTTTGTGGTGCTCTCGTTGATGAAGTGCTATTTTTCTGTTTGTAATATTTTATTGATCATTGGAAACGATTTGATGAAATGATATTTACTCATACTTTCACCAAACATTGCTTTTCGAACCATGTGACATTTTCGCCACCTCTCAACCAATGCGTTTAAGTTTCAAAATGTGTGTGTAACTTTGGAAAAATGTTAATAAATGCCATAATATTATTCTTTGAGGCTTAATTTGGTCTTTTTCTTAGAATAACCTGTCTTACCCCAATAGAAGCGCCTTTTAGCACATTTAATTTATTCCTCCACTGAAGAAAATACTTCCCAAGAATTTCTATATTCTAGTAGATTAAATCTTAAAGCAGGCTGAAAGTAAAGCAGAATGCGCCTTAAGTGGTCACCTGTTTTCAAAACTAGAAACACGCTATTGGGTAATGGGTTAAAGACATATTAATCACAATCACTAAGTGGTCACTTAGTACGAATTAGATTGTACAGTGGTGAAGGTTTTTAGCTCACCTGAGCACAAAGTGCTCAAGGTGAGCTTTTGTGGTCAGTCAATGTCCGGCGTCCGTCGTCGTGCGTTGTGCGTTGTGCGTCGTGCGGTGTGCGTCGTGCGTCAACAATTTCTTAAAACATCTTCTTCTCCAAAACCACTTGCTTGATTGCAACCAAACTTCACAGGAATGTTCCTTGGGTCAAGCTCTTTCAAAGTTGTTCAAAGAATTTGAAACCATGCAGAACTCTGGTTGCTATGGCAACCAAAGTGAAAAAATAAGGAAATCTTAAAAAATCTTCTTGTCACAAACCACAAGAGCCAGAGCTTAGATATTTGGCACATGTCATTACCTATAGGTCCTCTATCAAAGTTGTTCAAATTTTGCCCCTGGGGTCAAAATTAGCCCCGCCCCGGGGGTCAACGTTTTACATAGAGTTATATAGTGAAATTTTTCTCTGGAACCAATATGACCAGAGCTTTCATATTTGGCATGATGTAACTTTTAGAGGTCCTTAGAGGTATTTGACTTATATTGTTGAATCGGTTCCGGTCCGTTGCATATCTGGGTCACCGAAGCTAAAAATAGATTTTTCCCATGAGAACTTAAAAAATCTTCTTGTCTGAAACCATAGTACACTGAGCTTAGATATTTCGCACATAGCATCGTGAACAGATCCTCTATCAAAGTTGTTCAAATTTTGTCCCTGGGGTCAAAATTGGCCCCGCCCCGGGGATCACAGTTTTACATAGAGTTATATAGTGAAATGTTCAAACATCTTTTTCTCTGGAACCAATATGACCAGAGCTTTCATATTTGGCATGATGTAACTTTTAGAGGTCCTTCACATATATGGATGAATCGGCTCTGGTCTGTTGCATATCTGGGTCACCGGAGCTTAAAATAGATTTTTTCAATGAAAACTTCAAAAATCTTCTTGTCTGAAACCATAGTACACTGAGTTTAGATATTTTGCACATATCATCGTTTACAGGTCCTCTATATTAGTTGTTCAAATTTTGCCCCTGGGGTCAAAATTGGCCCCGCCCTGGGGGTCACCTTTTACAAATCTTCTTTTCTGAAATCACGTGACCCATCCTAGTGTCACCATTGTCAGGTGAGCGATCAAGGGCCATTCTAGCCCTCTTGTATTCGTTCGCGTTTTAACTAACATGTTCGACAATGCAACCCAGTTACATTTGGGAAAACGTTATTCTTTCCCAATAAACGCGTTTGCGCTAAAACTTTTGTTTCTATTACAAACAGTTTGGAGCATGATCAGACGCCGGGTAACCCGGCGCCTGATCAGGCTCCAAACTGTTTGCCACTAAGATAAACATAATTCGTCAGAATTGTCCAAAAGTTGTGTTTTCTACGTTTTAGTGCTTTGCGTTTCGTTTGCGTTTAAACGGGAAAGAAAAACGTTTTCTCCCCTGTACATGTAGAAAATTGAAACGTTTTTTCGAAATTATTTATGATGTACGTTTACCGAGTAGCAAGACTTTCTCAGCCTAATCAGACGCCGCGGTCCTCGGCGTCTGACCATGTTCCAAAATATTTGGTGTGAAAGATTAACATAGTACAGTGGAGAAAACGTTATTCTTTCTCAATTAACGCGTTTAAGCTAAAACAACAATTGCCATTCCAAATAGTTTGGAGCAAGTTCCGACACCAGGTAACCCGGCGTCTGATCAGGCTGCAAGTATTTTGCCACTTAGATGTAAAATGAATAGTCAGAATTATTATATTGCAATTCGTTTGCGTTTAACCTTTTGCCAGCTGTTCGCGACTTTATTATTTTTTGCAAACAGTTTAGATCCAGATCAGACCCCGCGTAAACTATTTGACACTTTTTTTAGGTTTCTTTACTCAAAATATATATAAATATAAATTTAACAAATTTTGCAGACGACAATTTCGAAGCAGACGACATCACCGCATGATAAGGGTTAAAAGGGAACAAATAACGTTTGGTTGGCTGTGTTGGCACTGTCGCTCTCCGCAATATTTTGCTAATTGGACACCCCACAGAGAAGGGAACGGATATAAATAATGGACGAACAGTCTGTCATAAATTTTAGAAAAAATAAAATAATTACCCAATTTACCCGTAAGAACGAGGTTGTTAATATTCAGATATTTATATTTTTCAAATCTGATGTCCGTTTTGTCTTGGTTTAATTTCTTTCTGTGAATACTTTTAAATTGACATGAAATAAATCATGCAAAAACCTGTATTTTCATTTGAACCACACTCAAGGCCACAGCGTAAAGAACAGCACGAATGTAGGTACTTAAAATTGTAAATTACTGTAGCTTTCGTTCCTTGTTACTAAGGAGTTACATACCTACTAAGCGAATTAACGTACTTCACTGGTAGCGATTGATAGTACTTTTTTCGGCTCGGGTTATGTCTGAGCCCGTGTAGAGAAGCAACAACAACAACTATACCGTCAGCTGACGCTATAGAAAAAACGATGGAAAATATCTAAAAAAAAACTAAGATTCGGTGACGATTCTTGAGACTTTTTTTTGGACTGATCATATTTTTATAATGTCAGAAGCCAAATAATGCCACAAATTTGCTTTTATTTGAGTATTTTATTTTATTTTGACAAGTACACCATCCGGTTGCGAGTCCCTTTAATGTATGATCAGTGAGTTGGTGGTTACCGTCACTGTGAGTAACAACCATTAAGATCCTCGCCGCTGTGGATTCGAATCCCAATCTTTGCACCTCGGACTTTTCATGTTGGGAAGCCTACCAGCTGGTTTGTGAGAAGTCGTTGGTTCTACCAATCTGCCGATTTGTGCATTAAATAGTACATGAAGGGCTTCTGAGTTCTTTCTTAACCTGTAATTAGCAGATAATGTTTAACCCTTTACCTGAAAGAAGCGCCTTTTAGCACATTTCATTTATTCCTCCGCTGAAGAAAATAGTTCCAATTTATACAGTTTTGAAAAGGAACCACAAGAAAAAAATTCTTAATCCTAGCAGATTATGACTTAAAGCAGGCTGAAAGTAAAGCAGAATGTGCCTTAAGGCACATTCTGCTTTACTTTCAACCTGCTTTAAGTAGTCACATGTCTTCAAAACTAGAAACAGGCTATGTGGTAAAGGGTTAAGCAACCTCAAATCATAACTATTCCAATCGAAATCTCAACAATGTTTCATGATAATTTTTCCCTAACACTTTTATAAGAATGTCAGTTTGCCAATTTTATTCTGATGGTTTCGTCCATCACTGTGGCCAAAGCTACTTGTGACGTGACGACTTCTCAATCGCGACTTTGGACCTCGGGACTCTCCGCCAGTCTTCCGTAGATTTGCAAAAAGAGGGTCGTAGATCCCGGAAAGGAAGGTCCCCTGGTTCCTGTTCGTAACCGCCCCTGTGACCTTATGTGTATTTTCTCCTTTGTCTTCCTCATTCTCCAACCCTTTTCACTTTTTACCATTTCAGCCCCCTCCTAGTCTACCCGATGGTTGTTAATGTTTTGTTGTCTTTGATGGCACACTTTTCCAAAGTGCTTTCTAACAATTTTTGTTTGCCCTGGTGTAAACTCAGTTTTGTACGTTTTGAACGTCTTGTCGTGCTCTGTTACTGACAATGCCTTATCTATAGTGGTATAACAGAGACATCACATCATCGGACACAAACTCTTCATTATCCTCAAGCATCAAGAATCAGATAAGTGTTTTGTGTTCTTCACATGATATTCAGTCTGTCCGACCAAAGGGCCTAGGATGTCTGCCAGCAACCTATAGCTATTATATCCGATAGTCATTGTGTAATCCACGATGGTTCTGTTCTGCTTTTTGTTATAAATGTCTATACTGCCCTTCCAAAATATTGTCAGATTCTTGTATCTAGTCAGTAATTTTGTAGGAAGCCGTGGGATCTTTACCAAACCTTTGTATGTTCTCTCATCACTATATTTTCAGTTAAATCCATTGACTCAGAGCAAATATTTTCATACCTGGATATTTCGGCTTTATCACAAAGTCTCGTGATACCCACTGACTTCATCTCAGTGTGTTGATGAAGGCTTTGTGATAAAGCCAAAATATCCAGGTATGAAAATATTTGCTCTGAGTCAATGAATTAAACTGACATTATGGACAATCCAGAGCAAGAGAACAATCTACATTGTTGTATTACTTTCACTGTCTCCTCATAGTCAGTGGTGTCCAATACAACGGTTGCCTTACCCTTGTCAGCCGGGATAATAGAAATGTATTCCTCCTTAGACACTTCCTACCAAGCAATTCTTTCCTTTTTAGTAATATTCCTCTTAGACAGCTTTGCATGCATTAGTAAACCAGTCACTTCTGCTCTTAACACATTAACTTCCTCACTGTCGGGAAACGAACATACTTTCCGGGATCTACGGCCCTCTCCTCACCAATCTACGGAAGATTTGCGGCGAATCCCAGGGTTCAAAGCCGCGAGTTAGAAGTCGTTACCAGTAGCTTTGTCGATGTACACAGTAGTGGACGAAGCAGTCAGCTTTTACAATTATAAGTATTGTGATTTGATGAAAATAAAAATTCTTTATTATGGATTCACATACACAGTGGATACTTTCAAGAATGTCAGTTTGCCATCTAGTTTTCCATATTTCTTTTAGACATTTACTACACGATAACACCTAAGAATATCTCTACATGAGGTGACTAAAAGCAAGAAGAAAGTTTAATTTAAATCTTTACTTCCTGGCATGTGTATAGTACTGAAAATAGGTGGCCACTTAAAGCAGGCATGTAGAAAGTAAAGCAGAATGTGCCTTCAAGTAAATCCTAATGCGCATTAAGGCTTATAACGCTTTACTTTCATTCTGCTTTAAGCTACCATCTGCTATGACAAATAAATAGTTCTGATGGAAAAAATTATCTTTTTTTTTCAAAATCCGTCCTCCCCTAGATCCGCATATGCACTTTTAGCTTAAGGCGAGCTTTTGTGTTCGGTCTTTGAGCGGCTTCTGTCGTCGTGCGTCTTGCGTTGTGCGTCGTTCGTCCAGTGTCAGCAATTTCTTTAATCTTCTCCTTCTGAACCACTTGCCTAATTGCAACCAAACTTCACAGGAATGTTCCTTGGGTAATGGTCTTTCAAAGTTGTTCAAAGAATTTCCCAGTCAGCACACCCATATCGGATGAATATCCAACCGATATCGGCCCGATATCTAAAATAATAACGGTCAGATGTCGTTTTGCACATAGTTTTCTTGTTGGATTGATATCGTTGTTGGATTGATATCGGCCCGCCATCAAACATATATTGGACCGATATTGAAATAGATATCAGCTTGATATCAAAACCGATATAATGTCAGCTGATGATAGGATTGTCAAAAGTTTGTCATAAAAAATACTGATCAAATGTCGACATCCGTCCGATGAAACGATTTATATTGGTTTGTCATCAAAATCAGACATCATTGAATGATCGGATTGATATCGGATTGTTATCTAAAACGACCGATCAAAATTAAAAATATACCAAGTTAAAGTTTACATTCGGTCCGAATAACAGCTCAGCACACGTACATTTACTACCCTGATCATTGAGCCATCTTGATTACAATATTGAGCACTGCTAACATATGGCGCAGTCAAATGCAGCCGCAGTACCGATTAAGACTCTTCACAGGTACCCATTTAAACCCTGGGTGGAGAGGAGCAATTCGCGGTACATGTCTTGCTCAATAACATTTCTGTACATCATCGGGGATTCAGAAAAAATCCCCTATTTAGACCGCTGGTCCGGCGGGATATCGAATTCACGACCCCCTGGTGCCGTAGTCCAATAAGTTACCACTGTACTACTGCCGCCGGCATGTGCCGATCGAAGCCGATATCCATAATCCATGGTGACACTAAGCGGGTCAAAGAATTTCAAACAAGAATATTTTTGAAGTTTTTGTTGAAAATATCTATTTTTAGCTCCGGTGACGCAGATATGCAACAGACCGGAACCAATTCAACAAAATATGTGAAGGCCCTCTGGAAGTTACACCATGCCAACTATAAAGTTATAAGGAGTTTTAGAATTAGTGTCCAATGGCACGCTTTGGAAATAAGCAGGGGCCCGTTTCATAAAACTTCGTACGAATAAAACGGTCGTAAGTCAAAACTTTAAAATACATTTAATTTCTGAGTTCTCTATCTAACCCTGTCGTGTGGCATCTCTTTGGAATCGTCTTGAAAAGAAGATTCTAAAGAGAAGTCATAAGACAGGATTAGATGGAGAAATAAATAATAATTGAGACTTTTATAATCTGACTTACGACAACATTTGTCGTACGAAGTTTTATGAAACGGGCCCCAGCTGATATTGAAGTTATCTGATGTTGAAGCTGTTCTTGTACTTGTTCGAACAAACATGTTCTTAGGCCTTTCACTCTCAATGACGCATTTAAGCGCTTTTACAAACAGTTTGGTTGCTGATCAGACGCCGCGTAACGCGGCGTCTGACCACGATCCAAACTGTTTCACACTATTGTCGATATTAAATATGTCATACGACCTGAAATCTAACTTTGAAATGTATCTTATAGTTTCGCATATAGTTTTGATACTGCAAGCGGATTTTTCTTATTTATCATCATGATTTATAATTTATTCCCCCATTTTATAGCTGAATGGTTTAAGTGGTACACATGTCACCACAAACTGTCTTTTTTAAAACAAATATTTTATTTTTTTACGATTTTATAAGAGAAATTAAAAAAAAATTCAAACAGCGATTTCAAAGCCGTCTTAATTTGTAACGCCTTTAAAATTGCCCATAATACACTTCAGTAACATATCTAGGGATCTATGTCTCAGATTTTTAAAATTCCCCTTCCAACTATTATTATGTAACATCAAAGTTATTTTACCGTTTAAAGTCGATTTCTATTACGTAATGTTTTGCTGTGAACAGCTGGAGAACCTCATCAACATTATGAGACACGGTTCCCTCGAGAAAATAATACTCTTTCATCTGCTTTAAACCGAATGAAAATAGGACCCCAACAGCGAACACAATCGTTGTTCAAACATGCCGCGTGTCTGAAAATAAGGAGGTGCCGAAATCGTCAATTAACTGATAAGCGTGTCATTTTGACTGTCTGACACAGTGCGAATACCCCCGGGGTTCAACTTATGTCCTTTTTGTTTCATCCGATAAGAAGACACATATTTCGTAAGCGATTTTCCTTAGCTCAACCCTTAATAAAATATACCAATCATAATTCAATAATGATTTTAACATGCGAAACCCATTAATCACGCAACAGCAGCTGGAGAACGCCTCTAGCTGGTCATGTGGCTGGACTACGGAGTGCTTAATGAGGTATGATTTATTGGTCAGATAGTCGTGTAATGCGTTTGGTTTGGTTTGGGAGATTTTGGTAAAATGTAGAACAGAATGTCGATTATCAAAATCGGAAAAAAGGTTAAAAACACAATGTTTGCAGTTTTAAAGCTATCAAGACACCTTAAGACAACAATCCCGAAGCAGACGACGATAAAGCACTGAAAGGGGTAAAAATCTCCCAAGTAAATTGAGCATATAAGGGTTAATTTAAACTTGTTAATTTGTTTAGGAAATGGTTATTTTTTAGCTAACCTGAGTCAAAGGCTCAAGGTGAGCTATTGGGATGGCCCTGTGTCCGTCGTCCGTCTTCGTTAACAATTGCTTCAAATGACATCTCCTCCTATACCGCTTGACAGAATTCAACCAAACATTACAGAAATGTTCCTTGGGTCAGGCTCTTTCAAATTTGTTCAAAGAACTAAAAACAATGCAGAACTTTGGTTGCTATTGCAACCAAAGTGAA
This sequence comes from Gari tellinella, assembly GCA_922989275.2. Lineage (NCBI taxonomy): Eukaryota > Metazoa > Mollusca > Bivalvia > Cardiida > Psammobiidae > Gari > Gari tellinella. The sequence goes on from OV277873.1 coordinate 50,190,134, forward strand.
AAAATAAGGAAATCTTAAAAATCTTCTTGTCAAAAACTGCAAGGGCACATATCATCGCCTACAGGTCCTCTATCAAGTTGCCCCTGTGGTCAAAATTGGCCCCGCCCAGGGGTCACAGTTTTAAAATAGAGTTTCAAACGTCTTCTTCTCTGCTAGTAGTATGGCGAGAGCTTTGATATTGGTAGCTGTCGACCACGAGATACTTCTCAATGTTATCCAAAAGCAATACGGTGTTGGTGACAAAGCTCTTAGTTGGATTGACTCTTATCTCAGTGATCGTACATGTGCAGTTAGCGTAAACTCAAGCCTATCAGCACCACACGTCCTTGACTTCAGTGTCCCACAGGTCAGTTGTTTAGTGCCATGGCTTTATTTAGCATACACTGGAACACTGTTTGACGTCATTCCGCCTCCTACCTTACGACTAACTGCATATGAGAAATAATAGCAGAAAACAATTGTGTAAAGTGGTTGACGTCATGGCAGTAAATGGTTTAACTACTATGAACTCTGATATTCTATTGATTAACGGTAAAACATGTAAATTCTACAAACTGTATTTGTCATGACCATTGGGCTGTTGAAAATAACGCTTTGAAAAGTCTGGTATGTCCATGGTACTGTTTTGCTGTTAAAAATAAAAGACTCTGACGGATGGATGATTGGGGTTTTACGGCACTTCAACACAATATAGGTATAGGTTAGACCATGGTTGAGCGCGAATAAACGATACAGAACCATGTCGTTTATTCGCGTGCAACCATGGTCTAACCTATTTAGCACTGGCTTGGGCTCAAGGAAAACAAGAAGACCATTCGTTTCTGCTTTTTGTTTTAGACGAAAAAGTCATTTTGTTTGTAATATTTTACTAAAATTGAAAGGTTATTTCAATGTTAAGTTTGAGACATTAAGTATGCTTTAACACATGGCTTGGAGCTCTCGGCCAATGAGATGCCTCAAAAACCTGTGAATATATCGTTTATTTCAACAAACCATGAAATAACTAACAAACTGTTCACTTATTCCACGTTTCCGTCATCTCAAGGCAATTTGACGTCACAATTCTAGCAATCCTCCGAGCCAGCCACCGTGAAAACCTTTTGGCTGCACTGTAGGCTTAACGATAAATAACCGCAATAAACACCAGATCAAGGATTTAAACTAAAGCAATGCGGAAATTCTACAGTATTAATAATAGATCTAGATCGACCCCATCCCTCTGGACCTAGATATGTGCATTGTTTCAGCTGTAGATGTAAAAACCGGAATACGCATGTCTAGATTGTCTTTAAAAAAATAGCTGAGGTCAGAGGTGAACTGCACACGCTTCATGACGTTATATTATGTACAGTGAGACCTATACTTTAAAGGCAATTAATAATGAATTGTACTTACATATAGAGTTTAAATAAGCGTTATATTTATGTTGGTATTAAAGCATGCTTAATGTCTCAAACTACATATTGAAATAAGCTTTCAATGTAAGTAAAATGTTTCAAATAAAATGACTTTTTCGTCTTAAACAAAAAGCAGAAACGAAGGGTCTTCTTGTTTTCCTCGAGCCCAAGCCAGTGCTAAATAGGTTAGACCATGGTTGCCCGCGAAAAAACGACATAGTTCTCGGGGGATACGCCCCCTCGAACTATGTCGTTTATGGTCTAACCTATACTTGTACATTGTTTATGAATGATCCAGACTATTAAAATTTTGCCAGGCTCTCAGTCGTATGGGATAAGGGATAGAATTTTATCAAACCAATACAGTGATTTCCCTTGGTTAACCATTACATATTTTGTTACACAATGTACTTCCGGGTTTTGAGAAACCTGTAAAAGCATATACACGTATCTACCAAGCTTGTGATACACCTCATTTGTGATTACACAAAACCATGGATAATTAGATAATTAACACTTGTGCTTGTGTGGGCCTGTAAAGGTTTACACACGCGAAAACGAAAGTAGTTATTTATTTGGGATTTACGGTGTGTCCGTATATGTGGTGTGGTGTGTTTATGACTTGTAATGGTTACAAACTATTGGTATGTCTTCTGTAACGTAAATGTTTTTGTAGTGGTGATATAGAAGGGAATGTAAATGAGAAAGACTCTGACGAGCACAGCGGTTCACATTCGTTTAAAATGTAAGTATATCTAGTTTTTACAAACAAAACAATACAAAAAGTGCGTAGTCCTTCATGAATGTCATGCGCAGATCCAGGCGCTTCAAACCATGAAGTGCAAAACGAATATCCAAATGTTTGAAGCATGTGACTTCAATATGAAAGTAAATCAGTTAGCTGGTATGAAAGCTTTAATTCTGTTTCACGTATATCTTTAAACATAAACAACAAATATGATAAAAGCAAATATGGTTTATGTAGGTATAATACTGTAATCGCGCGCACGAGAGAGAGAGAGATCTAGAGAGACGGTGATGGTGATAATGATGATGATGACGATGATGAAGTATGTCGATTTCATTTAAATCATCAATGCGTAATGTCACAAAAACATCTTCACGACATATCTGTATCTTAAAATTAGTATATGTAAATATGTACACATTCATAGTGCATATCGAAATAAACAATCTAGTCACGAGAGTTCTCTTTAATTGTTTTTACAGATTATTAAAACACCACTGACCAGTGGGTAAGTGGTTGCTAGCACATCAGTGCACAATACATGCGACAAAGCGTACCGAATTGTACGAATTAACCCCTCAACATTCACGGCAAGTGGCAAGTGAGGGCGGAGTTTTGGTCTATATACTCCCAATCTGTACCTGTCATATGTTTCTAATTATAGCTACACTGGCAGTTTATCAACAGTAGAAGCCGATAACACACAGAGCTTCATGCAAAGAGCGCCATGTAATTAATTATCTTTACTTCCAAATATATTGATTAGCCTAAAATTACCCATTTCGATCAAGATCCAAACTTGTATCTTACTTAAGTCATTTTACCTATAGCTTAAATTTGAGAAATAAAGGGAGACAACAGTCAATACCATAACCAAAATTTCTAGTCACCTACAAACTTTTTATGGGTGTATTTGAGACACAGGGTGAAAATCAACATGATAAATCACATGTCATGGTTGGTTTGGTTTGATATTTTAGGCTGGCTGCACAAAAATAAGTACAGGGACACCTTTATCTAGCACAAACTAACATAGGCATACTCACTAGTAAATAAGCATCTCTTCTGCAGGTGTCTACTTAATGCATCATCAAAGTAATGCAGAAATAAATGTTTTTTTGTTGTTGTTGTTGTTTTCTTTTGTTTGTTGTTTGGGAGGGAGTGAATAACCATATTGTACTTTTATAGAGAGCTCACGGTATAAGATGTTCTCACATAACTACCCCTGTTTTCACATAGCTACCTCTGTTTTCTATAGCGAACAACGATGACGAATATCCTTATCTCCAACATGTGGAAGATCACTTTGATGACGTCACTATAACGTCACTATTTATAACGGCGTTTTTGACGTCATCGGGGTTCCAAAAATACATATTGCTTTACAAATAGCTTAAATAGTTGGTAATGTGAGAAAAAATCTGTCACTCGTCAATGTTTAAGACAAGTTGTTCTCAAACTCGTCTAGAATAGAAGTTATTTCAATTCTAGGCTCGTTTGAGATCAGCTTGTCTTAAACATCCACTCATGACAGATCCTATATGTATTATTTTTAGCTAAAACAGGTAAGCCACTCCCCCCGGCAAATTCAAATTCTTACCTGTTAATTGATTGTTTTTTTCTGAAAGTAATAATTTTACTGCTTAGAGAGTCTATTTATTGGTATGTACAGGTTCAACTCTATTTGTTCTGCATGCCTGTCTCTGTCTGCCTGTTTCTCAGTTTGTCCCTCCTTATGTATGTATTGTGTCTGTCGCTTTCTCTGGTTCTATTGCTCTGGTTATCTCCCTTTCTATCGGGTTGTGTGTCTGTATTCTTCTGTCTCTCTGTTCGTATCTTATTGCCTCTATGTATATATGTCTCTGTCTTTTTCTGTATCTTTTTTCTCTCTTGGTGTCTTTGGCTGCCTGTATGTCTCTGTCTATCTATCTCAATCTCTGTATCTCTCTGTCTGTCTCTTTCTTCTCATGTTGATTTATTCTCTCTCTCAGTCTCAGTTTGTATGTGTCAGATTCGTTCTGTGTATGTCTACGTCACTCTGTTTATCTGTCTCTTTCGGTTTTGGTTTATGTCTATTTTTTCTCTCTCTCTATTTCTATCTCTTTCTCTATATATCTATATCTGTAAGTATGTCCGTCTGTCTGTATGTCTGTCTGTCTCTCTCTCTCTGACTCTGTCTGTGTGTCCGGCTATCCCTCTCTGTCTCTCTGTCTTCGTATGTGTGCCTGTCTGTCTGTATGACACTCTCTATATATATTTGTGTTATGTGATGTGTATGTATGTCGACGACTGTATGTTTCAGTTGACTCTCACAATGTAATATGTGTTTTACAGAATGGAAGAAGACCGAGGATCAGAGAATTACGGTAAAGTCGTCATTTTCCTGAACTGTGGCTTTACAAAGCTTCTGCGGGCTGTTGTCAACGAGCAAATAGACACAAGCAGTGCGCATGCCAAACCGGAACAAAGAGTTGACGACTTTTTGTACGACAAGCGGACAATCCTATTCCCTAGAGGCAGTCGCACCCATGCACAGGAGAGAAGTTTTGAAAACACGTTGTACCCGGGGTATGGACTAGGCACTGACATTGATAAATGGGATTTACAGTTACTGGTGTTTGTGGCGCTCAGAACATGTGATCAAAGTTCCCTAACACTCATGAAGGATTTCGAAGATCTAAAAGAAATCAGAAATGCACTTTGTCATACTAGTGACGGGGTCTTGTCCAACGATGAATTTATCGTCTACATTGCCAAAGTGCGCATTATCTTTAAAAGGACGCTAAACACCTTAAAGAATGCAGACACAATTAGTAACCTAAATTTCCTGTTCGACACACTTGAAGTAGGGGTCAATCAAATGGTATATAATGAGTCCCTAACACGGTTACGTTCTTGGTGTCAGTATGACAAAAGCCTAATTGAAGCCAAACTCGATCGCTTGGATGAGGGTAAGTATACATTCAGAATGTGTGCTTGTTTTCCGCTCAAGTAAACATTAGGAGAGTTAATCGACGGTCTGCATGTGACTGCTTAAACAGGATAGAATTAGAACAGAAAAGTCCCAAAGAAGATTTTGATTTTACCTTCGTCCTGCTTAATAAACCTCCAATCCATCGTAACGAATGTACACGCACTTTTCAAATAGTGTACAAGGTATGTCCTGTTTGTCGCGTTGCAATAACTGGTTAGATAACAAAATTGATTAGTCAAAATTTCACAATGCTTTGATGGAAAATATATTTCAATTTTACGTTGCAGGAGCGAATGAGTTAAGTTGTCACTGCTCTTTATCGCCATCATCAGAACAACCTATAATACATGCATATTACGAGTTGACAGTGCGACACAAGGCAATGCAATCAGCTCGAGACGTTCTTGGCAGAAATAGCCATTCTGACGAGCGCGTTGGCGCGAGTCGGGGCCAGTTTCATAAAACTTCGTACGCCAAAAACGGTCGTAAGTCAACACTTTAAGATACGTTTATTTTCATTTTTCCCTATCTAATCCTGTCTTGTGACATTTCTTTGGAATCGTTTTTTCAAGACAAATCTAATGGGGTGTCATAAGACAGGATTAGATGGAGAAATAAATATTAATTGAGGCTTTTATAATTTGAATAACGGCAATATTTATTTTGACAGGGCAAGAAAACATAGAAAGGAAGATTGATCGATTGCTAGAATTATGGAATATGGACAAGCGTGGTGATGGAAAAGGTATCGCAGATGGCGCTATAAAAATGCCAGGTAGGTTTAATTTAGACATAACCTTTATATTCTATATACACTTAATCTACTTAGTAGATGCTTATTTCGTTATTCTATATACACTTAATCTACTTAGTAGATGCTTATTTCGTAAGGCATTATTAATGTTAATTTAAAATCAAAATAAGATTATGATAACGAAAACATAAATAATGATGCTAATATAAATAATTACAACATCAATTACTACTACCTCTACTATTTATTCTAGAATTACTACTTCTACTACTACGGGGACGTTTAATAATTAATGCAACCTCACCAATAACTTCGAACTATTTAGTGTACTATGCCTGTGTAATATATAGTTGAAAAGGGAAATTATACACCTACACGGTGGTATAATGTCCGATAAGATCACATAACCCGATAAATCACAATATGAACCTAAATGTGTTCTACTGGAAGGCACTGGAAAATAGCACTTTGCAGACATAATTTATTGACGTAATACGCTCTTAAACAGTAGAATTTCTATAATTTGTGTTTGAAATACATCAGTTTACGTCTGAATTTTAAACAAGATGTCATTACAACCTCAATTCCTTTTGCTAATGGATATTCAGTCAACAAACAGTCGACATGTGTTTTAAAAAGCTATGAAAAAATTCTAGATCTCTATTACTTAACGTTGATGTTAAAACTTGGAAATCTACTTTAATGACTTCAATTATTGTCTGGTTTAATATAAAAGATGCGATTTAGCCATCATCAAATACTCTTGAATGTAATAGCATAATATGTTATGATGTTTTCAGTATAAGCTATATTGTTTTGTATTTTGTAAAAAATAATAAGACTCGTTCTTTCGAATGATATATCACACATGCACTTTGAACTTTTTGTATTGAAGTTATTGATCTTGTTCCAATAATTATGAAACATCCCTGTACTTCAACTCTTGCTTTTGCTACATCTTCTTTTGTAACTACTACTACTACTGCTTCTATTGTTGCTACTGCTTCAAGTAGACTTGTTCGGACTATTGAAATGAGACTAACTTCGGGTGTGTTATCAAAACACACTACAAATAATTACAACAAAAGACGTTATAAGCGTTTAGTAATATTGATCAGCTTTGATCCAGAAACAGCCATTAGGATTTGGGTTTGTCTACAATATGTATACCTAATTACCAGACATGAGGTAATCGTAATCGTGTAATCGTAATTGATTGCAATCAATTACATTTTTTCAAAGTAATTGAATGTATTCGATTACTTTTTCAAAATCGATTACATGTAATCGTAATCGTAACCATTACAGGACCAAAAAGTGGTGTAATCAGCGATTACATTTCGATTACTTTGGATTATAGGTCTCTTATACAGTGTTGGTCTTGTGATCTGGGCCTACATTATTAGCATATTCAGTCTTATGATTTGCCTCTATGTTATAACCATACCCAGTCTAAATGAGATGTGTCTACATTATTAAACACATCTATGGTCTACATTATTAGCACTTCTCATCTTAGGATCTGAGTCTACATTATAAGCACAACCAATTTTCTTATCTGGGTTTACATTTTTAACACATCCATGCATAATCTGTTTGCAAAGGAAGTTTATGGGTACCACACTTTACTTGAAGATCTATTAACAATTAAACAGGTGAGAACTCAACAACAATACAATGCCTATAATTATCCTTTGTGGATAACAGGTAACAATGAGAGATTTGCCCCTACCTGAACCCTTAACCCTTAGGTGATGAGTGTTTTGATATGCCCCAAGTACATGTATTACAATGAAAACCCTCTATTACTACTGTAGCCCGGTTTGATCGATTATAAACACAATCGTAGGGTTTGAAGTTCTTTAATCAATAAGTCTAATGAATGAATGAGCGAAGGCCTGAAAAGGAAATACAATGTTATAGTCTATTTCTAAATATACATGTACTCTTACTAAAGATGTTTAAGTTAAATGGCATCGCGGTAAAATACAAGGTGCCGTGGAATAAGTTAATAGAAGTAGTTATGTTACTTACCAGCTGGTTGTTGAATAAAGAGATCTAATATTAAAGTAAAGTATAGTATAAAGTAATTCTATATAACGTCCTGTCATCTACGATAGTTTAGCCAGAATGAATTTGGAGGGAAAGAGGGTTAACTTTATGGGTTACGGTCAGGTGACTTTCATGCCTCACTCACCCATGAACACAAGCTCACATCATCTCACTCACGACTAGCTCACCAATATACCCGTGCACTCGTGATCATCACTCACACGAACATACTTCAGTACAAGTACAATAACATAAAGCTAAGGGGTATAATAAGGGGAAACCCTAAACAGTAACCTGGTTACACTACTACTACTAAATTATGTTCATTACTTTGTGTTTAAGGAAGGTGACTGCTTAAAACAAGGTTAAAGTAAAACAGAAAGGTCCCAGAAGATTTTTTTCTGATTTACCTTAACCTTTCTTTAAAGTGCCACTTGCTTTTAATATAAATAGTTAGCCGCAATTTAAGTGGTCGTAACAGTGGGGTTTCACAAACTTTAATTCACCATTTCTTTTCTTTGTTTCTTTTTTCATGTAAGTTAGCTTAAGCCATAACAGTGACCTTATATAAAGCACAGAACAGAAAAGTCATTGTCAGTATACGTGTAGCTTTCTGTTATAACTTATGGCATCAAAGTTCTTTGAGATACTTTCCAACTGATAATGATCAGATCCGTTCTGAGCATACCTGCAAATAAATTAGACAGTTTAGACACAACAAAGCTTACTGTGTATGAGAGAAAGCTCTTGCAGGAACTATGCACTATTCTTACACCGTTTGAACAAGCTACAACTATTGTACAAAAAGAAAATAATGTCTCTGCCTGTTTGGCGATTCCTGCTACAAGGAAGCTCAAAGAAGCACTTGATTTTATCTCTGTTTCATATAACATAAGGTTGGTTACAGCTTTGCAAGCTTCAATTAACAAGCGCATGGCAATCTATGATAATGATGAAGTGTTCCAGCTTTCAGCAGTATTATACCCAAGATTTAAGCTTGACTGGTTTGACAGTGACACTGAAGCTGCTTTAACAGATAAGTTGGCAAAAATGTGTTCCAAGATATTTGAACAAGCTGGGGAATGTGACGGAGACACCGATATGTCATCCCCACCAAGCAAAATACTCAAGACTGACAGACCTGAGGATCTATTTTTTACTACTCCTAGAAAAAATAGAAAAAGGAATCCATCATCAAAAGAAAAAGAAGTGAAAACTTATCTTAATGAGCCATGTGAAGACATTGCAACAGATCCTCTTAAATTCTGGCTTAATAATGAGCTGCGGCTTCCTTTACTGGCAAAAATTGCTGCAAAATATTTGGGAATACCAGTCACATCTGCTCCAGTCGAAAGGCTTTTCAGCATAGCTGGCAAAACCTTTCGCCCGGAGCGATGTAGATTGAATGACGAAACTTTTGAAAAGCTTATGATGATTAAGTGCAATTCAAAGCAAGTGTAGACCCTGAACAGTAAACTCATTGTACATAAACTGTCTTATCCTGAATGACTCAATTGAATATGAAACCTTACATGAATAAAACAGTTTAATAAAATTTTAGCCAGTGTATGTCTGAAAATATTCTCCAATGTAATCGATGTAATCGAAATGTAATCGCGATTACATTTTCCAAGTAATCGTAATTTAATCGATTACACACACTGTAATTTTCAAAAAGTAATCGTAATCGCATTTGCTGTAATCGTAATCGAAAGTAATCGATTACATTTCAAAGTAATCGGTCTCATGTCTGCTAATTACAATGTATACTCCGTAAATATTATTGTCCAAGCTGAAGTAAATATTTAAAATAGTCGAATTGAAACATTCAGACGGCAATTCGATCACATGAAAACTGGAGCAGACGACAAGGGGACTAATTAAAAAGCCAAGCAGATAAAATATGACAATATTCCTCTATGTCAACGTTTTATTACCAATTAACACAATGAACCCATACGAACAGTATAACTGTCGTCATTCATTACCAGTGTACCTGTAAATAGTATACTTGTCGTATATGGTGCAATCCAAGACAAATGTTAGGCTAATGTTACAAATGAGATACTACATTTAACTTAAACGATATTCATCTATGAAGGTATTTTATTTTCCAGAGCCCTGTGCTAGACATAACATAACCCCTTATTATATCCATTCAAATTGTTGATTTGATATGTAAGGCCACTGTAAAAATCTTAACTTGTTCTCATTGTTGATCAATATTGGGTAATCAAATGGCAAGGTAGGGAAATGTATGGTATATTGAATTAAGTTTTGAAATGTGTTGAATGCATATCAACTGTGTCAATGAACTGTGTTGTCTGCAAGTTGAATGTGTCAATTGTTAAATCAACTATCAGATCATATCAGCAAGAAATGTACTTTATGACAGATTTAGAGCAATTTTCACTTAGATATTGCTGAATCTTATTCAACAATAAATAATTTAAACACTGAAACGTCTATAAATAAGTCTTTGAAACATTTTAAGTGGAGAAAAGCTTATTTTACGAGATCCGCAAAAACGAATGTCACATGCGCCGCAAAAATGACCGACATTCACCGATACATTTTTCTAAAATGAAAATAAACGTTTAGGGTCGGAGGGGAAAACTAGGTTCGGTCATGCACATATTTTTTTATTTCGCCTTTCTCCGAACACGTTAAATATGCTTATTGCTTGTTTGTAGGGGAAAACAAATTGGACTTGTTGTGAGACTTTACATTAAACTACACTCTTGTTGATTAAAATATATGCATTTGTTAAAACCTAAAAACTTAAATTATTTTGTACATTATTCGCATATTAATGGCGTTTAATCCGACATATTGTAAGAAAATAACTCTGATAATTCCCCCAATGTTAGTAGGTTGACGCTGTTCACTAGTTCGTACAAGTCTAATATTTCTACTACAACTAAAATCCCTGTAACTACTACTACATACTACCGTTGCTTCTATTTATTCCACTTCTACTACGACTGCTGATACTGTATTTACTGCTACTACAACTACAACAACTACTGCTTATTTTACTGCTAATTCTACTACTTTTATTGTTACTACTACTACTTCTACCTCTACTTTTCATGCTACTGCTACTAATTCTACTACTGCTACTTTTACTACCGTTTCTACTATTACCACTACATGTAGTACTACTACTACTTCTATATGCAATTATAATAAAATAATTATAATAAAAGTCATATTACGACTACAGTGAATCCTCCGAAAACCGTACCCCCGAAAACCTGAATTCTGCCAAAACCGAACAAATATTTTGGTCACGAATAAATTGTTTTGTATTTCTACATAAGAAAAACCTCTGAATACCGCAAACAGTGTCTGAGGTTGCTTGGTAGACAAGGCAGATTGAGATAAAAAAAATTTACACCGCGTTTGCTCCAGGACCAGAGGTGTCCCCATTTTGTTTAGGCAAATAGTTATCGCACTGTTTGGCGTCTGTCTAGGTGTCTATCTGTCTCACATCGTGTCCGATTTGTAACTCCTAAATGCATAAATAGATTTTCAAATAATTTGGTAGATATGTACATCACCTTAAGACCATTGGTATCTTAAAATAACCTAGATCGGCTATAGGCCAATCAGCGACGGTCGTCGAGAAGCCATCTTGATGCGTGTATGCTACTCAATCTTCCAATGGTCTGGTACACGTCGTATTTCGGTAGATTAATGACGTAACATGCTGTGCGCAGTAATCCCGTCTACGTTGACGGTGCGTCATTGACTACAGAAGTTGCTAAGAACCGTTCCATAGTTGCTATGATTAACCGATGATTTTAGTCAGTCTAATAAGAATTACCATAATTTCGTGCTTATTATCGTTTGATTGTCGTTTTACGGTGCATGTCTATTTTACAAGATGTATGTAGTACGAATTCATTCTTAAATGAAAGTAAATCATAATTTGTCCATCGAGGGAAAGTGTATGATACATGTATCAAAATGGCGACTTTCTGACCGTCGACCAATGGGAGCTCAGCGCTAGGTGGCCGATCTAGTCTCTTAAGATATATATGTTTAAGACGATATGTCGCGATTTCGACGCCGATTTTAAATGCCAATTTCACAGTTTGGTGTCAAATGTAAAAAACTGGAACATTTTGTCGAGTCCAGTTCCACCACGATTGCTTTGGTTTGAAAGTATCATAGCATAAATATTCTTATAGACAATGCGATTTGTCAAGCAGAAAAACCAATATCGGTATCTCAACATTCAAGGGTACAATTTGACGTCAAAGGTCAAAAGGGAACATTTTGTCGTGCCCAGGCTCTAACACCATGCTGCATGGGTGCATTTTAAAAATAACTTGGGACAACTATAGTCGGCAATCTTTAGCCGGTCGGTTCATTGCTGATTGATGGAGGTGATCGCCGTTTTGGGGACTGTGTTTTATATGTTTATTCATGGTTTTTTTTTCCGATCTAATTGTAGTTAATTCGTATTTTCTCGCTTTGTAGGTATATTTAAGTTAATTCATATGAAGCGCTTTTGAACGCACAACCCCTGTGTGAAAAGAACGCTATATAAATCTGGTATTATAATAATAATAATAATAATAATAATAACTATAAATTTAGAGTATACAATGTGTGGTCCACAGGTAACCAGGTCCATAACTCCATAGTTAAGGTCACAATCTGGTCTCAAAGATAAAAAAAAAAGAGTATAGTTTGTTTTGTTTGGAATTCAATCATATCATGTATGTACATATTTTATTATAACGAAGCATAAGTAATCTTCAGATATTAAGACCGAGGTCTGAACATTCTTTCTTTTACAGGCTCTAACTCCATCATGCATGGATGGCATTTGATATAATCTAGCATGAATTGTCATATAGCGGAGAAATTTGTCGTGCACAGCACCCGTGTATAAAATGTACATGCATATCAGTTGAAATATAATGTAAAATTAAATTCTTCATATCTCCAGCATTGTGAATTTTCAGACTTTTGCAAAAACTAGCTGAGTGATATCTAACAGTGTCCTGGTCTACCGCTCAGCTGATACACATTATCAGTTGTATCAGTCGTTACGTCGCAATTACACTTCCAGTCATATTTCCCAAAGGGCGTGATTCTCAATTTGAAACATAGTAATTTAGTCTTACAGGTTACTTTCTCTCACGCGCTGATCTTGAATAAGACTGACAATGGCAACATGCCGAAACCTACAGTACTGTTAGCATTTTGATTATTAATAAAAAAAAAACATAACCTTTATAGATTTCCTAGATGGTTACTTACCTTGTGATGTATGGAAACATATCTATCCATAACACTGCTTGTTTTATACTACACACAGAAACTGAAGTTGTAGTCGCAGTGAAGAACTGTAAGCCGGACCAAGAGAGAACAATAAGCAATTTGCTGGTGTCACTTCTGGACTCCAAGCTTCGTAATGACGCTGTCTTAAAGACTGAATTGTCAGAGGACTGTTTCCAAAGGGTATCCTCGGCCGTCCAGGAGGCTGTTTCTGAGTTGTCTCTGAATGGACACCCGCTGAGCGGGGTACAACACGGCTGTGTAGTGTTACGAATACAGAGTTCCTCCTATACAAAGTTGAAAGGGCTCTGGTATATGGCAATGGATGGGACATTGGCTAGGTGTTTCCGTCCCGTAGAGATGGCATTGAAGTTGAGTTACCCGGATGTGAAATTAGATGCTTACATCCCTGAGAGTGAGTGGTGGAGAGGAATGGCAGAATTAGGTATTAAATGAAAAAAGCTGAACGAAATATTCGCCATGTTTTTTATAGTGGAGAAGACGTTTTTCTTTTTTTTAACCTTTATCGTGCTAAGCCCGATTTGACTAACATTTGGAAACATTTTGGATCCAGAGCAGACGCCGCTAACAAAACTGTTTAGTACAGTGCTCCCTCCCTACATCGACCCTCTCAACAACGAATCCTTCCTTACAGCGACTCTTGCAGCAGTTCCCTAAACAGGACAATTATGTCTAACGCTTTTACTGCTGCAATATCGTCTGCTGTTTTTCTCAAAGTTTCATATTGGACATTTCAACAGAAAAAAGTTTGACAGACAGTTTGAATCTATATCAGACGCCGCGTGACGCGGCGTCTGATCTGGATTCAAACTTGTTGCAAATGTAAACCAATTTCCCTCCCTATATCGACTCCCTCCGAATATCGAACACAATATGTGTCTCCCACTGGGTGTCGTTGTAGAGAGGGACCACTGTACTCATATTCAACATTTCTACAGTTAGAAGAATAATAAAAACTATTTTCAGTATTTACTCAGACGATATATTTGAAGCAGACGGCAATGCAGCGTGAAAAGAGTCAAACACAAACGAAACAAAACTGCAGTGCAATAAAATTAAGAAAATGATAAGTAACTTTTATTTTAAAAATCCTGAAAAATAACATTAATTTTAGTGGCAAACGGTTAGGAGCCTGATCAAAGGGCGGGCTACCCGACGTTTGATCTTGCCCTTAACTCTTTGCAATAAACAAAAATATTTAATTTTTAAAATAATGCACTTAAACTGCATGTATGTGGAAAGAAAGGAAAAATGTCTTCTCCACTGTAGTCGTTTGATAGAAACACAGTCTTTTAAAGATTGAAAATCAGATTTGGCCTGGAAACTCCTTCTTTGGTATATATATTCCTGGGGCCCGTTTTACTAAACTTTTTTTTTTAAAGATTGAAAACCAGATTTGGCCTGGAAACTACTTCTTTGGTTTATATATTCCTGGAGCCCGTTTTACTAACATTTTTTGCGTAAGTAAAATAGTTTTACTCTTTTTTTTCTATCATAAATGTTTGCAAACAGCAAATAGCCAGATCAGAGGACGCGCTTAAAGCGCGTCCTCTGATCTGGCTATTTGCTGTTTGTAGCAAGTGATAATAAAAAATATAAATCAAAATTTAAAATTTTGACTTACGCAAAATTTTTGCGTAAGCAGTTTAGTAAAACGGCCCCAATGTGCCTATACATATATACACAGATAAGTACTTGTATTAGTTAAGGAAAATGATTTATGCCAAAAGGTAAATTTAAAAAAAGAAATATTGAACTTGGTCGAGGTCGAACCCGAGCCAAGGAGACAAAACAAAATATGCCCTAAAATTATGCCAAGGCTTTAACCCTTTCGCTGCCAAATGTTCATGACATTTTTACCCCTTCACTGTTTCATTGTCGTCTGCTTCCAATTTTTTGTTTACAAGTTTTGTTTACAAGTTCGATTTAATGTAGTAAGGCTTAAAACATATCGATACGAGTGTAAACAGTTTGGATCCTTATCAGACGCCACGAACCTTGGCGTCTGATCAGGATCCGAACTGTTTGCAATCGCGGTTTTTTGCGTCATTGAGAATGAAAGGGTCAAACCCCAAGACAACACATGCATTACTATTCTTTTTAAATTGTACGTAGCGAACAGAACAGAACGACACATATTTTTATTAGTCACAATTTACAACAGAGTGTAACAGCATTTGATCATGATACAATACATTCAATATGGCAGTGGTAACATGGTTGAGCGGTACTCAAGGCAAAGGTGTACTCTGTCTTAGGTAGAATTAGAGTTGGGTAACACTTAAAAAACCCAAAGTTTCCTGAGTTTTATTGAGGTTTTAATACCGATCATATGTCTTTGATGCCAATGCACGATATTGCTACAAAATTGCTCTCATTCACGTAATTTTGTTTCTTTTGCAAATACACCATTTGGATCTTAAATAATGGACGTTTAAGGTGGATAAATAAAGTCCTTTGAAAACAGTCAAATGTGCTGATGCGCCTAAGTAGGTAGAGAACGTTGCACCATAGTTTAATTACATACACCTTTGACCTTGACCTATAGTGTCAACGTTAAGGTTTTGCGTTAAAGTCTGTTCTGGCATAACTACTGCACATTAAGTCACGACACTTCTTATACTAATGCGCCTCAGCGAGTAAACTATAATGCACCGAAGTCTGTTTACCTTGACCTCTGACCTTGACCTCTAGGATCAATGTTAAGGTTTTGCGTAAAAGTATGTTCTGAGCAAAGAACTGTGCCTGCAGTCACGAAACAACATAGGCGAATGCGCCGCAATGAGTAGACCATGATGTACCGCAGTTTAATGATCTTGACCTTTAATATTGACCTTCAGGGTCAATGTTTTGGTTTTGCGTTAAAGTCCGTTCTAGCATAACTATTGTATGGGTCAGGGTCAGGGTACTTCTTATGCTGATGAGCCATAATAATCTGATGCACTGCAGTTAGTGACCTTCACTTTTGACCTTGGCCTCTAGGGTTAACGTTAAGGTTATGCGTAAAATTCCATTCTGAGCAAATGACAGCCCCTACGGTCACACAAAAATCATATTTATGCTGATGCGCCTCAATGCGTATACTACGTTGCACCACATTATGGTGACCTTGACTTTGACCTTGACATATAGGGACAATGTTAAGGTTTGTGGTAAGGTCTATTATGGTATAACTACTGTACATAGGTTCAGGAAACTTTCAATGATGATGCGTCTCAATGAGTAGACCAAGATGCATTGCAGTTTTTGTGACCCTGACCTTTGACATTGACCTATTGTTTTTGGTTCATTGAATTTTTGACAGCTTCCTCATTGATATTTAGTTTTATGGTTTGATTGTATATCGTTCAAAAATTGTAGGAGGTGTAGAGGCTCATATTATTACCCGTTTTGGTTATATTTATTATTTATATATTATTTACACATTCTCTCATATTCTTTCATACTCTAAACTGCACATTTTTTACCAAATATAAGCCTTAATTAATTTGCATACTTATGAAGTAAATAAGTAGACATCATTGCTGTGAAGGATTTAACCCTTATACTGTCATTGACGTCAAAATCTTTATCAGAGGCGTGAAAGGGTTTAGTGTGTAGATGAAGGAATGGTATTGCGTGTGTGTGTGTGTGTGTGTTTGTTGTGGTATGACTGTGTGTGTGTGTTCTGCTTGAGAGGTTGGTGTATTGTTTGTGTTACGTTTCCTGCTTGAGTCTTTCGTATTTATTTATTAATTACTTACGTATTTATTCTGTTTAAGTTTGTATCATGTTTGTAGTTGAAAGGTTGGAAGAACGTTGTCGTTTTGATGCTGCTACTAGTGATGATGCCATGGGTATAACAGAACTGTCAATTGAAGACACACCAGACTCTTGTATAACGTCAGCTTCCATACAAAAACCCAATCCAACTGACACATCAGGCATGACGAGAGTGAGTCTAAAAATAGCACCAACATCAGATAAACATCTACGACACATATCTGACGTTTGCAAGAATGGAATACTGGATGAAAGGCTGAAGGATGTGGCTAATGCTTTGAAAGAGGCATACAAGACAAAGCACCTTGAGATTAAAGTCGTAAAAGACAACGAAAAGCAATATTTTAAAGGTTTGTGTATAGTTATTGCGCTGGCATATTATTCCACAATTAACTCGTTTATGCGATTACATTTTATACAAATAGTTTGGAACCAGATCGTGCCAACAAATTGCCAGGTACATACCATTGGACGTACATGCATGTAATGACTGTGAATCTATGTTATATTGGAAAGTCGATTGAGATCAGGCTCCGAGGTTATAAAGCTTTAGACTTGAGTCTAAACTCGTTCCCAAGCATTTGATTGGTCAGATTTGAGCCTAGGCTCAAATCTGACAAATCAAATGCTTGGGAACTCACTCAGACTCAACTAAAACGCTTTATAACCTCGGAGCCAGCACATTGTAAAACGATACCTTTTGTACTTTACTTACTGGTTCCAAAGCATTTGATTGGCTCTCCCCCTGGCACCCCAGGTCCTTTCACATTTTCAAACGAGATTTCTTCTTAACCACACACTAAATTTCAACCAAATTTTTTAAGAAGCATCAATGGCTAAGGGGAACGAAATATTGTTATGTTTAGGCTAGAGTAGCTCCCCGTGCCGTGGGACATGTTGTAGCTCACCTGGCACGAAGTGCATATGATGAGCTAATATGATCACACCGTGTCCGTCGTCCGCTGTCGTCGTCGTCCTTCCGTCCGTCCGTCGTCCATCTTTCGTCAACCTTTCCTTTAAGCAACTTATTCTTTTAAGCCACTTGATCAATACCATCAAAACTGCATAGTATTGTTTCTTACAAGGTATTCTGTCAGATTTCTTCACATTAAGATGGTCAAGTTGAAAGTGTCGTTTCCCTTGGAACCAATTTAAAGCTTTTTAAAAATCTATAATTACTGATCCGAATTCAAATAATTTTTCACAAACGATCCATGCATGACCCTTTATCCGTATTCTTAAAATAATAACCTTAATTGGGTAGGGCATGGTTTCCTTGTATTGGTATATAGTGAAAATTGTAAACTAAATGCTTGTCTGAAACCAATGGTTTAATTTAAAAGTTATATCACACAAATGATAAATAGGTGACCCTCTACCAGATGTCAAAAGAATAGTTTTAAAAGCTTGAAAAACATGGCCGCTAGTGAATGGGGAAAGTGTTCATGATATTACTTTATCGTAAAAAACTTTCAAATCTTCTACTCTGAAACTACTGGTCTGTGTTGAACAATATTTTTTACACAAATTATTCACTGGTGTTTTGGTCAAATAATTTTCTTAGCTAAACAAAACATGTCCACTGGTAGATGGGGTGAGTTTACCTATGATGGCTTATAGAGAAAACTTCAACACTTTCTTCTTTAAAACTACTGATCCAAATTGAGAATTATTTTAGACCAATGATTCATTGGTGAACCTCTACAAGATTTCTTAAACTTATTTTGTTCGGTTTAAAATAGACCACAATTTGGTTTGGGTACGTTTTTTCTTGATAGCTCACCAGACACGCAGTGCCATGTATGAGCTTTTGTGATCGCCCTGTGTCTGTCGTCTTCAGTCGCCCGTCGTCCATCATTCGACTGTTGTGAACTTTTACTTTAAAGAACTTTTTCTTGAAAACCACTGAGCCAATTTCATCAAAACTTAATATGAATGTTCCTTGTACGTGTTATAATGCTTCTTTTGAAACTATAGGCACTTTCATACATATACCAATGGCCTAAATAAGCAGACGACGTTTTCTGTGTGTTCTCGGGTTCAGGCTAATATTCACGTTGAGTGAAGTCCTGGGTTATTACCTTAGCCTTATTAGGTAGAGTATTTGCCAAATTTCTCAGACTTTCATTTACCAAAGTGCAATTTCATGTGTTTAACGTTTATAGTTCGAGATTAATAGAGATTGTTTGAAACCGATTTCGTTGAGTAGCAGTTATTGAATTATCATACTTTGTTAAAGCCACTGGGTGTCGCGAATTAGGAGATTTTGCCCTTAATTCATCAATGATGACATAGTACATGTAACAGCAATAGTTCAACTGTATCTCATTATTTTGCAATTTATTTTCAGTCCAAGATGAAATTGAATAGATTTCTGATCATTTCTGATAAGTTAAATTGTTTCAGAGAAACGGATCTTAGGAGAAAGCAGATCCGTCTGCGACAGGGGAAAGTGAATTGGCACACCTCAGCACTAAGTGCTCAAGCTGAACGGTTGTGGTTAGTCAAATTCCGGCATCCGTCGTCATGCATCGGTATCGTGTTTCAACAATTTATTTGGTCCAAAACGTTCTCAAAGGAATAATTGTTTTAACTCAAAGTGGTTTATTGAGAAATAAAAACATGTTCTCTACTGCAAGTCTTTTTGCCTATATCCGTTATTATTTATAAGTAAACACACGCGAAAACTAGTGATGCAAATATTCCCAAATACAGGGACATTCGTCTTTGCAGCACGAATTTATTTAATATGCATTTGTCCGGAAAAGCGCCGATCTATACTAGAAATTATCTTATCGGTCAATGAGTATATACGCTCCAATCATTGAGTGTTCCCTTTAGTGAGGATTTACATTTGACGCGCTCGATGAACAATACCGGTAGTCCCGCCATTGGACCTAAAGCGGAAATGTTCCTGTCATTGATTGGTCAAAGCGCTCAATATTTTGACCAAAATTGCGCAGAATTACAACAGTCCCTACCTTTTGGCCTATATGTTGCCAATTTTATATACAAGCACTATATTGCACTTGTTTCACTCGTAATTAAGATAACTCGTGAAAGCTATGAAATATAACTAAATACATAACGTAGTTAAAATGTACTAAACTGAAATAGTTCACTCGAAGTTCCAGGGATCATTTAGTAATAAAATCTACGATTTATTTCAGATAAAACGTATACATGGAACAGACTGTCGACATGGGATGAAGTTCAGGTCGGCATGGTGGCTTACATCAAATACTTGAAACTATGGCATGCTGTGCTGATAACACATAAGCATCCACACGAAGGGATAATTACGGCTATACACTACGCTTGGCCCAGCTTGTTTAGCAGGTTTGTCGTGTTAGAGGAATCCTTCCTTGTGCATGTCCAAAGAGGGGAAGTATGGGAGCAGAAATTTCCTAGCAATTGGAGAAGAGACCCACAAAGGGCTATAGAAAGAGCGAGAATGCTTATTGGCGAGAGAAAGTTTAATATGTTTACCAGGCGTTCTAGTCACATGATTCTCGAATGTGTTTTGAAATCCTCACATCAGGCCTATTTAAATAATAATTCCCTATTCTGGTGAAAGTTAAGCTGTGTTGTCATATCTATTTGCGAATTAATTTTAAACTTTTCAATCGCAAACACAACATATAGAAAGTCCGATTCAGAGTTATCAGTGTACAAAAGGGGTTAAAGTATGCCACCTCCTCCACGACAGACTGTCGGTTAGTTTCAACATATTTATTTCATAATGTATACAACTTTTATGAACAAAACATGGATATACATTAGGATCTATTTGCGAATTAATTTTAAACTTTTCAATCGCAAACACAACATATAGAAAGTCCGATTCAGAGTTATCAGTGTACAAAAGGGGTTAAAGTATGCCACCTCCTCCACGACAGACTGTCGGTTAGTTTAAACATATTTATTTCATAATGTATACAACTTTTATGAACAAAACATGGATATACATTAGGATGAGAACGAAAGCAAAAGCTTATTTGGTTCTTCTCCTAGGTGTTACATGAATACTATCACGACTAACATATGTATAAAGCAATACATGAATTTGATATATTTTGAATCGTGACATAATACATTTTTCAATAAATAATGAGAAAAAGAGATGATAATAGAGAACAAAAAATCAAATTAATTTCATTGTCAAGATATAAGGATGTTAAGAGCATGAATTCATGAAAGATGGTAGGGATGTTGGGTCATAGTTTAGAATGATACAAAAGACACTTCTATGAGTGAGTTGTGGTATTTGACCTTTCTAAAGAAGATAGGGATAAGCAAGTAATACACAAAGGATAAACAAACGAAAAAATAAGATTAAACACTAGTGTAAATTCATATTTAAAACGTTTGGTTTTAATTATGTAGGTTTGAACAGCATTAAATATATCGACGTTTTGTTGTAATGTAAGACTGTCATCGCCGTACAGAAACACTTTTGTAGTAGGTGTACATATACTATTGACCGTGTGTAACATAGGCGTACGTGAAGAGTCGTATGTGTGCCATGACATGAAATAATGATCAATACTTTCAACTTCACCACAGTGACATTGAGGCGATTCTACTATGTTTTTTCTGGAAAAGAGAAAGGTTCAGTGAACTACAGTTTGTTCTAAGCCGAGCATGTAAGACTTGAGCTTCTCTGTTTCCAGTATAGTAATAGGCTGGTATTTTAAAAGTCCTTTCTGATCGTATTGAGTTCTTAAAAGAAACAGCAGATACAGAGTTTCGTGTTTCTAGTGAGAGTGAATTCCACAGCTGAACTGCCTTTGGAAGAAAAGAATTAGAATACAATTGTGTTCGACAAAAAAGCATTTGTAAATTATCTGAATTTCTAAGACGATAGGAAGAAGTATCACTGACCAAAGGAGGTACTAGAGAGGAAAGGTAAGAAGGGCAAATGCCATAAACCATTTTATAAAACATTATAAGTGTGTGCTGCTCGCGTCTTGTTTCAAGGTTATCCCAGCCGGTTTCAGTGTATAGATTATCTTTTGAGACGAATTTAGTAGTGCCGGTGACTATTCTGGCTGCTTCTCTTTGAATTTTGTCGAGTTCTTCCTTTTCCTCGTTAGTACAATTTGCCCAAACAACATCGGCGTATTCAAGTATCGGTCTAACAAAGCTAAAATAATTCGTCTCAAGAGATCTCCTATCAAGTTTATATTTAAGTTTTCGCATAACATTTAACCTACCCCAAGCTTTGTTTTTTATGTATTCTATGTGGACGTGCCATTTACCGTCATTTGAGAGATGGACTCCTAAATGTTTATGAGATAGAACTTCAGTTATATCTTCATTTAGCATTATCAAAGTAGGATGGTTTGTTTTATTTACTCTCCTTTTTAAAGTTAAGGATTCAGTTTTGGAGGGATTGAATGAAACGAGCCAACGCTCTGCCCATTTTGAAATAATGGATATATCAGAATTGAGAGTATCAGCGGCAGTATTAGCATGTTCAACAACAATATAAAGGCTTGTATCGTCTGCAAAAAGGCGACTATTAGATTGGATATCGGAGACGATATTATTTATGTAAATAAGAAATAAGAGGGGGCCTAGGATTGAGCCTTGTGGTACCCCTGCATTTGTATTTGACCAATTCGATGAGGTGCCGGGTAGGGTCACCCGTTGTCTTCTATTAGTAAGATAATCAGAAAACCAATTTAATACAGAGCCATTGATTCCTGCACCTTTTAGTTGAGTTAAAAGACCTTTGTGCCAGACACGATCAAAAGCTTTACTGATATCAAAGAAAACTGTTCTTACATTTTTGCCGTCATCTAATGCTTTACACAGAGTATTGTAGATAAAAGTAAGTTGATTAACTGTAGAGTCCCCCTGTATGAAACCAGATTGTAAATGTGATAGGAAGTTATTATCAAGAAGAAAGTTGTAGACATGTTTAAAGATAAGCCTTTCTAAGACTTTGTCTATATTACTAAGGAGTGACATAGGACGATCATTATTGACGAGAGAAGAGTCTCCTTTCTTAAAAATAGCACATACGTTAGCTTCCTTCCATGTTGAAGCTAAAACACCTTCATTTAGCGATTTATTGAAAAGATCACAAGGTGGACTACAAATTTCTTTCGAGAGTTCTCGAAGAATACGATTGTTCACACCGTCTGGTCCTGAAGCTTTTCCAAGAGGAAAGGCCCTCTAAAAGTGTAAGAACTTCATCAGTATTAAAGATAATGTTAGACAATGATGAATTACTTTGGGGAACCAGTGGAACGGTTATATTTGCATCATCAATAATGGATTGGTTGGTGAAAAAAGTGTTCAGAAGGTCGGCTTTTTCTTTGTCTTTAATTGCAATCTTATTGTCATAATAGAGAGTTGGAAGGGTAGGTTTTTCATCGGACGATATGAAGCTTTTTAAAGATGTCCACCAATCACGTGAGTTAGGGGTGCTAGAGGTAAGTTTAGCAGACTTGCTTATGAAATATTTCTGTTTTGCATCCCGAATGAGGGATATAATTTCATTCCGGAGTTTTTTAAATTTGTTCCAAGTATAAGTAGTTTTGTCTGTTTTAGCTTTTTTGTACAATCTTTTACGCGCTCTAATTTTCCTTTTGATTGTTGATGTGATCCACCGAGGTTCTAATGGTTTTATGGTGCCAATTTTATTAGGAATGCATTGTTTACTTATATCTAAGATTCTTTGAGTAAATTTGCTATTATACTTATTAATATTTACGTCGGTCACGTCAGTCCAGTCAGTCAGGTTTGCCTTTTCACGTAAAGTGTCGTAGTCTCCTTTGTCGTAGTACCATGTCTGTCATATGCCTTTAGTTTAGGTTTGTCATAACTAAATAAAGCGTAGATTGGGCAATGATATCTTTGTACTTGGTTTAAAAAGGGACCCCCACCCCACTAGTTATAACTTTAGTATATTGGTTTGTCAGAATAATATCTATAAGTGATGACGAGTGTTCTGTAAAATTAGTAGGTTCATGTATAATTTGCTTAAAGTCGAATTGATTGCATAAAGAATTAACCTTTCGAGCAGTAGTTTGTTGTAACATATTTAAGTTAAAGTCACATGTAATAATAATATCATTAACACGTGAATCAAAGGACGTGAATCTGCCGAATTCTCCCGAAGTGGAGAGTAGATTCAAAAAGGGGAATAACCGCACGTAAAAACAATGATGAACTATAAATGTACTATCCAGATAACTTACTTACTTACTTAATCCTGATTTCATTTGTCATCTGCTGCGGGTTTCCCAGCATCGGGGGTAGGCAGCAGGCGGCTAGTATGTCTGATACTAGATCTCCAAGCAGCTCTGTCTAGTGGGTTAACATCCCCAAGGTTGCATACATCCATGTCTGCCTTCACACAATCAGACCATGTCTTTCTTGGTCTCCCGCGCACTCTTGGACTTTGAACCTCCATTGTTCAAGTTTAATTATGAACCAATGCTGAACAGTTATAGAAGAACTATGTTAAATGATGAACTGTTAATGTACTATCCAGATTTTTTAAGTTTAATAAAGAACCAATGATGTACAGTAGAATAAAGTTAATGTTCAATGCTGAATTAATAATGAACTGTCTGCTTGATGCTGAACTATCAAAGTACTCTGGTGAATCTGAAATATAGTACATTGTTAGGGGTCTAATCGTGTACTTTTCAATGATATACTAATACTGAACCACAACTATGTATTAAACAGTACAGTATTGGTTCATTATTGGTTCATAATTAGTTATTTGATTAATTTTATTTTTGTTTGGGCAGGTATGAAACGTTTTCGCATGTTATTGAGTGCGGCTGTGTGTGTTTTGTCTGCGTGAAACATATCTTTGTGGATAGAAAAGCATGATATTTGGCATTTGTACACTGTCAGTAGAATAATCAAAGTGATAGTAATGCGGAATTTCATTCTACACCTATACGTCGGCATAACAGAAAATCTACTACTCAAGTAACAGTTCATATTGATTGTAGAAGGAAGTATGTACATGATATCCACCGAACTCGTTTTCAAAAGTTATTATGAGTGTCAGTTGTGTTGAAAGAAAGGTAGCATTTACCTCAACATCTCCACCATCTATAACATGAAAATATGCGAAAATAGAAAATAAATAGAAATACAAAGTTATAGAAAACATATCAAAATGAATTTGAATGTAGGACTAATGTTTGAGTTATTCATAGAAAAAATATTCAGTTAGCTATGGACACGTTTTATACTAATAGTGTTACGTAACTGTTTAACAACTATAAAAAGAAAATACTGTGTTATAATTATTATTGATCATAATTGTTAATTTACCAGTTGATTAGAAACTGTAATACATGTACAACTTTCCTACCGTCGATTTTAATATTACATGTATACAGCAGGAAGAGAACACAAATAATATTCTTTAAGCCTGGTATACCGATATGTACTAGAGCTCGAGACAAGAGGGAGTAATCTTAACAATTCCAACATATTCCCTCACAGCATTAAAACCCTATGTCATTCCTGTCCGTTAGAATCGTTTCAAGCTGACGATTCTATTGAGCAGCAACGCCACAGTATCCACTGCAGGTATAAAGAAAAACTCCCCCTATCAGGAGCTCTGGTGTACGTCGAACAGTCTGGTTTGCGATCAGAGGTCAGGTAGCATGTCGTCTGATCTTGAAAGAGATTGGTCAACAACGTCTTTATCCAGTGTAAAGTATATGCGCAGCTATTACTGTGTCGAAAAAGTATAAAGCAACCGACAAAAGCTATTCTTATAGTGCAACCTCTCTATTACGCCCACCATACGAGATGAAATATACCAAGTTTAAGGCCGGTGGCTGTCCAAAGCAAGATGACAATAAAGCAGAAAGTTCCTATAGGAGCCTTCAGCCCTACTGCCACCCCAGGCAGCCACCTGTCCCAAGTGCCATCCACAAGCCTACATTCCAGTGCTCGTATTAGAGAGATTTTACCCATTATATCAACAAATAAATACATAACACCTATACAAGCGACAGAAGAAATATTCGGCAGCTGACATTAGTTGGTACAGTAAAACGTCTCCATGACGATCACTAGACAAAATGCTAATGAATTTTACCAGTGACAGGATATAGCCAAAAGCAAGGCAAAATCAAAGCAGGAAGTTCCTAAAGGAGGTATCTGCTTTACGTTCACTCCGCTCCAAGCTGCCACCTGAACTAAACGCCTAGTAATTAATACAATTTAATGGTGGTTATGGAGAAGTCTCGCTGTATTTCACCAAAGAGATTGAAAGTAGTTAACACTCGTATATTATCAAAATAGATGAATGTCGTGGCTCAGAGATTACGCACACGTAGCCTGTCTGATGTAGGTTCGGCATTGTTAATAATTTCAATTTAATAGTTTCAAGATAATTGAAATATTTTGCACATAGGTTAAATATATTTTTTCCTGATAATTGAAATATTTCGCATATAGATTTATTTTTTATAATAAGCGAGCAGCTAACAATCAATATATAAGCAATATGTCTAAACACAAACATGTTATAGATTTTGTATGTACACGCATATTCATCAAATATCAACTAATTAAAGTCATAAGGGTATAAAGGGTATAAACGATCCTTATTTACATGTATGTACATTAGCCCATTTGATACAAGGGACGAGTATATTCATCCTTTGAAAACAGTTTACCTGCGAAGAGAACACTTGTCCTAGGAAACAGTGAATATTCATATCGGTGGCCCATGCCGAAGTGAATGGCGTCTGAATTGTACGTCATTTTGCAGCACAGTTCAGTATATTAAACACCAGTCGATAATAATAGACGGACCAGATATGATTGTAAATTGATCTGTCCATCTGAAAGATCATAGGTAGATGGTTTGAATTTTTATCTTCGTGCTATATAAAGCATTACTCTAAAATTGTTTCAAGTTACCGAAGGCATACTAAGTTCCGTCCGAGACTGTCAACCATCACAAGCGGTACAGAAGTAGTGCAGAAGGTCACCTAAAGTAGCACTCTACATTACCTCCAAACCGCTCTTGGCAGTAACCGTCTCAAGGAGCGTACGAGTAAAAGTTCTTTTGAGTGGCAATTAAATAACCTTGTCTAGAGACCTTTTAAAACCACTTACTATATTTATACCGGTTCCACTGTACACACAGACAAACATAGTAAGCATATATAATACCGGGTGAAAAATGAAACTCATGGTGTAGTCAGTGACTTTACCCATCGTCCCATTGCAGGTTTTCTGTTTTTAGGATAACTGGTTGTTTAAAGCAGCCGGAGAGTAAAGCTAAATGCTTTTTGAGGAGAATCCCACTCCACTTTCTGCTGGCCAGAACAACCATCTGCTAGGATATAGGAAAGATTTCTCACACTTCATGTTCATTGTGGCACGAGATGAAACCTTTTCAACCGATAAATAAATCAAAGGCGTAAAGAAATTCTTCTTTGGGGTAATGGGTTAAGATCGTGTATTTGTGAGAATTTGGCATATCAACATAGGAGGGGATATATGAGTTGGGTAGCTAAATATATACTATACTTGAGATAGTCTCGATTCATACATATGTCTGACAATAAATCCGTGTTGCTGTTTGAATATACATTATACCAATTTGTGTGAAATATGGCGATTTTGTGCTCAAGACGATGTTTCTCTGTCGAAAGTAGAGAGAAACATCAATGAACAGCTAAAACATGCCAGTACATTAACTCATATATTGGGTTCCAGATAAGAGGGAGTAAGCTGATTAGATCCAACATTTTCTCACTTATTTAGGCACCAAATCCTACGCCGCAACTACTCACAAGAATAAGACTCACAAGACTGTCGGTTAGTGGATATTGGTATAAAACAACTGAAACGGCCTGTAAGAAAATTGTCACGCAGTGAATCGTACGCTTTAAGGTCTGAAAGACAAACACACAATGTCAAACATAATGTTAACAAAGAGGAAAGAAAACCTTTATCTAACCTTCAAAAAGACGCTTCTATCAGGCTGATACTTCCGGTGCATAAAGGGCGATGCACACCTGTTTTGGATAATATGAACTACAAGAACACATAAGCCTTGTCATGACAAAACCTGCCTTATTGCAACGAAAACATTGTGCAGACCAAGCACCGTTATCACCACAGGCCATGCATCTGAGTTTGTCTACACGGCCAAATATCGTAGATAATACTACTAAATACAACGTTTAGATATTTGTGGGTGTGCCCATTAGTGTTTAATTTATACATAGAGCACTTTTCATCCCTATCCTTCTCTTTAGGACTCTATCCACCCGGTTGGTGGTACAGAAATGTTGATGATATCAAATAGAGAACTGCATGCGCAGTTTGTAGATGAATTCACCAAACAACTAAACAACAATCGATCCTGACATAAAATTACCGAACAGGACAATTTCTAGACACACCAACAACTAGAAATGGGAATGGTACATTAATTAACTCATTATCCCCTGAAACTTCCAATGAAAAATTCCTGTTTGCAATAAAGCCTGGTCCATTTTCGACTATTTAGGGTTGTTTTTTATAATAAATTACAAAATGACAAACAGTGAAGACCCTGATCAGAGGGCTCCTGCAGGAGCCCTCTGATCAGGGACTTCACTGTTTGTATAGGACACGTGTACTCGTCACAGGTACACCTTTGGTAAAGGACGCATATATGCGTCACTAGGGCTCAATGAGTTAAAGACTACTGTTTACAGAAAACGTATCCATGCCGACCAAGTATACTGATGAATACTTTTTTTCTCAGCTTTAGCCCACCGCATCATAGCCTATCTGAATAGGGAGTAACTAGGTAGGCATGTATTACAAGGTTCTCAACTCTACTCTGAGATGCAGTCTGCTTGGAAAGAAAGAAACTATCTCTCAGGGTGCGCACTGATAACTGTATAAACTGAAACTAACTCTTTCAGTGGGTGAATAAATAAAAAATTAAAAGGTGTAAAATGTGTAGCTATGGAGTGGTGGGTTAAATACTTTTTTAATGTGGGTATTTTTTAATTTGCTGTTTACTCACAGATATGATGTCTATTTGCTCATACTTTCTGTATCCCAAATCTAACATGCATTATGCCATATATGGTCCAATTTGTTTGACCAGACAGGGTTTTGTACCTAGAGCTGGTCTGATTTGGGTTCTATAGTTGAGTTGAGTGCAGTGAAAAATGATATTAATTGCCGCCTACAAGTTGATTGATATATACCCTGTTAGAGTCATAAAATTTAAGTAGTCACTCACAGAGGCTATCTTTAGTATTGAGTTGAGATGGTTGCTTGGAGCGGGCGGGGGAGATGTAGAAAGATCCCATAGGAGCTTTGTGCATGGATTTGTGCCTGGTTTGAGCTGCCATCTAAACAGTAAACACATATCTATCTTTAAGAGCTCTGTGCCTGGCTTTGTGCCTGGTTTTGAGCTGCAATCTAAATAGTAAACACAGATCTACAGGGCTGCCATAAGTTGACATGAAAAAAAAAAAAAAAAAGCCTAAGATTTCCAAATTTGCATTTTTTAAGTAAGATTTTATAACCCTACCTTTACCACCTAGCCTGTTTCTAGCTGTGTTGACATGTGACTAATTAAAGAACGCTGGAAGTAAAGCAGAACGCGCCTTAATGCGCATTCTGCTTTACTTCCATCATGCTTTAAACTAACATGTACCAGAATGAAATCCGAAGATTTAGGAAAAATCCGGAGAAATGGAAGTCCTGTATATAATATAGATGCAGTTGGGGTGTGAGGCTGCATGCTTATTATTTTAAGTTTATATTGCTTCATGTGATGTATCCTAGGCTCTCTGTGTCACCAGATGTGACTTATTCTCTTTATTTTGTCCCAAGCTTATTTGGTGTTTTTTGTTACATTGTATGTTTGTTTGTGCCTGTGTTTTTGGATGGTTTGAATGTGCCTAGTATCATGGTATGCAAGTAATCTCATGAAGTAAAGAAGTAAAACCCTAACAGGGTAGACTCAGGGTGGAAGGCCAATATGCTGATAAGTCCCTGATCTTGGGTTTACAAGGTTTGAAAAACTATTTGTCATCTTAAATGTAATCCTAGAGAATATTAGTTGAAAAGAACTAAATGTTGCAGGGTAATGGGCTGACTTCTTACTATGGCACTGATCATGTATATACATGTATATATATAATATATATTATATAAGTTTTTGCATAGCTCCAAGCCGGAGTTACTTCTGTTACTTTTTTTCTCTGTTACATTGATCCCTTGATTGACCCTTTAACCCATAGCATGTCTTTCTAGTTTTGAAAGAAGGTGAATGTTTGAAGCAGGTTGGGGGTGAAGTGGGATGTGCCTTAAGGCACTGTCTGCTTTACTTTCAGCATGCTTATAGGCTCACACCTTTTAGAATAAAGAAAATATTCCTCAATTGGTACATGACTGTATAAATTGGAACTCTTTTCTTCAGTGGAGGAATAAACTGAATTGGTTAGAGAGTACTTCTGTGGGAGGAAGGGATAAAAAAGGGTAAAATACATTTTTACTATATGTTAGCCATGTACAGTTACCACATTTTTTGTTGCTTAGCACACTTTATGAGTGCCCATCTGTTGCATGTTTGTGCATGTACATTGCTTGTATCAGGACTATCTAAAGTCAATGTTTGAGCAGTTATAGTTAATGTCCAATTTCTAAACAACCATGTGCCATTATTGACAGTACTGAAAACTATCATAGACACTACATAGCTGTTAAATCCTTTACATCCTTGTTTTTGAATCCTAGACCCTTTGCTACATAGCTTGTATACAGTATACTTATCAAGACAGATGGATACTTAAGCAGGCTAGGAGTGAGTCAGAGTGCTGAGACTGTTTACAGAATTTAAGCAGAGCAATACTGCAAAAAACAAAAAACAACCATTACAGTATAAAGGATATGTTTTAACATTGTAACATGCTACATGTACATATATTTACCCTGACCTGATGCTTATATTTATTGGTTATTTTACAAGTCAATATTGACTAACTAATAGGAAAATATGAACACGGGCAAACAGTGTAGACCCAGCTTACATGATTGTAATGAGCCCTCTGATCTGTGTCTACATTGTTTGCGACTCTAGTAGATCTATTTCTCTCATAAATATTTTTAAAAAACCCTGCAAAATGGGTGTGGATCTATCTTCATATCACCTGGTCCCATGCTCGTTGGGCTTTTGCGTTTGGTCCGGTATCTCTCTCAGGCTTCGGTGGCACATATTTGAAAATATTTTAAAAATTCGACATATACACACGACATGTGTAACTGTTATTGCACCGAATTGTATAGTTCTTGTGGGCGTACGTGGTGCTATATGTGTACGCCTGATTTAATCCATAAACGTGATGGCATACTGGAGCGATCAAGATGTATGATCTATGACTGAGTACCGGTTGATATAATGACACAATCTAGAGAGCAGTACCATCGACGGTGTATGAATCACAAGTACTCTTGCCTCAACACCGCAATGTTTACAAGCTCCAGGAAAACCCAGATGAACTAAATATAGATATGCTTATGACGGCATACACCCTTTACGAAAGTCAACTCAAGAAAATTTAACATTAAATGGCACTTACGGTATACATCAGGATAGACATCTACATCATCTCCACAGAATAAGAATGTTTAGCACTATTGTCTTTCCTCTCTATTCGTAGCACTTTAGTAATCACAAATAATCCAATAGAACAGCACGTGTGTCGAAAAAAATTATTTTCCCTAAACGAGGCTAATGACCTCTCTTGTAAACAAATCAGGTGTGACATGACCTTGATGCCGAGAGACGCAGAAGTGTAGGCTATTATCATTTTGATTATAGTGCGAGTGTAGACGCCAACTATGACAGACATAATGGTCACTATCAACATTGTTCTATAAGCAGCAAAATACATATATAAATGTATACATAATGCCAAATAACACGTACACAATTATATATAACCCAATATCCCATATGGCCTGTTTCTTGTTGTGAAGATATGTGACCACTATTTAAGCGGGTTGTTCAAGGCGAAACAGGACGTACCTTAAGGGGCTTTCTGTTTTACTTTCAACCTACTTTAAGCTGGATCTATTACCTGCTAGAATATAGAAAATAGTTCTTATGATTTTTAATTGTGACAGTATAAATGTGAACGATTTCCTTCATCAGAAAAATTAATTAAAGGCGTAAAACTACCTTTTACAGTAGATCTAATAAAATAGGCCTAAAACAGTATATGTAGTTCGGGACCAACCGCTGCGTCAAGTACTCAATATGACCTGGTCTTGATTTGCACTGTTTGACACCCACATGCAACTATATAAATTATAGATGCATGTGGGTGTCAAATAGATTTTTTTATAGAGCTCTATACTATTTTCGGTAGTACTAGGTATTGTAGATCTATAGTGCCTGGAGTGACCGGTGCTTGGTCTGTAAAATGTTGCGGTGCGGCGAGGCTGGTTTCTGTCGGGGCATGGCGCTTGTCTTCATTTTTATTTTTTCAGTAAAAGTACATTTTGAGTTTGGTGTCTGCACTCATACGCTTGCGGATGTAGTTCGTGTCTCGGCATTTTTGTCATTTTTGTCATACCTTTGTAAATATATCAAACTTCCAACTTAGATATTCGACCCAACTGGTAGCGCCTATCGTTTGTTATTTAAACATGTTTGTAGTTGTTTGTAGTATATTTTGTACCTATTTCTTTTTACTTGTAACTATTGTGTGTTTTCTGTTATTCATATACCCTTTTCTACTTATGTCGCCACAATATCTACCCATACATTACAGTCTTAAACATATATCAAACCAGTCTTATATTAAGCCACTTTCAATAATGCGCATAGAATTACTAGCCAGGTATACATACGAGTCTCATATTTCTTTTTCCAAGTCATGACGCTAGATGATAAAATAACTATAGGCTCACTCAATTGTCAACGTTTAAGTGGGAGAGAGAAAAAAAAAGATGTGCTTAATTTTTTAAAACTAAAACAATACTCTATATTCTGCTTACACGATACACATTTCACAGAAAAAGAAGAAAAATACAGAAGAACGCAGTGGGGGTATGATTGTATATGTAATAGTTTCAACAGCCAATCAAGAGGAACAGCAATCCTTTTTAATAATAACTTTGAATATAAAATACTTAATACAAAAAAAGATGCACAATGAAACAAACTTTTTATTGAAATTGAATTTGAAGGTAAAAAAGTCTCATTGATAAATATATATGGTCCAAAAAGTGATAATCCTGCAGTTTTTGACACCATTAAACAAGATTTAATAGCTGCTAATAATGAATACATTATCTGGACAGGAGATTTTAATTTAGTCATGAATCCGGAGAAGGATACAAAAAACTATGTTAATATTAATAACCCAAGAGCAAGAGAAAAAGTTCTTGAATATGCGCAGAACTAAACCCCATTGATATATGGAGAGAACTAAACATTGAATCACAAAGATATACATGGCGGACCAAAAATGGTAACAAACACGGTAGGTTAGACTTCTTTCTTATCTCTCAAAATCTCTTCAGTAACATCAGTGAAACAAAAATTGAATTTGGTTACAAGAGCGACCACTCTATTATCACCCTAATTATAAAGGGACAGGAAATAGAACGAGACCGACCTTTTTGGAAGTTTAACAATTCTTTATTAAAGGACCAACAATATATAGAACAGATAAAAACAGTAATTGATGAAACTAAAGTACAATATAGTGAACCTAACCAAAATCAAAATTCGACTGACAACAAAAATATTATTTTAACTACTAATGATCAACTATTTTTTGAAGTATTATTAATGAATATTAGAGGGAAAACAATTTCATACTCTAGTTACAAAAAAAAACGGATCAAAGGGAAAAATTGCTAATTAATGAGATAACAAAACTTGAAGAAAACGAAGAAGAAAATAGAAACTTAATATCTGATAAAGTAAACGAACTGACAGAAATACGAGAAAACAAATAACAAGGTCTGATGGTAAGATCAAGGGCAATATGGTTAGATAAAGGGGAAAAGGTAACACAATATTTTTGCAATTTAGAGAATAGAAATTTTATTAGTAAACAAATGCCAGCACTAATTAAAAATGATGGTAGTAAAACAGAATCACAGACAGAAATAGTTAATCAAGCAAAATACTTTTATGCTCATCTTTATTCAGATAGAAATACCACTGATATAAATTTAAATGAATATTTCCATGAAACTGACATAAAAAACTAGAGGAAAACCAAAAACATCACATGGAAGGTAAAATTACAAAAGAAGAAGCAGAAAAGTCCTAAAAAATATGAAAAATAATAAAAGCCCCGGATCAGATGGATTTACTGTAGAATTTTTTAAGTTTTTTTGGAAAGACATAGGCGATTTTTTGATAAGGTCAATCAATTTTAGTTTTGAAGCTGGTGAGTTATCAAACACACAAAAAGAAGGGCTCATTACTTGTATCCCAAAGGGTGATAAGGACAAACAGTATTTGAAAAACTTGAGGCCTATCTCACTTTTAAATGTAACTTATAAAATAGTTTCTGCTTGCATTGCAAACAGAATTAAACATGTTTTACCTATATTGATAAGTGAAGATCAAACAGGTTTTATTAAAGGCAGATTTATTGGAGAGAATATAAGAAGACTGTATGATTTACTGCAATATACTGAAGAAAACAAAATACCCGGTCTCTTATTACTTATTGATTTTGAAAAAGCATTTGATTCTATTTCCTGGCCCTTTATAACAAAAACCCTCAATTTCTTTAACTTTGGTAACTCATTTATCAAGTGGATAAACCTTTTTTACAATAATATAAAATCATGTGTTCTAGTAAATGGGAAAATATCAGAGTGGTTCAATATTTCAAGAGGATGTAGGCAAGGGGATCCTCTCTCCCCTTATATTTTTATTCTATGCGCAGAAATCCTGGCAATAATGATCAAAAACAATAAAAACATAAAAGGTATAAAAGTGGGTAATGAAGAGCATCTCATATCTCAATATGCTGACGATACAACTCTCACACTTGATGCAACTGAAAAATCTCTAAAATTTGCTCTTAAAACATTAAAATTCTATGCTGACGCCTCCGGCCTTCACATAAATATTGAAAAAACTAAAGCCATATGGTTTGGCAGTAAGAAAGCGAGCGAGGAAAAATACTTTGAAGATAAGAATCTATGTTGGGAAAAGGGTAAATTCCGTGTTTTAGGAATTAATTTCCATGTAAATTTAGAAGAAATCAACAATCTGAACTATCCCGAAAAAATTAGAGAAATTAAATCACTTTTAATTAATTGGTCTAAAAGGATATTGACACTATTCGGAAAAATTACGGTTCTTAAAAGCCTCGCAGTTTCAAAATTAAATCACCTGTTTCAATCTCTACCAAACCCCACAAACAATATACTAAAAGAATTAAACTCAATATTTTTCAAATTTCTATGGAACAACAAACCAGATAAAATTAAAAGAAACACAATAACACAACACTATTCTGACGGGGGTTTAAAGATGATCAATTTATTAACATTTATTGACTCAACAAAAGTAACATGGATACGTAGGATCTTAAAAGATAACAGTAAGTGGATCAACATTCTAGAAAAAACCTTCCCAGAAGTAAACGAAATGTTTAACTATGGTATTAACTTTTTACAGAACAAACTCAAGAATATAAATAATGCATTCTGGAAAGATGTTTTTAATGCTTGGATTCATTTTAACAAAACTGTTCATGTATTAACCTGGGAAGACTTTTTATCTCAGCCATTATGGCATAACCCCCTAGTGAAGGTCGGAGGCAAAACGATTATTTATAGATCTTTTATCAATAAGAATATTCTTTTCATAGCAGATCTTATAAACGCTAACGGCAATTTTAGCAACCTGGAAGAAATCCGTAACAGATTAGAAATAGACACAAACTTCATTCAATATAACGGTTTATTAGGTACTTTAAATAGACTAAAAAATGATCTACACAACAACTAAACCTAATTAGACCAGTTTGGCCAAAAGCAATAAAATTGATCTTTAGATGAAAAAGGCTCGCAAAAAATTTATCAAACCATATTAAATTGCAGTGCTCCTCCAAAAG
The DNA here is from genome assembly GCA_922989275.2 of Gari tellinella. NCBI lineage: Eukaryota > Metazoa > Mollusca > Bivalvia > Cardiida > Psammobiidae > Gari > Gari tellinella. The sequence goes on from OV277873.1 coordinate 50,226,252, forward strand.
CGGAAGCAAAATGGAGAATTGAACTTAACTTAAATAACAACTTTAACTTTAAAAATATATACAGCAATTTACAAAAAATAACCAGAGACTCGAACCTAAGATGGTTCCAATACAAAACTTTACACAGGATTCTGGCAACAAATAAATATCTGAAGACAATAGGAATAAAAGATGATGAAAGTTGCAGTTTCTGTGGTCAGCAAACTGAAACATTTATACATCTCTTTTCAGATTGTGAAATAATAAAAAACTTTTGGACAAATATAAAAGGTTGGTTGATTTCAAATTTTACTTTTTTTTCCGAACTTGATTTTTCAAAAACAGACATCTTTTTAGGCATAATACACTCCAAAGAAACAGACTTAATAAAAAACTGGATAATACTTTTGGCCAAAAAATACATATATAATAATAAATACAAAAACACAATACCAGAAATACAGGGTTTTAAAAAATTTCTTAAAGCCAACTTCATTATAGAAAAACAAGTTGCCTTTAGCAATTGTGAGTGGGATGCTTTCAACAAGAGATGGTCAAAGTACAAACGACTGTTCGAGATTTGACCGTTTCTTGTTATATCTGCTTCTATACCTTTATATATATATGTATATAACCCTTATAGGTAAATAAGATATGTGGCGGTAAGTAAACATGCTTGTTTTTTTATAAATACATGTATATAACGTTCTTGACCTCTATCTTCATAGCTGTTCTTTCAGTTTAAACCCTTTACATGATAGCCTATTTTTAGAATTGAAGATATGTGCCTTCTTAAAGCAGGTTGAAAGTAAAGCAGAATGCGCCTTAGGGCGCATTCTGCTCTACGTTCAGCCTGCTTGAAGCTATCATGTGCCAGAATATAGAAAACATTCCCTATAATATATATTCATGACTGATTAAATTGGAACTATTTTCTTCAGCGGAGGAATAAATCATATTCGCTAAAAGGCGCTTCTATAGGGGAAAGGGTTAAAGATAGATAGTTAGTAGAGCAGACTAAAAGTGAAGCAGAATGCTCAATCAGGACCTCTTTGCTTTACTTTAAGGCTGCTTAAAACGGTCAGCTACTAAGATATAAGAACCACTCCTTAAAGTACATATCCACAACGATAAGATCGAAACATTAAATTCTTACTTTTCAGTGGAGAAGTAAAATAGATATGCTTAGATGAGCATCTGTGGAGTAGGAGGTCAACCATGTACTACTGTTAGAGTTAAACTTGCATAGCTATATGTTAAAACACACACAATGATTGTAAATTATACGAAATAAACTTTTGAAAAAAAACAAATTGGACTTTGAATCACACCACCAAGTCGAACCCAAACTTTAGGTAGTGAGAACTTTAACCTTAATCTCATAATCACTCGCACGATTAAAAGTGAAGCAGGGGTCATTATTCAAATGTAATATTTACGGCATTCGTATATTTACTTAACCTCTTCACTGTCGTTTCCAGAGTGCCATTTTTAATTGTAAACAGCTTGGATCATGGCCAGACGCCATCACGGCATTTGTTCAGGATCCAAAATGTTTGACACTTTATACAAGTCTAAACACCTGAAATGGGAAAAATAAAAGCAGAAACCAATTGTTTCAAATGAACTACACCTGTCCTGAAATCAATGATTGTTTTTAAAGGACTAAACACTCATGTACTGGTCTCACACTTCACACCTTTTGCAATCACTTCAGCACTTCGGCAAACACGTGGCGATAATAAACAGCACACATAAAGTATACGGTTGTTACAAAATGAAGTTATAAATTATGCAGATGGAATTTAACCATTTACCTGTTTCTATTTTTAAAGATCAGGTGACTACTTTATATTCGTTTGCTGTAAATGTATATCAGCAAGTGCACATCTAATTTTATTGCAGTAACTACTCATGTTTTTATTAATGGCTAACACTGTCCGGGAAACTGAAATCACCTGTAAAAAATATATGAAAATAACAATTATAGATTAAAGTTCATACAGAAAGCAAATAAAAGTTCATAATTATATATTTTATATACCATATAAAACAAGATATATATAAATGGGGGCGTTTTGACTAGGGGTTGGGGGCGTTTTGACCAATTGTGGGGGCGTTTTGACTTGGGGCGTTTTGACCTGCAACACCAAGCGTTTACCTCACATGATTAAACCAGTTTATAGGGGCATGTTCGATTATCAGTCCGGAATTGACGGGATTGACTGAATCGAAATCGAATGGTCCGGAATTCAATTCCAGAACTGATCTATCAGTTCTGTTAAATTAGGTGGTGTGAGCAGAATTGTGACGTATCATCATGGTTCCCGGTACAATTTGCCAACGCTTCGACAGCAAAGTTTAACTTAGCAGGGAACCAGACTACCATATTTGCAAGGGTTCAATTTCGTTTTTATTTGATTTACCAATTCCATCGAATCGTTCCAAACAGTTCTGGAACTGATAATCGAACACGCCCTATATCTACTGTCCCTCACTACCAAAGGAGTACCAGCCCTGCGTTCATTAGGGCGAACCTCTTGCCGGTGGCGTTTTGCTCGGTGATAGCTACTAATGAACGCTAAGTTCGCCACAAAACGATTCTTATACTCTCTGTGAAGGAGATTTACCCATTTCAATGGGTGCTAGTGTATTCGCCCTATGAGCAATTCGCCGAATGATATAGATCTATAGTAACCTGGATGGTGAATCCGCCTAGAAAAACATTATATAGCGATTGTATTTCGCACTTTAAGTTATTTTACAGGTAGATCTAACAGTAATATACAAAAATAAGGATCAGCTTTCCTTGTGGTGTTGTTATCCAGATATTTTCAACTGAAATGAAAGATCAGTGTAGCCCCTAATCACTGAACACAACCTGTTTGATACAGGTTGGTGTTGAAAAGAATACAAGAAATAACATCATATCATACTGAAAGTATAATATGAGTAGTATTTTATATAGATCTACCGGTACATGTAAGGTGATCGGCCTCTAGTAAATATTGGGTTACATTATTAATGAAAGGCCTGAGAGGACATATAGGGCTGGATGATTAGAGGTTTGTTATATCTGAAATGATGGAACAATAAAGTATTTTTCTTCAAGTGTTTGAATCCTTTTTATATGAAGAAGCTACTGTCAGGCTTGGCTGACCCATGAACAGACAGCAAATTATCTATTATGCCAAAACGTCAAGGTGACCTTGACATTTAGGACTCCATATGTATACAATTTACAGAAGAGCATAATGTGCATAACAAAACTGGTTAGTTTTGGTTCAAATAAAATTTATTGAAATAATACGAACTAAACAGAAAAATAGAGATAGTAAGTACCTATTTTATCAAGAAGCACTTAACTCGAAACAAATCACGAATGAAATAAATGGCAACCAAAACAAACATTTAATAGCCGATTTTGTCCAAATTTTCAGTAAATGTGTAAAATTGAATGCCCTAAACAAACATACCCCGTTTGTATGCCACAATGCAGGTTAAAGATCATAAAGTCAGTACAAAGACGGCATTTTCAAATGTTTGCGCCTTAATTCGGGCTCAGTCAAATGGGAGCCTAGGGCAAGATAAATGTTTTTTACCATTAACTCGTGTTTTTCTTCTACATTGATGTCTATTCTTGAGGGAAACGCCAAAAATGCGAGTTAAAGCGTTTCTATAGTGAAATTTGGCGGGATTTTACAACAGAGTGGTATAACAAATAAATATTGGGAGAAAAGAGTGTTTTCTATAATTTATAAAGCTAAATTCGGGGCTGATTCACACTTTTTTAGCATTTTATTTGCTTTTTGGCCCTGTATTTGCACTAAAAAACAGGTGTACTGCAAATGTGAGGAAAAGGTGGATAGAACTGAAGGGATTAATAGGAATATAGCAACACCATAAAAGTCATGTTTTCGTTTCTCATTTCACACACACTCGTGGATATTTCAGATATATTGGAGAATTTTCTGTGCATATGGCTGTTAAATTTCATTAAAAACAATCTCAAGGAAGCTTTTGTCAACATTTTTATATATAGCCAGCGCTAGGAATCGAACCCAGACCACCCTCCATTATAGAGGACGTTCTAACTAATTAAACTACACTGGCGTTAGGGGAGACATTAGCAACCTTGAGAAAGACTTATTTTGAAAAATTTAATGGCACAAAGTTTACACCATTCTTCTTCCCATCTTTTCGTAAGGACTTTGGACCTTCTGGCATTAAATTCGTTTTATTATTGCAATAAAACAAATTTAAGGCCAGGTAGCTTTAGAGAGAAGTGCAGGCAGGCTCTCAGGAAGTGTTGAAATTGTCATGTATTTCCAAAATGTCACATTATACTGATTTTTCACACTTTTTTTCACAGTTTTTCACTATTTTTCACTTTACTTTTTTTGCTTTTTTTTTTAATATATGTCCAAAAGTACACTTCCTGGTTATGGATCTTGGTCTAAACACTGTGTTGAAATTGTAAACTATTTCAAAATTGTCATATCATACTGAATTGTCAACTGCTTTCAACTTCCATCTGCTAGGATATAGGAAATATTGCACATGATATAATATAACTGTATAAATGTAACTCTTTTCTCCAGTGGAGGAACAAAGTAAATGTGTAAATAGGCGTAGAGATGGAGAAAAGCACAACCTTTATTCAAATACTTCAATAATAAATAATTAAATATACCTTTAGGCCAACTGCTTTACCTTTGTCCTGTATTATTCTACTAATTTAGCCATAACCTGTACCTATCAAATACTGCTACTTAATACACTTCTGAGTGACGGTTAACACAGAATTGGCTGTTTAATGCAGCATTTTCAAACATTTCATGGCTTGTCAATGTTTTTTCTTGTATATGTCCTATATACAGTTTCTGACCGTGGAAATAAATTAAATACTTCAATGAAAAGACATTTGGGCCATCTGCTTTACCTTTGTCCTGTAATAAACTATAACCTGTATCAAAGACTGCTATTTGTACAGTTTTTAGTAGTCGCTTAACACAATATTGACTGTTTATTGCAGATAATTCAAACACTTTCAATGCATTTAATAGTTCTCCTTGCAGAATCTGTCCCATATACAACTTTTGGGTTTGGAATTAAATGAAACACTTCAGTGAAAAGACATTTTGGCCATCTGCTTTACTTTTGTCCTGTATTTAGCTATAACTTGTATCAAACACTGCTTTATTTGCAGATTTTCAAACAATTTTTATAGAATTTAATCAGGATTTCTTGCAGAATATGTCCTATATACACTTTCTGGGTATGAAATTTGAGTTCTAATCACTGATCAGATCAAAATTTATAGATTTTTTCTGTTTTGACAGCTTTCATCCTGCTCTCTAAGCTGTCACATGCATTATATACACAATCAGTGGGTCTTCAGTTGCATGCATTAAACATCAAGAGAGTTGAATGAGGTGTATGGTGTGCGACTGTTCTTCTCTCGCACCAGACATAGATGGAAGCATCCATTCTTTTATTTGAACAAGTAGATTGCTGCTTTGCGAAACTGTAAACCCACACCCTGTGGCAGAAATGCAACCTAGGCTCTTTCTAGATAGCCGCCACTGATTATATACAAACATAAGAGCCGCGGTTTTATGAAAACTATGCTTATCATAGAGGCATAGGATTATACAATTATATATTTTCGCAGTCAACAATTACTTAAATGATATCCTACCAAGTCGCGACCTCACAACCGACATGTCATGTAGACTGTATGGGTCGTTGGGGTCTAATGAAAACCTTTTTAAAAAAAAAGGTGCAGCGGCCTGGGGGGGGGGGGGGGGTATTCTGATACACCAGTACATGGCAAAGAGACATTGCTGTGGCCGTCTGCTGTATTTATTTGACAATAATGTTGCAAAAGGCTGTTAAACTTCATTTAGAACTATCTCAAGGAAGCTTTTGTCAATATATAGCCGGTGCTGGGATTCGAACCCAGACCTCCCTCCCTAAGTTATGCCTACACATACTCTAGATGTTTTCCAATGTTGATTTCTAATCCAACTAAAGTCGGGCCTCACATTAGACGCTTTTAGAAAGGTAATTGCGTGACTAATTGTTATCACCGAAAGTTGGTCATGAAATGTCTTTAAGGGTAATCCCCCTTAGGTTTTGATTTGTGTGGCCTTTCTGGCCATATTTGAGTTTACATTTTCTATTTCTATTTATTACTTCTACGCCATCATTTCTGATGATTATGAGAAGAGTCACTTTTTAGGTGCACCATTTGGACTGTACCCGGCCGGTCACTTTATCCTGACACAGACGAACCAGTCGTAATGCTTACCTGAAATTTCGAGCGCCAAGGAGGGAAGCCATTACTACCTATTTTAAATTTTTTGGTTTGACCCGGCCAGGGATTGAACCCGCAACCTCCAGCACTGCAAGCGGACGCTCTACCACTGAGCTATAATTTTCAATTTGATGTAAGGCACAAGCAGAAGTGCTGCTGGCTAAGGCACTGTTGAATAAGAAAGGTTACTGGAACTTTTGCACGTGCAAACTGACCGGGTGCCTCATGTTCGCCCGCTCAAAACAGGCAGGGGCTTGTGTCCGCCAGTGGCAAATCGGCTTACATCATAAAATCAATAAGAAATGTACCTCTATCCTCAGTGGCCAATTTAAATGTATGTGTAGCCGGGTGTTCTGATAAAGAAGCACCCGCTCCGACCCCGGGTCGCCAGGTTCGCAGTCATGCACTCTACCACGTCGCCATAAAAGCGCGCTTGTACAACGAGGCCGTACAAGTGATGATAAACCTACACACTGTGACATACTCCCCCGACAACTTGAAATTCGTCCCGAATTTCTATATGGGTATGAGAAAGACTGGGGGTCGAACTCGGAGCATATACACTCACAGAAACCACGTTGGGCGCCAAATGTAGCCGGGTGTTCTGATAAAGAAGCACCCGCTCCGACCCGGGTTTGAACCCGGGTCGCCAGGTTTGTAGTCATGCACTCTACCACGTCGCCATAAAAGCACGCTTGTACAGCGAGGCCGTACACGTGATGATAAACCTACACACTGTGATATATGCTCGTCAACCATCATTTCAACGACATTCCTTAGCTCCTTTATATTTGTGAAACTGAAAAAGGAAAAAAAGTTGGTTCTTCACATCAGGCCACATGTAACACTCCGTTAGGGAGAATGGACGAGTAATTGTTGATTCATGAGAAATAATGTGGTCGAGGTGCCATGTGTATCAAGGCAGGTTGCAGCTAAATGCAGGACAAAAGTAATGCAGAGGATTCATATAGGATCGTTACTGTTGTCCTGCATTTATCGGCCACTTCGCCCTGCATCTTCTGTCAGTGGTCAGTTATAACAGTATCTTTGTATTCAGGTGTGGAGAGGTTTTTTTGTTTGTTTTTTTAACACTTTATTTTCTCCGTAATAGGTGCTGGCAGGTCGGAGAGCCATCCTGTTCAGCACCGAACAATATGCAATTTCACAATTTCAGATATTCAATACATAATTAGTATTAATTTCAATATTGACACGGTTGTATTTGTTATTGTTAATCATGGAGTAATAAAGTGTTACGTTTTTGGGTTGTTTTTTTTAAAGAAAAAAAAAAGGAGAGTGATAAAAAAAGATAAGTGACATGCCTCGAGAATGTTTTTGAAAAATTGTCTAACTTACCCTTCTCATGTCCTATATAATAGTTATTGTTCTGTCTGCACTTGCCATCTGTCACATGTATTATAATATTGGTTAATAACGTATTGTTCGAGATGAGAGCGAATAATTATTATAAGCAGACCTTATTTGAAAACAGTGTGGACCCCATCAGCTAGCTCCACAAGGAATTATCTGGTCAGAGTCCACATTATTTTCAAAAAGGGTCATTTGCATTATGGGCATAAGATGGGTTAAGCGTATATAGATGTGATTGTATTTAAGTAATTGCCATGTAAACTCCTCTCACTATTTCCCACTTATTTTCAAATTTTTCTATGCTCATTTTATTTTCTGAACTCAGTTTATTTGCTTCTATGTTGCGTTCCAAATGTTTTTTAAAATTATCTAAGTTAACAGCGTTAATGAAATTTCTTGTATTATATATGTATTGCTTTATATATAGATTAAGTAGATTTATTTTCTCACATTTTTCACCAAAAATTACAGACGTTTCCGTTAACTGAATGTTAACATTAATTGTGTTAAGTATTGTTTCGACTTGTTTTAGAAAGATTTGTGTTTTATCACAGTGGAAGAATAAATGCGAAAGTGTTTCGGGGTGTATGTTACAGAGTGGACAAAGATCATTGTCTCGTAACTTGAGTGTTGCGAGATATTTGTTCACCGGTAAGAGTCGATGCAATATTCGTACTTGTAGCCACTGTAAGTTACTATCTTGTGTTATATTAAATGGTATACTGTAGAATAATTTCCACCGTGTTGGTGTAAAGTATAATGAGTTCCATTTTGCTTTACTTGTAGGTTCAGCGATATTAACATTTAAGATATCGTAAAATACTCTACTACCGGACTTTGTTTTTAAAACTCGATCATACAGATGTGGTACGAATGGGAGTTGTAGCTCGTTTTCTGATTCGTTACAACAGAACGTATTTAAATATGTTGCTACTATTTTAGATACTCCTATAAAGTGAAGGTAATTACATTTTATCTTGTAAATTGATTCAAATTCTTCTAAAGTCATTACCTTTTTATTAATGTATAAGTCATTTACAAATTGTATTCCCTTTTCATACCATGACTTTAGAAAGATGCTTTTGTCCCCAAGTTGAATATTAGAATTATAAAACAGTGGGCATTTAAGACATTCTTCTTTATTATTTACTGGTAATGCTTTTATATAGGAGGTATAGGATTTCAGAACATCTTTCCAAAATATATTATTTGTTTTTGACATAGTTATTTCTGGATAGTGATGTCCGCTGTTTATCAGTTTTTCAATATTTAAAAAATGTTTTGTTAAAGATGTCCACGTTGCGTCGGTATTATATAGTCGTCTAATCCATGTACATTTTAATCCTTTGATAAAGTTACATGTATTTATCATTCGCAAGCCTCCCTCCGAATAGTCTTTTATAATAACACTATTTTTAATTTTTGCTGGGCCATGCCAAAGGTAATTGAAGAACATGGAATTTAATGTTTTTAGTGTTGTTTCTTTTGGGTCCGGTAGTGCAATAAACAAATGATTAAATAGTGGCAAAAATAATGTTTTAATGACTGTAATTTTACCTATAGGTGTAATATATCTTCTATTCCAAAATTTAATCATTTGTTTTAAAGAATTAATTTTTTCCTCATAATTTAAAGTATCCATTTTGTCCAAATCTACATGAAATCTAACACCAAGTAGTTTAAAGTCGCATTTACCCCACACTAGTTTAAATTTTGTGTTTATCGCTTCTGTACTGTATTTTTTGGAGCCAAACCAAATTACATGTGTTTTGTCGAAGTTCACATTCAATCCGGATATTCTTGCAAATATGCTGAGCTCATATAATGTTTCATGTAATGATTGAGCAGAGCCATCTAGTATTATTGAATTGTCATCCGCAAACTGAGATAATAAGTGTTTTGTACCATTAATGGACAGGCCGTTTATCTTTTTATTTGTCTTAATTTTCTGTGTTAAGATTTCTGTGCAAAGAATGAAAATATAAGATGAGAGAGGGTCTCCCTGTCTGCAGCCTCTTCCTACGTTGAAGAAGTCTGACAAAAAACCATTTTGAACAACGCATGATTGTATATTATTATAAAATACTGATATCCAACGTTTAAAGGAGTCACCAAGTTTAAAAAGGTCTAATACTTTGTGAATGAATTTCCATGACAGGGAATCGAAAGCTTTCTCAAAATCGATAAGTAGTAGAAGTCCAGGAATGTTCTTTTCTTCAGCGTATTGCATTATATCATATACAAGTCTAACATTTTCTCCAATATATCTATTTTTTAAAAATCCAGTTTTTTCTACACTTATTATATCGGGTAAAACTGTTTTCAATCTGTTTGCTATTGCGCCAGATGCTATCTTATATACTGTGTTGAGAAGTGTTATAGGTCCCCAGTTTTTTAAGAATTGTCGAGGTTTGTTTTCTTTTGGTATGCATGTGATTATTCCCTGACGTTCAGTAATTGAAAGAAGTCCCTTATCGAAAGATGTGTTTAAAGATTTTACAACAAATTCCCCTAGGTCTTTCCAAAATATTTTAAAGAAGTTTGCCGTAAAACCATCGCTTCCTGGACTTTTATCATTTTTCATATTCTTTAAAGTGTTACTGGCTTCCTCATATGTAATATAACCGTCAAGGTTTTTTATTTGGTTATCTGATAATTTATTTATATTGTTTTGTATTCCAGTATTAAGGTGAAAATCTACATCAGTTTCATCTCTATTAGAGTAGAGATTCTTATAAAATTGTTGCGTTTCAAATAGAATTTGTTCTTGATTTGTTAAGGTTGATCCGTTCGTTGTTTCTAATTTGTTTATTGTTTTATTTATATAATTATGTTTTTCAAGACTGCAAAAGAATTTTGTAGGTTTTTCACCACAGTCTATCCACTTAGCTTTTGACCTAATTGCATGTCCTTTAAGTTTGATTTCCCTTAATTCTCGCCTGTAGCTTTGTAAAGTGTGTATATTATCCTCCGTAAGATTTTCTTCGGTCTGTTTTATTTTTTGTATTAAAGAATTTTCTTGTTTTTGTGTCAATTTTTTCTTATAAGATCCATATGATATTGATTCTCCACGGATTTCCATTAATAAAGTTTCTAGAAATAAATCATCTGGTATTGTAAACTGTAATTCTCGTCCATTTATGTCATTTATGTTATCGAAATTGTATACTGGAAGAGAGTATTGTTGTTTTACATTTTTTATCTTTTCTTTGATTTGCAGTACATAATTTAAGTCTAATAAAAGTGAGTCGTTATGTTTCATTTTCGGCTGTCAAGCAGCCCATTTATTGTGTCCCCGTCATGGGTGAGGGGAGGTCGGGGACCCATCCTCCTGCCCACCTCACATAAAGGCATGTCATATATATTTGTTTTACATTGAACCTTATCGACCCTTTTGGCGTTGAATACTGGTCCAGGTGTGGAGAGTTGATGCCCAAGAAGACTCCATTACTTTTCCAACACAAACATGAGTAATCATTACACATTGGAGTAGAGATAAGTAATGCAGACCTGTTGGTCCAAAGACTTTATTACTGACAAATTGCCCTTTTTAATGTGAAAATAACACAAGTAACAGGTGTGTTTTAAAAGCATAAAATGGACTCATACTACAGAAATATTTAGGCCAAAATAGATTTATCTTTACAAAACAAGAGCCCCATGACTACCCATGCTAGATACTCCTTTACATAATTTCTTACTTCATGACATAGCATACATTTGGGTATATTTTACTGTAGGGTGGGCCATTTAGACATTTGGCCGTTTTGATTCCGGGGCCATTTTGACTTGGGTATTTTTGACCCGGTAACACATGTAGTTGCTATGCCATAAAGCATGTGTGTTTAAACCTGCACTATTCAACCAGACAGATGTGATTTGTCTACAGTGTTGTGATTTGTGGAAGCTAGGTTGGGGACAGAGAGGTTGCTGAGGCTTCTATAGGAGTCATCCAGACTGCTTTTGTCCTGCAGTATGGGGCAGCCTGTTTTTGACTATCAATCATTGAGTTCTTTTAAATTGTGTGGTAACTGGGGTAGGTTTGACCATGACATGTCAATTATGGTTTTAATTGAAATGTGATTGTTCCTTTAATTTATTGTAATTTATGCAGTCCGACCTGTGCTAAGCGATCAAGAAAGGTGATATTTTAGCCGTGTGAAGCTGTTATAGCAGCCTGATGCCGGGCAAAAGTGGTGCAGACGACTAAGGCGTCTTCTTCACTGTTTTTTGCCCATGCATTAAGTGGCAACCTATTGCTAACAATCACTGCGTCTCTTTCGGTGGTCGCTTTGCCCAGTTCTATCTGTATCTCTCCTTTTGGTTTTTAGTGCTGTGCTTATGTAACAGCCTCTTACAGTGATGTACTTGTTGGTTGTTTTTGTGTGTTTTGTTCTATTGAACTAACCTCAATATTAGATTGGTAAATATACTGAGCAAACAGTGCAAAGGCAAAGGCAAGCATTATTTAACTTTGCATATGGTAAACAATCAACATAAGCTCTGTAGAGCTTTTATTGCAACAAACAAGGTATCCATTAACATGCATACTTACCTGACCATTACATTAACCTTCCTAGCACTACCCTTACAATGCCGAGCGTCAGGCAAGGGAGCTACTAGTACCGTTTTTATAATGGTCTTTGGTATGACCCGGCGGGGGATCGAACCCACAACCTCTCGCCTCGAAAGCGGACACTCTACCACTGAGCTATCGATGCGGTTACTGCAGAGTCTAATGAACCAAAGCTCCTAGTTCTGGAGAATAAAACAAATGAAAACAACCTAAATAGTTTGTATACCTAGCTTGCATCCACCGTGTATGTAAACCCTTTCTTTAACAGTCCTTTTTTCTACAGCCTTTTTACTCTTGTTTATTTCATACTTGTGTTTGTGCTAAACAATCAACATAAGCTCTGTAGAGGTTTTTATTGCGACAAAGAAGGTATCCATTAACATGCATACTGACCTCAGGGCTTACCAGTCACATTCCTAGCTCTTAAAATGGTGATTGTGAAACAAGGGAGCTACTAGTACAGTTTTGATTATGCTCTTAGGTATGACCATGCTGCGGATCCAACCCACAACCTCCTGCCTCGAAAGCTACTGTTTACTGTTATATTGTATCCAACCTTAAATAAATCATCTTGTATCTTGTAGAACTTTAGGTCTCTCGACCTAATTAATCAGGATTTTACTTTTATCTTCAGCTTCAACAACGGGAAAACTATGTAGTCTTAATAATTTTCATGTAAATATCACCATGCATATATAATATCGTCACTTAATTTGGATCCTGATGAAATACCGTGTTTATTTTGTGTCTATTTTGGAAGAATTTTATACATTGAAGGGTGAAACAACAATGCCTTGGGGGCGAAACAACTAGGGAGGAAACGGTTTAAAGCTAAACTTTAGATGCGAAATGTCTCGTCACCGCTGTAACGTCTTTCTACCATTCAGATTCAGAAAACCACATTCTATCAAAGTTTTAAAATGAAAATTGAAAACCTATCAAGTAAATGGAATTAATTTTACATGTTGTTTTGCTTGATCTACAAATTTGAGCACATTTCGACTCTATCCGTTTAATAGGTTACACCCGAATTTTTATACACCTCATTTCTCGACCAATTCAGTGCGCTTTTACGTTCCTTTTCACCTTCATTATCAGGAATACCATCTAGACTTAGTGGCTTTCGTCTAAATACCACTATGAATACCGATTTATCAACAATTTCTACGTTCTTTATCAGAAATAGACAAAAATTACAGTTCCACTGGGGTAAAAACTCACTTGGTCGCCATTTTTGTTAGGTAGCAAACGCTTAGCGAGTCATGTGTTTTATGCATTAGGATATCATTTATGCAATTGTTGACTGCGAAAATATATAATGTATAATCCTATGCCTCTATGATAAGCATAGTGTTCATAAATCCGCGGCTCTTATGTTTGTATATAATCAGTGGCGGCTTTCTAGAAAGAGCCTAGGTTGCATTTCTGCCACAGGGTGTGGGTTTACAGTTTTGCAAAGCTGCAATCTACTTGTTCAAATAAAAAAATGTATGCTTCCATCTATGTCTGGTGCGACAGAAGAACAGTCGCACACCATACACCTCATTCAACTCTCTTGATGTTTAATGCATGCAACTGAAGACCCACTGATTGTATATATAATGCATGTGGCAGCTTAGAGAGTAGGATGAAAGCTGTCAAAACAGAAAAAATTCTATAAATTTTGATCGGATCAGTGATTAGAATTCAAATTTCATACCCAGAAAGTGTATATAGGACATATTCTGCAAGAAATCCTGATTAAATCCTATAAAAATGTTTGAAAATCTGCAAACAAGCAGTGTTTGATACAGGTTATAGCTAAATACAGTACAAAAGTAAAGCAGATGGCCAAAATGTCTTTTCACTGAAGTGTTTCATTTAATTCCAAACCCAAAAGGTGTATATGGGACAGATTCTGCAAGGAGAACTATTAAATGCATTGAAAATGTTTGAAAATTCTGCAATAAACAGTCAATATTGTGTTAAGCGACTACTAAAAACTGTACAAATAGCAGTCTTTGATACAGGTTATAGTTTATTACAGGACAAAGGTAAAGCAGATGGCCCAAATGTCTTTTCATTGAAGTATTTAATTTATTTCCACAGTCAGATACTGTATATAGGACATATACAAGAAAAAACATTGACAAGCCATGAAATGTTTAAAAATGCTGCATTAAACAGCCAATTCTGTGTTAACCGTCACTCAGAAGTGTATTAAGTAGCAGTATTTGATAGGTACAGGTTATGGCTTAATTAGTAGAATAATACAGGACAAAGGTAAAGCAGCTGGCCAAAAGGTATATTTAATTATTTATTGCTGAAGTATTTGAATAAAGGTTGTGCTTTACTCCATCGATACGTCTATTTACACATTTACTTTGATCCTCTACTGGAGAAAATAGTTACATTTATACAGTTTTATTATAGTATGTGCAATATTTCCTATATTCTAGCAGATGTAAGTTGAAAGCAATTGACAATTCAGTATGATGTGACAATTTTGAAATAGTTGACAATTTCAACACAGTGTTTAGACCAAGATCTATAACCACGAAATGTACTTTTGGACATATCTTCAAAAGAAAGCAAAAACAGCAAAGTGCAAAAATAGTGAAAAACTGTGAAAAAAAGTGTGAAAAATCAGTATTATGTGACATTTTGGAAATACTTGACAATTTCAACACTTCCTGAGAGCCTGCCTGCACTTCTCTCTAAAGCTACCTGGCCTTAAATTTGTTTTATTGCAATAATAAAACGAATTCAATGCCAGAAGGTCCTTACAAAAAGCTGATGGGAAGAAGTATGGTGTAAACGTTGTGCCATTAATTGTTTTCAAAATAAGTCTTTCTCAAGGTTGCTTATGTCTCCCCTAACGCCAGTGTAGTTTAATTGGTTAGAACGTCCTCTATAATGGAGAGAGGTCTGGGTTCAAATCCCAGCTCTGGCTATATATAAAAAAAATGTTGACAAAAGCTTCCTTGAGATTGTTTTTAATGAAATTTAACAGCCATATGCACAGAAAATTCTCCAATATATCTGAAGTATCCACGAGTGTGTGTGAAATAAGAAATGAAAACATTATTCTTATGGTGTTGTTATATTCCTATTAATCCTCACGTTTGCAGTAAAACTGCTTTTTTGTGCAAATACAGGGCCAAAAAGCTAATAAAATGCTAAAAAAAGTGTGAATAAGCCCCGATTTTAGCTTTATAAATTATGAAAAACACTCTTTTCTCCCAATATTTATTTGTTGTACCACTCTGTCTGTGGTATTTTACATAAATTACCCATTTTACGCCTTTAAAATAGCTGTTTGGCTCGTTGCTGTGGTGAAAAGGGCTAAAAATGGGGTAAATTTCACGCATGTAGCGACAAGGTTTAAAATCCCGTCAAAGTTCACTATGGAAACGCTTTAACTCGCATTTTTTGGCGTTTCCATCAAGAATAGACATCAATGTAGAAGAAAAACACGAGTTAATGGTAAAAAAACATTTATCTTGCCCTAGGCTCCTATTTCACGGAGCCCGAATTTAGGTGCAAACATTTGAAAATGCCGTCTTTGAACTGACTTTATGACCTTTAACTTGCACTGTGGCATACAAACGGGGTATGTTTGTTTAGGGCATTCAATTTAACACCTTACTGAAAATTTGGACAAAATCGGCCCATATATGGAAGAATGGTGCGCGACACATCGAGGTAGGGGGTCCCAGACGGCCGTTTTTGGAGGTGATGATCTGGTTATCTGTTCGCTGTAAATCCCCCTATGCGGAAATTGAATTAATTTCTAGCAGGTGGCTTCTCAAAGCAATGTGTTTCACTTTCACATTGCTTAGCAGTTTTTCAATCCTTTAGTTGGCTATATTGTAGGGGCTGTTAAATATTTGTTTTGGTTGCCATTCATTTCATTCCAGATTTGTTTCGAGTTAAGTGCTTCATGATAAAATAGGTACTTACTATCTCTATTTTTCTGTTTAGTTCGTATTATTTCAATAAATTTTATTTGAACCAAAACTAACCAGTTTTGTTATGCACATTATGCTCTTCTGTAAATTGTATACATAAGGAGTCCTAAATGTCAAGGTCACCCTGACGTTTTGGCATAATAGATAATTTGCTGTCTGTTCATGGGTCAGCCAAGCCTGACAGTAGCTTCTTCATATAATAAGGATTCAAATACTTGAAGAAAATACTTTATTGTTCCATCATTTCAGATATATCAAAAAACCTCTAATCATCCAGCCCTATATGTCCTTTCAGGCCTTTCATTAATAATGTAACCCAATATTTACTAGACGCCGATCACCTTACATGTACCGGTAGATCTATATGAAATACTACTCATATTTTACTTTCAGTATGATAAGATGTAATTTCTTGTATTCTTTTTAACACCAACCTGTATCAAACAGGCTGCGTTCAGAGATTAGGGGCTACACTGATCTTTCATTTCAGTTGAAAATATCTGGATAACAACACCACAAGGAAAGCTGATCCTTATTTTTGTATATTACTGTTAGATCTACCTGTAAAATAACTTAAAGTGCGAAATACAATCGCTATATTATTTCTTTCTAAGCGGATTCACCATTCAGTTTACTATAGATCTATATCATTCAGCGAATTGTTCATAGGGCGAATACACTAGCACCCCTTGAAATGGGTAAATCTCCTTCACAGAGAGTATACGAAACGTTTTGTGGCGAACTTAGCGTTCATTAGTAGCTCTCATCGAGCAAAACGCCACCGGCAAGAGTGTTACAAGCCTGCTTTAAGCTATCCTGTGTTAGAATATAGAAAATATTCCCTATAATATATATTCATGACTGATTAAATTGGAACTATTTTCTTTAGCGGAGGAATATATCATAATCGCTAAAAGGCGCTTCTATGGGGGAAAGGGTTAAACAGGCTTAAAAAGTTTGCCATACGCCACTTGGTTCTGAACCGCCTACATTTTAAATACACATAGTACATTAATTTCTTTTGCGTTTAGTTTGGTTTAGAAGGTTAAAGATAGGCCCTTAAACTCCCAATTCTATACACATGTAGTTAATTATGTAAGGATTAAGATGTAATACATGTACACAAAGTTTTTATTCTGATAATGATTATCTCTGTCTGTTTGTTTAATCCCTTGAACGATGAACACATTTCTTCCAACGTGTCGACACTGCTATTTCAAAACGTACAATGTCATTCTCGTATATATTGTACATCTACTGGAAATACAATGGGAAAGATGTTGTTATTTCCTATTTAAAAAAAAACGCTATGCAATAAATTGCATGTAGAAAATATGCATTGTATCTGAAGACAGATGAATGCGTTAACCCTTATTCTGCGATAATATCGTCTGCTTCGAAATTGTCTTCTGCAAAATTTGTTAAATCTGGATTTATACATTTTAGCTCGCCTTTTCGGAGAATGGGCTGGGGGGGGGGGGGGGGGGGGAGCTTATGGAATCACCCCGTCATGGTTAAAGTTTTGGGGTAAGTGTTGTAATGCACTAATACTTCATGAAATATTTGCATTAGGAAGCTGATATTTGGAATGGAGGTGCCCTTTGGGTTGAACATTGATGTTGTGTAGTTAAAATTTATAAACAAAAGTTAAAAATTAGTCAAAATTTCACCTTTTGTGAACTTAGGTTTTTCGGCTGATTTCTCATGGTTAAAGTTTTGGGGTAAGTGTTGTAATCACTGGCACTGGAACAAAAAAAAAAATTTTTTGTTAGTAGATCTACCTGTATCTAGGCCTATTGGCTACTATCATATTGACTTTCATAGATATAAAAAGTTATATAAAGGTCTAGTGACATTTAGATCTCACAGCTCCTCAATATGACACACAAGGAATTGGAAAAAAAAAAGATATTTCTGTGGAGTAGATCTAGTCCGTATAGGTCTATAGATAAGCCTAAGTACTGTCCTAAATGTCACTATAGAAATATAAAAATACTGCATAAAAGTCTAATGTGACAATGGAAATAAAATAAATATATATAAACATACTATCATAGAGTTATTTTATGTAAAGGTCATAATGGTGACACTGGAAACGTAAAAAGATTGTATATTGTATATAAGCCTACTATCGTATAGTATCAAAGTAGCGATAGTCTAGGCCAAAAAAAAATTTTGTTTTTATTTAATTTCTAGTTGGCCAGATTGAGGATCTAAAGTTATATCTATTTGACAGAAGACCTATATATCACATTTTCAGTGACACTTGATGTATATATTATAACTGTTTGAAAAGTCTATATGATAGTAGCCTATAGGCTTAGATATAGATCTACATTGGAATTTTTTAAAACAATAAATTCTACTGTGTCAGATTTAGGATCTACTGTGAGATCTATAAAACAGTAGACATATATATATATTTTTAAGTAACACAATATCTATATGAAAGTCTATATGACAGTAGCTTTTACGGTTAGAAATGGATTCTATATATAAAAAAAAGAACATTTTTGTTCTAGTGCCAGTGGTTGTAATGCCCTTATACTACTGACATATTTGTATTAGGAAGCTGATATTTGGAATGGAGGTGCCCTATGGGTTGAACAGTGATGTTGCGTAGTTAAAATGTAAAGAAAAGTTAAAATTAGTCCAAATTTCACCTGTTGTGGACTTAGAGTTTTGGGACTGAACTTTCAAAGTTAGTTATGAATTAAGTGTTGGAATGCACTTAATATACTACATGACATATTTGCATTAGTAAGCTGATATTTTGAATGGATGTTCCCAGTGGCTTGAATATCAATGTACTGATACACTTTTCTATTGATAGTTACATATTTAAGAAAGGTTTAATTAGGCGAGCTTTGCTGTTCTCCGACAGCTCTTGTTTAAGAAAAGAAACCTAAAGACGAGTGTCAAATAGTTTGGATCCAGATCAGACACGTTACGCGGTGTCTGATCTGGATCCAAACTGTTTGCACAAATCAGTGAAGTTGCGACTAGCAGGCAAAGGGTTAAGTGCCGGGCAAAGATAAAACCGTCTGCACGCCGCAGACGAACTTATAACTACAGTGTTCCCTCCTACAACGTCAGTCTTTCCCAACAACGACTCCATCCCAATAACGACCCATGTCACAGTGCCCTAACAGGACAATTATGTCTAACGCGTTAACTTCTGCAATATCGTCTACTTAAAATTGTCGTCTGCTGTTTTATCTCGAAGTTACATATAAGTTGATATTTTGATAAAATATAATGACGAGTGAAAAACAGCTTGACTCCAGGTCAGACGAACAGCTTGAGTCCAGTCACGCGGCGTCTGATCTGGATTCAAGCTATTTGCAAATGTAAGCCAAGTCTTAATGTTTCCTCCCTATAACGACTCCCTCCGAACAACACACCCAATCTGTGTCTCCCGTTGTAGAGAGGGAACACTGTACTGCAAATATTTTGAATCCAGATGGCACGCAGAGTAAGCCGACGTCTTATATGATTCCAAACTGTTTGACACTTATAACGATCGATATGTATCGTTAATTTACGTAAAAAGTTCAAATTTGAAATATAAATCAGGCGACAGTTGTTTAAAAAAAATGACATCTTGCCAGTGAAGGGTTTAACCCTTTTCATTACCAATTTTTTCTTGAGACTTTTACCCCTTCACCGTTTCAATGTCGCCTGCTTCAATTTTGTTGTCTGCAATGTCGTTTCTAAGTAAAAAAAAAATAAGGCAGTTTGAGTGGAGAAACTTCAAAACGAGTGTTAAACAGTTTGATCTTGATCAGACGCCGCGCGTTTGCAAACGCGCCTTTAAGCAAATTTTGAGATTGAATGGGTTAAACTAAATCTTATGTGCATTTATGACATTGTTGATAAAGAAAACTCGGTAAGTAATCACCAGATAAACTACACAGACGATTTGTCAAATGCTTCATTATGTCTCTAACATTATTATAAGTAAAGAATCAGGAGCAAAACAAGGTAAAGTGTTACTTGTTGTACATATTCAGCAATACTGTTTCTAATATGAATACTACAATCTTTACCATTTATACCGATACTATACTGCTAGAGAATGCTCTACTTATAGTAATAGATCTAGATGTATGTGTCAAGAACCTGTGGATTAAACCAAATCTTATATGCATTTATGACATTGTTGATAAAGAAAACTCGGGAAGTAATCACCAGATAAACTACACAGACGATTTGTCAAATTCTTCCTTTTGTCTCTAACATTATTATAAGTAAAGGATCAGGAGCAAAACAAGGTAAAGTGTTACCTGTTGTACATTGGCAAAACTGCTTTTCAGATTTATGAAATATAAACGGTTTTTAATTCTTTGATGAAAAACATAAAATGTTTGTGAGAAAATAATGCTTTTAAATGTTCAAGAACAAAGCATTGTACAATTCAAAAAGCTACATTTTTGAAGCAATGTCAATAATGTGTATGACCACCATTAACTCTCACTACAGCCATGCACCGAGCCCTCATAGACACGATGCAATTTCTGAAGATGTTATGCCCATGGGTTGTGGACGTCTTTGTTTATCTGCTCCACTTCCGGTTCTGCGGTACCATGCCAGAAACTTGGTCATTAATTGCTTTGGCGGGCAAAATTTAATGAAAAGTACTCTACTGGGTCAGATAATGCTGGTATCAAACCATAACAGAAAAAGAAACGCGGTGAAGATGTTAAAATGGATGACGTTTTCAATTACCTCAGCATGGGTCAGCCCGATCTGTAAAATACATATGGTTCTATCTCGTTCTTCAAGGGCCAGCCGACCCACTTTTTGTTTTTTTCTATTTGACGAAGTCAACACAGTAATTTTTCAAGTGAAATTTGTGAAACATAACACAACTAAAACCGGTTTCAGTCGATCAAGATTCTCTATGCACACGTTTTTGCGTGTTAACACAATTTATTTGATTCAAAATTAAAAAAAACAAAGGATAGTTATGTTGGGGTACTTAGCAGTTTTTCTGAGTATACATATTCAGCAATACTGATTCTAATATGAATACTACAATCTTTACCGTTCATATCGATACTATACTGCTAGAGAATGCTCTACTTATAGTAATAGATCTAGATGTATGTGTCAAGAACCTGTGGGTTAAACCAAATCTTATATGCATTTATGACATTGTTGATAAAGAAAACTCGGGAAGTAATCGCCAGATAAACTACACAGACGATTTGTCAAATTCTTCCTTTTGTCTCTAACATTATTATAAGTAAAGGATCAGGAGCAAAACAAGGTAAAGTGTTACTTGTTGTACATATTCAGCAATACTGTTTCTAATATGAATACTACAATCTTTACCATTTATACCGATACTATACTGCTAGAGAATGCTCTACTTATAGTAATAGATCTAGATGTATGTGTCAAGAACCTGTGGGTTAAATCAAATCTTATATGCATTTATGACATTGTTGATAAAGAAAACTCGGGAAGTAATCACCAGATAAACTAAACAGACGATTTGTCAAATTCTTCCTTTTGTCTCTAACATTATGTAAGTAAAGGATCAGGAGCAGAGCCAGGTAACGTGTTACTTGTTGCACATCTTCAGGGCTCCAGATAAGGGGGTATTTCAAAAACTAAAATCTTTATTTCGGCTTAAAACCCTATGGTGTCACTACTCATTAGAATCGTCTCGAAGAGATGATTCTAATGAGTAGTAACACCATATGATTTGATGCTTAAATAAGTGAGATGATGTTGGATTTCTACAGTTTACTCCCTCTTATCTGGAGCCCTAGTCTTTAGCAATACTGTTTTTAATATGAGTACTATACTACCTTTACAACTCATACCGGTACTATACTGCTAGAATATGCTCTACTGCTATTAAATACTGCTTCTAATATTCCTTTCCTGCTACAACTTCTTCTACTTCTATTACTACTTCTACTACTTTCTACTTTTATTACTACGTCTACTACTTCTTCTACTTCTATTACAACTTCTACTACTTTCTACTTCTATACCTACTTCTACTACTTTCTACTTTTACTACTACGTCTACTACTTCTTCTACTTCTATTACTACTTCTACTTTTTTCTTATTTCTACGTTAACTACTACTACTTCTACTACTACTACTACTTTTTCTACAACCACTACTACTACTACTACTTCTACTATTACTACTACTACTAACACTACTACTTCTACAACTACAACAACTACTACTACTTCTACTACTACTACTACTACTACTACTACTACAACAACAACAACTACTACTACTACTTCCACTATTACTACTTCTACTACTACAACAATAACAACTACTACTACTACTTCTACTACTACTACTACTTCTACTACTACTACTACTTCTAAAACAACAACAACAACTACCACTACTATCACTACTACTACTACTTTAACTACTACCACTACTACTACTCCTACTACTACAACAACAACAACTACTACTACTACTACTACTACTACTACAACAACAACAACTACTACTACTACAACAACAACAACAACTACTTCTTCTACCACTACTACTACTACTTTTTCGACTACCATCATTACTTCTAGTTCTACTGCTACCACTTCTGATTCTACTACTACTGCTACCACTACTACTAGTACTACTACTAGTACTACTATACTTCTTTCTTTTACTTCTTCTACTACAACTTCCCAGATACCTTCCTACCTTGCAGCGGTTATGTGGTTTAATCGCCAGGTAGAGGTGTTTTTGTTTATTTGACGGAAAGTATCCCCTCTGCCAAGTATTAAAAGGAATAAATTAGCATGTAACTAGACCAGGAAGGCATGGCAATGCGCCTAAGTGGCTTGATCTTTGAGATGCACACTCATTGTAGTGTTGAAAGTATGTATATATGTTTTGTTTAATAAAATACAGAAACGAAAAGATAATTCAGCTTGAATGATTATAAATATATTTCAGCAGAGCAAGCAAGAAGCCCCTAGCAAGCCATTCTTTTCACTACATGAACAAGTTTAGAATATCACCCAGCTTCTTATTGTAGTCCCATTTGGCTTCCTATCCATACCTGAAATATAGATGTTTTAAAAACGAAATAAGAAGTATAGAAATAGCTTTATCATTTTAAAATGTTGTATCTTATCAAAGAAATGATAATATGCTCATTAAAGCTCGGTGTTTTCACAAAAGCTTGTAATTTGTTTACAAATTATAATTCTAAGGGGTCATATGGTGACCGAAAGTGATAAGTACGATGTCTCCAAACTTCTTATCGGAGGCTGGGGCCTCCGATAAAAAACACTGGGCACTATCCTATTCAAAGAAATTGTAAGTATGTATATGTATGTATATCTTTATTTTTATTTCATTTCACCGCTGGCTAGCAGAAATGCATAAAAGGAAAGCCGAGTGCGTAAGCCTTTCCTTGCCAGTTCATAGCCTCTCCAGCAACAAGCCCTAGGTAGTACCTCCTCGTGGTGGCATACGGTAACTGGGCACCCTGCGGCCCCAGGCTAAACTTACTAGGGCTCGGAGGCGGTCTGTCCCAAGAGATGCGGCATGTAGGCCCACCGGCGCGTGGACACACCCTAGTGCCCATCAACAGACCCCAGCTATAGATTAATAGCACTATTGTCTCATGGTTTACCATGGTTTGGGTAATGCTAAGGGAGATAACCCCTACAGAAAATTCGGAGCGGATACCCGTAGGCGTTTTTTTGTCAAACTCTGTCAAGACTCCGGCATACTCCTGCATCTAGTATCATCTCCAGCCGTCTTGACTACGTCTTGCCACTGTATTCAGTTGATCCTCGACGAGAGAGTGTTGACGATGCTGCGCAAGTTTTCTACACTTTAAGCAAAGTCACGCGCAAGTCATGACATCGCACCAGTAGTTGAAGTGAAGCTGGTGTGGGATTTACTATAAGAACCAAACTTATTCGCAACCTAGCAAGCCTACCAAAGGGCATCAATGACAGGCTTATGACCTTGTGTTTTCCGGTTGGGGGTGATAAGTATGTCTCCCTCATCAGTTGCTACGCACCAACAATGACCAACCCAGAGGAAGTCAAAGACAAGTTTTACCAGGAATTGGATGCTCTCATTTCAAAAGTGCCAAAAAGCGACAAACTGTATGTGATAGGTGACTTTAATGGTCGAGTCGGTGTAGACAGCCATACCTGGGAAGGTGCCATAGGAAGTAATGGTATAAGCAAATGCAATAGCAACGGTATCTTGCTGCTCAAAACCTGCATCACCCACAACGTGATAATCACAAATACAATGTTTCGTCAAGCCAACCGCAACAAAACAATCTGGATGCATCCAAGGTCCAGACATTGGCACCTCATTGACTACATCATTACAAGAAAGGTAGACAGACAGGATGATGTGGAAATAACCAAAGCTGTGTGTGGTCCTTGTGCTGGACAGATCGCAGACTTGTTGTCGTCTCCAAACTAAGCCTCCAGATAGCGCCTAAACGTCGACCTCAGGAAAAGAAATGTCTCAAGCGTATCAATGTGTCACAGCTAAAGAACAGTGAGATAGCAAGTCACCTCGCTGAAGACATCCACTCGAAACTCTATAGCCTGGTGCTTGAAGAAAATTTTGATGATAATTGGGCAAAGCTTAGAGATACTGTGCATTCATCTTCACTTGAGACTCTTGACACAACAGAGCGCAAACATCAGGACTGGTTTGATGAGAATGACGAGGAAATCTAAGCCATGATAAAGAAAAAAACTTGCTCCATCAAGCCTATATCAAGGACCCAAAATCCTTATCCAAGAAAGACGCCTTCGCTAGTATCAGAAGAACTGTTCAAACCAAATAACGACAAATTCAAGAGACCTGGCTCAACAACAAAGCTACGGAAATTCAAAAGTATGCAGACATGCAGGACTCCAAGCGCTTTTATTATTCCCCTAAAGCAGTTTATGGTCCCCAGATCTCAGGTACGTCACCACTCCTGAGTACTGATGGCTCAACATTGATCTGTGATCGGGAGAAGATCCTAGAACGATGGGCTGAGCACTATAGCAGCGTCCTCAATCGTCCATCAACTAATAACGATGCGGCCATATCCCGTCTACCTCAAGTAGAGACAGACAAGACTATGGATCGTGAATCCTCCTTACAAGAGATAGACAAAGCCATCAAACAGCTTTCCGGTGGAAAAGCGCCAGGTTCTGACGCTATTCCGGCTGAAGTCTACAAGGCTGGTGGGGACATAATGACTCAAAAGTTACAGGAACTATTCAACTCTTTCTGGAAAAGGTATCCTACCACAAGAGTTCAAAGCTGCTTCCATTGAGCACCTATACAAGAGAACGGGAACAGACAGGTCTGTGACAATTACAGAGGCATCTCCCTTCTTTGTATAGCCGGCAAGATTCTAGCTAGAGTACTATTGAATCGCCTGATCCTACATCTTGATGATGGATTGTTGCCTGAGAGCCAGTGTGGTTTCCGTTCCAAAAGAGGAACTGTTGATATGGTTTTTGCAGCCCGACAAGTACAAGAAAAGTGTCAAGAGCAGAACAAGGACTTTTACACTACATTTGTTGACCTAACCAAGGCCTTCGATACTGGAAGCAGAGAAGGTCTATGGAATATCATGACCAAGTTTGGATGCCCTGAACACTTTATCACAATGGTCCGCCAGTTCCATGATGGAATGAAGGCTAGAGTCCTTGGTGATGTAGAATCATCTCAAGACTTCCCTGTAAACAATGGAGTCAAGCAAGGCTGTGTGCTAGCCCCCACCCTATTCAGCATGATGTTCTCGGCAATGTTGACAGATACTTTCACCAAGGACGATCCAGGAGTCAGCATAAGATACCGTACTGATGGCAAACTGTTTAACCTTCGACGACTAAAGGTCATAACCAAAGTGAAGAAAAGCATTATCCGTGATCTACTGTTTGCAGGTGAGTGTGCTCTAAATGCCAACAGTGAGACAGAAATGCAGCAAAGCGTCAATCAATTCTCCAGGGCATTTGACAACTTTGGTCTTACCATCAGTACCAGGAAGACAGAAGTCCTGCATCAACCCGCACCAAATAAGCCATATGTCCAACCAAACATATAAGTCAAGAAAGTGACATTGAAAGCTGTAGAAAAGTTCACTTACCTTGGGAGCACACTGTCTAGAGTAGTGCACATAGACGATGAGATTGACAGCAGTATTGCAAAAGTCAGTGCAGCATTTGGCAGGCTACAGACAAATGTTTGGAAGCGCCGTGGCATTAGTCTTGCCACAAAGCTCAGCGTATACAGAGCTGTTGTGATCACAACATTGCTTTATGCCTGCGAAACTTGGACAAACTATGCTCGTCACGCCAAGAGACTTAATCACTTTCACATGACCTGCCTTCGCAGGCTACTGAACATCCGCTGGCAAGATAAGGTACCGGATACAGATGTAATCACCCGAGCTAAACAGCCCTCGATATACGTCATCCTACAACGATGCCAGGTCCGTTGGACTGGTCATATATGACAGATGTCAGATACAAGGATACCAAAACAACTGCGTTTTGGAGAGCTGTCTTGTGGGGCCCCGGACAGTAGGTGCACCGCGCAAAAGATTTAAGGACTGTTTCAAGGCAAATCTAAAAAGGCTTGGCATATGTACTGAAACATGGGAAGATCTGGCGGAAGACGGAACTGCTCGGAAAGCAGCTATATCAACTGGGGCTCGCTCGATCTGCTGAAAATAAACGGTTAGATGAGTGCATCAGGAAACGGGCGCTTCGAAAGACGAGGATGGCAAGCAATCCACAACCGACAACTACCGACATCAAGTGTCCGACCTGTGGCCGTTACTTCAAAGCAAGAATTGGTCTGACAAGTCATCTCCGGACACACAAATCGACTACTTAAATGTCCTGCTCATCGTCGATTACGGCGGAGGAACATCATCAACATCATCTTTATTTCCTCCAATGTTGACGATTACAATATCACACATGAATATATACAAATTGTTTACATTAGACAAAGAACATGGATACAATATATATGTACATGCATTTTGGTGTCAATTTAGTAGTATAAAGGGAGCACAAATTATATGCAAATATGAGCTACATGATTGACTCCAACATAGAAACAACATGGATCTTACCATTTTTAGTTCTTTTCTGAAAGAGTTGATTATGCTAGTAAATCTTTGATTCATACTCCAAATAAGGATCCAAACTGTTTGAAAATACAAATATAACTATTGTACTCCGGATCAGGCAGTGAAGGGGTAGAATAAGGATCGTTACTCGGTATACACTAAAATTCATGTAAAATAACATGTATAAGAGTTGTTGTTATTACATCGCTCTCTCTCTCTACAACAAAAACCAATGTGAGACAAGAATTGTGTGCGTTGTTACATTTGCAAACAGCTTGAATCCAGATCAGACGCCGCGTTACGCGGCGTCTGATCTGGATTCAAGCTGTTTGTCACTCGTCATTAAGTTGAATGTCCATTATGTAACTTTGGGGGAAAATGCACATGATATTCTACGCGGACGACATTGCAGCCGTATTTAAAGGTTGGCCATTATTGTCTTGTTTAGGAGAAGAGCGGCAATCGTTGTTGTGAGTAGGGCATCGTTGTTCAGAGGACCGTTGTACTGAAGGAGCACTGTATATCCTAGATACCTGTGTTGTATCCTTGTTGTAGTCAGTTGATGCTGACACCTGCTGTATTAAAGAGCTGATAAACAGAGCTTTGTCTTCGCCGACTGTGGAACTCGACTATATGTCTACATAAGGACTATATGTATATACATGTACATAGATGTACAGATAAGCTGCTATTTAACCCCTTACTCTATAAATACGCCTTTTTACGCCTTTAATTTATTCATCATCTTACGCAAATAACTTCACTTTAAGCAGTCATTAATATAAACTGTAGGAAAAATTGTTTATACCCTAGTAGATGCTAGCTTAAAGCTTAAAGCAGTCTGAAAGCAAATCAGAATGCGCTTTAAGGCACATTTTGATTTTACTTTCAATCTGCTTAAAGTTGTTATCTATTTCAGTTCAATGCCAGAAACAGGCTATAGGGCAATGGGTTATGGTATTTACCTTATCATTTGAATCAAATCTCATGTATTGGTTTTAAGAAATGTGCAAAAAAGGACAAGAAAATGTAAAAATAAACCAAAAACGCTATAAAAATAATTAATATATTACAAACATATTGTTATTTCCCATTTAAAAATAACGAAATGCTGACGAAAATGTAGAAAATTAGTGTTTTAAAGGGGTTGGCGATTTTAGCTCAGCGGACACGAAGTGTCAATGTGAGTTTTTTGTGGTCAGTCACCGGCGTCCATCGTCGTGCGTCAACACTTTCTTTAAACATTCTTAAACCACATGGCTGATTGCAGCAAAACTTTACAGGCATGTTCATTTGGGTCAAACTCTTTTAAAGCCGTTCAAAGAATATGAAACAATGCAGAATATTCACTTTGGTTTCCATGGCAACCGAAAGTGAAACAATAAGGAAATCTTAACAAATATTCTTGTCAAAAACCACAATTGCCAGGGCTGAGATATTTGGCACATAGCATAATTTACAGGTCTGTGTTATATACACTGTTCAAAAGTTGCCTCTAGGGTCAAATATGGTCCGTCCCGGTGGTCACTGTTTTACAAAGAATTATATAGAGAAATGTTCTCAGAGTCTAATACGACAAGGGCTTTTAATATTTGGCTTAGTGTAACTTCTACAGTTCCTTGACCGATGTGGTGAATGGATCCGGTCCATTGCATATCTAGGTCACAAGAGAAACAAAATAGATTGTTTCCTTGAGAAATTGAAGAATCTTCTTGTCTGAAACCGTTGTACACAGGGCTTAGATATTTAACACAAAGCAGCATGTACAGGTCCGCTATCAAGACTATTGAATTTATGTCAATCGGTTCCGGAGGTTCACAGTTTCACATAGAACTATAAAGTGAACTCTTCAAACATCTTTTACTAAAAGACCATACACAGCTGAGCGTCTTTACTTTGCAAATAGCATCATTTACAGTTTCTTTATCAAGATGGTTCAATGTTTGCCCATGGGGTCAAGAGTGACCACGCCGCGGTGGTCAAAGTTTTGCATAGAGTTATATCATAAAATCTTCAAACATCTTCTCTGAAACTTATATGACCAGGGCTTTGAATTTTGACATGGTGTAATTTCTTGACGTCCTTTACAAATAGTGCTCAAATGGTTCTGGTCCGTTGCATATCTAGGTCACAGGGGCTAAAGTCAGATTTTTCAATAAGAACTTTCTTGTCTGAAACCGCTTTCCCCGATTTGAAAATAATATTACACAAATAATCCATAGCGGACACTCTACCAACATTTCGTCACTTAAAAATATGGCTGCCAGCGGTTGAGACAGAATTTCCTTATAATTATGATTTCAAAGAAAATTTACAATTCTTCTTTTCTGAAACCTTAAAAAAGTAAAAGTACCAACTTATAGTCTTTTTCAGCCTGAATGACCGTTCAGACGACTCTACATTCAACCCCCCCCCCCCCCCCCCCTCCTGATCATTGAGCTATCTTGCCTACAAAATTGGGTACTGATAACATATTGCGCGTAGGCAGATTGCCGGTGTAATGTGACCCCCGGTAATATACATGTATCGATCCCCCCGGTCAAAGTATTTCGACCGGGGTCAAAATATTATGACCTTCGGTCGAAATATATGGTCCGATTTGGAACAAATTTCACACAAATGATCCTTTACACGATTTCTGAAAATAATGTTCCTAACTATAAATGCATGGCCGCCAGTTGGTGGGGTATGTTTACTTATGATAGCTTAAATAGTGAAAAAATCTTCTCGTCTGAAACTGCTGGTCCAATTAATTTAACATGTTTAATTGCACTGCGTTTGCGCTGAATTTCGTTTAAGCGGGAAAGAATCATGACTTCTCTACTTTAACAGTTAGAACTGATGATGAAATAAATGTACAGTATTCCTACCTACAACGGTCCTCCTTACAACAATTCCCTCCTTACAACAATGTTTGCAGCGGCTCTCCACAAAAGAAAGTAATGTCTAAACATTCACTGCTGCGATATTGTCTGCTTACAAGTGCCATCTGCGGTTGCATATTGGACATTTTGACTGAAAAAAATGTAGATCAAAATCCGAGTTACGCGGCGTCTGATCTGGATTCATATATCTTTATATGTAAGTCATGCGAATCACCATATAGCGTTACTCTTCCCTCTTATAACAACTCCTCCGAACAACACACACACACACACACACTCTTTGTCTCTCATTGGATGTTGTTCTGAAGAGGTAGCACTGTATAATAGCGTTTCCCGAAACTCACCTACAATTCCTTCTTTTCCTCTATAATCAGATTCCGGTATTTGGAGAGAATGGACGGCGGCACAAAACGAAAAGCTTTAGTAGCGGACATAAAGCGGTATAGCTGCAGATATAAATATTGGAAGGTGGAGAACATATTACTGGTCGGAAAAAATGGAGCCGGTAAAAGCAGCTTCATAAACACTTTTGCAAAGCTTGTAAACGGAGAATATTTCCAGATTGCACCGATTGGGTCTGGCAATAAACAATCCAAAACACTTGATATATTAAGGTAATCATTGTTATTAGGTGTGTTTGTTTTAGGTGTATTCTTTTCTATTGTTGTAGTTTATTTACATTTTATTTCGTACACAATGTCAAGTTGTAAATGAGTTTGATAGGATACCATTACCAATGCAATTACATGTTTGTCCTTTGCAATGATGTTAGAGTCAGGCCAGACACCGGGTAATCAGAACACAATTTTTTGTGCAATTTTCAACTCGAAATGAATTGTTTAAAACCAACTGTCATACTCTACATTTTATTTGATTGTGTTGAGTTTAGTTTCGTTTAAACGGGAAAGAACTACGTCTTCTGCACTGTAATAATATGCATATATGGTGGCGGTGGTGCATTGCATGAAAAAGTTATGTTTACCCATTGCAGTTAAAATCTAATTCTCCCATACACTTGGACAGTTTTGTTAGAGTAGTGCTTCCTCATTAAAGCTTGTATTAATCGCCATTGCATGAAGCAATATTATGATCCTTAAAAATACAGCTGTCGCTTAATGCAGGACATAAGTATCAGAACAGGAACCTTTGCATTACTTTTGTCCTGCATTTAGCCGAAATCTGCCTGGAGGACTGATTTTGTGTAATACAAAGCATACCTTCTCGTACTTACATATATATAGTAAATGACTTCTTTGTATGTAAGGACTATTTTCCCGCTTAAAATGATAGAGCATTTAACCCCTGTACATGTCATTGCCGTCTCGCTAACAGACATATGATAAATTACTATATTATTTTCCGCCTTATTCTTTGTTCTTAGGTATAAAAACTTCGGTGCGAGGACAGACTTTCTCCTTCTGAAAGTACAAGATGATGAAAGCATACGTGAAATACAAGTGAGGCTTCCAAATGTGATTGAATTTGCTGGTTTAGGCGATGTTGACCAACAGAATATTACAGATATATTCGATTTGTTACTACAAGGTGCGATTACAGGGGTTAACTAGAGAAAATTGATTTCAGTACTTAGGCTGTCTAATGTATGACGTATTAGTATACAGTTATTTCATGTGTGTTTAGGGAACAGTCAAAAGTTATTGGCCCGAGGTATCAGGGGAGACTTTCGAACTGTTGCCCGGGGCCGATAGGCCGAGGGCAACAGTTCGAAATATCTTCCCTGATAACGAGGGCCAATAGTTTAGACTGTTCCCCTTACACACATGACACAACTGTTTTATTACCTAATACT
Organism: Gari tellinella; assembly: GCA_922989275.2. Classification (NCBI taxonomy): domain Eukaryota; kingdom Metazoa; phylum Mollusca; class Bivalvia; order Cardiida; family Psammobiidae; genus Gari; species Gari tellinella. The sequence continues at coordinate 50,258,259 of OV277873.1, forward strand.
CAATATAACTAGAATTTCAAAAATAACTTATGCAAGTTATACAAATGAAACAAAAATGTATTAGTCATTTCGAGTTTTTGATCGAATAATTAACACAGTGTTTGTAATTCATTCGTGGTTGTTATCAGATGAATGATCAGCTTCTTCTTGTAAGTTTACATCCGCATATTATTGTAATGTTCGTGTCCGTGTTAATTTTCGGTATAAAGGATAACGTTGTTGTGTATTACTAACTCGTCTCAATGATTTATAGTATTATTATAAATAATAAAATAATAATAAAGCATGAAATAAATTATTAAACATTCTTCAGACAACAATCAAGGACAATTGTTCAATACTATACCGGAAAGCTTCTCAATGACCCTGACTTCTACGCATTTTTTTCGCGCGGGGGAAACAGTTCGTCCTAGCGGTCAATAGTTAAAACTATTGCCCCCCCCCCCCCCCCCCCGAATAAACCAATGTCAGAACAACACAGCAAAACAGTCAAAATTAACTAATTACAAGTTATATAGAGCATCAGGTAATAATCCTATATATTTCCGTGAAAGGAAACACATATTAATAACTATTTTCTTAAGTTTGATAAAAAATATTATGACCTAAATCAAATGATGCCACTTTGGCAAATATATATGGTCACTTTGATTCTCTAATTTAAGTTCAAATGTGCGAAAAAGGGTAAAATATTTCCTTCAAACTGTACTGTACATGTATGCCAAACCTGATTGGGTACGTTTTTACTCAAGTATGCATGGTCTTACTCGCTGCTCTGTGTTTTTGTACAGGCTGCATTCCCCCAGGTACCACCTACGGTTCGTTAGAAAGGGATTGAGAAAAGTATGGTTCATTGCGAGTAAAGTACGACACTCCAAACGCAGAGTGGAAGGTTACCAAAATTGTGTTTGTACAAAGCTGTACCGACGATATACCAAGGCAGTTGATCAGATGTCTTTTAAGAGCAATGACAGCAACAGACGAGAAGTCTGATTCCATCAAATGTAAGTAATTGTTAATATAGTCAAAGTGAAGCTAAGAACTCTATATGGATGCACTGTTACGTTATCAATCACTGATTCAATACATCCACGAGCCGTCGCATTTCCCATATGAAATTCCTTTTGTCTAACATAATATCTCATTTTATCTACATTCATAAAATTTGTAAAGTCCCATTTCGTCTTACAATAACAATACCCATTTCGTCTAAAACAATTAGAATTCTATGATATGATATAAAACATATCAAATACACATTTAACTCGTCATCAATTGTTTCATAAATGTAACACTATTGATAATGGTCTTGTTCCAAACCAACCCTATATTTAAACAATTGAAGAGCGATTTCAAACCAGACTGTAACACTTGTTCCCAATACTACGAGGGACACGTACAATATTACTGACGGTACATGATGTATTCAGTCAAATATCGTCTTCTTTTTTTAAATATAGGATTGTTACGTTATAAAAACATTAGGGACACTTAAAATTATATGTAGAATCTAATGCTTAATATCGCGAATCAAAAAACAAATTGTATTTAAAACCTTAAATACATTTATCACCATACAGTCATGCATATACATTTCCCCTACTCAATACGTATCTAATATCTTTGAGAATTCCATTGTAGACATAACGGGAATATGTCTGGAAAAGACGAAAAGGGATTATTTTGTCTAAAACACAGAAACATTTAATAGTAGATGAAATCGGTTTAGAAGAAATGAGACGTAACCATAAATACTCATATTGTGCTGTCATTATTTTGGGTTTGTTAAAATTTGTAACATATTCCGTCATTTACGTCCATACGTTTTGATATATATTACACAAACGTAGTCGGGTATTAAACTTCTGTAATGAGTGGCATTTCAAATCACTATGAGTTGAGAGTTTTAGTAGCAGCTACTTGAAGAGATTTACAATCGTCTGAATGACGAGTATATCAGTGACTGGTCTTGGACAAATCTATTTAATTCAGAGCTAACAGAAATATTCAACATCTATCTACATGTAACGCCATTTGCTTCATTTCTTGCATTGTAGTTTATTTAAGTTTCGTTCGAATATTAACATTACCCCACATATACAGCAAAACCTTCTCTTTTACGATCACTAAAAGAAGGTCAATTGATTGCATAAAACGACTGCTTAAATCAAGGTGACAGTAAACCAGAAAGTTCCTAAAGGAACTTTCTGTTTAACTGCTACCTTGCTTTAAGCTGTCACGTGTCATAATACAGTAAAGCTTGACTTATCCGACACCGTGTTATTCCGGAAACGTGGTTTATCTGTCAATGATTTTCGGACCCAAATATCGAATGTCCTACACGAGCTTCGCTATCTCAAAGAAGTCAAAGTCGAGCTATCTAAAACCTGTTATATCTAAAATCTGCTTTAGCCGACACATTGCTTTATCCGACATCACCAGTTGGTACCGAAGGATGTCGGATAAGGCAGGTTATAATGTAACCTATTTTCATACATTTTAACAGTGGTCGTTAAAACGTGGTTTTACAATACACTATATCTTTCTTGCAGACACCGGTGAGATATTTCTTCTCATAACAAAGTATGACCGTGTAAAACGCAGTAAAGAAGAACCAGCTGAAGGTGGAAGGACTATCAGTTTAAACGCTCTTGTCAACGTTGAGAAAGAGCTCGCGAACCTATTTAATATGGCAGGTAATCTAGAATACAACAGACTCCGCTGGAACAATTATTGTAGCCAGACAGGGTACAATAACCCTATTATTGACGTGATTGCTCTGGAGTTCCTGGAACAAATGCTAATGCCTACTGTTCCTCTGGACTTCAACCGTCCGAAGACATCTCTATGGACGACAGTAAAAATGGTGGCAAAACTATTTTACGGATCGTTGAATCTAACAAAAAGGGAAAAAATCATGATAGTCTTGATTTTAGTGCTTTGTATATTTGTTGGTGTGCTTTTGGCAAGAGGGGCATAATACATTTCCTGAGCCAGGGCTCCAGATAAAGGGAGTATTGCGAAAACTTTCTTTAGTCCTTATAGCTGCACCAAACCCCATTGTATTACTAATGAGCTGTCAAAATCGTTGAATTTAATGCGGACATAAAAGAGAGCTGTAGACCAACCTTTGTTCCAAGATCAAGTACATCTTACGAAGATAAACACAATTCGTTTAAATTAGCAACTTTCTTCCAAGACAAGGGCTAACAAATTATGTGCGATTTAGTTCATGCTTTCAGGTAGTTTACTAGAGAATAATAGTGGATTATTTCTTGATAATCTCACTGTTTATAATATTGGGATTATCGCCACGCCTGCTTCTATGCTTAGTTTTCCCGTAGAGCTCCCAAGGAATCGTGGTCAATCGTTTTATCGTATAATTTCGGTAGCCCGATTTGTCGAGAACGACTAAACGGAAGAACACGAATCCAAGATCGGAAGTAACGACGTAACACCGATAACATCAAATCAATAAATCGGTGACGTCATGATACGGCAAACTGTTACGAAAAGGTGTTCGATATAAACTTGGGGCTCCACACAGGGTACCATTGGTACTTAACATCCAATGGGAGACAAAGATGTGTGTATTGTTCGGAAGGAGTTGTTAAAGGGAGGAAAATTGGTTAACATTTGCAAACATGTTGAATGCACATCAGGCGCCGCGTAATGCAGCGTTTAATCTGGATTCAAGCTGTTTGTAACTCGTCATTGTCTTTTTTCTGTCAAAAAGTAAAATATGTGATTTTGAGATAAAGAGCAAACGGCAATTTTAGATTGACAAAATTGCAGACGTTAAAAGTTAAGACATTATTGTCATGTTTAGTTAACAGCCACCAGCGTTGTTGTTAGGATGGAATTATTATTCAGAGGACCGTTTTGCGGAGGGAGTACTGTATAATGTTTTTTATTGAGCACTTCAAGATATGTTTTCTTTTTTACTCTCATTAAATATTACTCTGGTGCAATGTTGTTTCGATATTCAATGCATTCTAAGTACATGATATATATTTTTGTAATATTATGACAAAAGCAACTTAGTATACAGTCAGATGAAGCCCCATATATATATAATATGCTTTCTTACACTATATAATGTCTTCTAACGTATTGTACAGCTTTGTATAAATCTATAGAGTGTTACAGTTTCTATTTTCATGGACGTATGTGTTTGTAATTTTTACTTTATTAACTTTTACAAGATGCAATTATAAATACAGCGCTCTCTCTCTACAATGACACCCAATTGGAGACCAAATATATGTGCGTTGTTCGGAGGGAGTCGTTGTATGGGGGGGAATTTGGCTTAGATTTGCAAACAGCTTGAATCCAGATCAGACGCCGCATTACGCGGCGTCTGATCTGGATTCAAGCTCTTTGCCACTCGTCATTATATTTGTTTCTTTCAAAATGTCTAATATGTAAATTTGAGAAAGCCAGCAGACGACAATCGTAAGATTCTTGGACATATACATTTTCAAAACCTATTTGTGAAACGTATTAGATTTTTCCTCAAAAAAGATTATGATCCAACTATATTGCTGCGCACTTCACGTTTGGTTATCGATCAGTCTACAATTGATAACTATGCTTTCCTCTTTGTGCGACGACAGACAGGGCTTAGCACTACATGATGATGTATCTCTAAAGCCGTCCTTAACCGGGAGAGTTATGTCGGATTTTCGGGCTTTGTTTTTTCCCTCCCTCTCTGTCGTACCCTGGACCCTTCCATGTCTTACAGTTGCTCGTAACTACAGACTAGTCGCTTGAGTACAATTTGACCGTTGCCATAGTGGGTTATTTTTAACACGGGCTTGAATGTTTAATTCTTTCCCATGTTACTAATGATCTTGTCATATAATTTTTGTTAAATGTTTTACATGTATTTACTTACTGTGCTGGCGGTCTTTTTGATTGTGAGGTTGTGGAACAGGGTTTATATTTTATGTACACTGTTCGTCTTTATAGGTGCATAAAGGAGATAAGTGTGAGGTTGGACGCCCCTAAAACCAGGTTTAACCCCCCAGTGGTTGTTAATAGTTAATTAATTGATAGTTAATTATTGATTGCTATTGACCGTACCAAGGCGGGCTCCTATATTCACTTTGCTTTATGTTTGTCTTGCGTGTTGTTTTCTATTTAGTGTGTAGATGTAGGAATTGTATTGCGTGTGTGTGTGTTTGTTGTGGTATGACTGTGTGTGTGTTCTGCTTGAGAGGTGGGTGTATTGTTTGTGTTACGTTTCCTGCTTGAGTCTTTCGTATTTATTTAAGTAGACTATATTGCAGCCGTGAACTTGTTGACATAATAATATTGTTTTGGGAACAGCGGAAATGGGCGTTGTAAGGAGGGAACCGTTGTTCGGATTGCCGTTGAAGAGAGGGCGTACTCTCTAGATACAGTGTAAACTCTAACCCTTATCATGCCGATCATGTTAGATTTGATGGGGGTTTCTTTAAATTAAAGACAAGTTGAGTATGAGTGACAAACAGTTATGATCCAAAACGAAGACTATATGTAAAGTTAGTCAAGTTGCGCTGTGCATATGTAACTGGGTTCATTTTAAAGGGGGTTAATTCAGTCAGGCTTGTTTGGTTTTACCTGTATTATGTGCGGAGTTCTTTCCCATTTACCTGTCTCTCTGGAATTTCATGTATGTTAGTTTTCAATGCATCATGGGAATTCCTCATGGACTCATGATTAAAATCATGAGGCGGGAAACAGCTAGTTCATAGGTGTCATTAGTTTGTGGTCACTCTGAGAAGAAGGACGTATGATTTAGCATTGGATTATGTAAGTTGGCTTTCTTTCTTTTGTTTAGTTTACTAAATTACTTATATGGTTTTAATGTTAAGCAGAGTCATTTTGGTGCAGCTCATTTATTAATTTAATTGTAATTACTGTCTAAATTGTACATTGTTAATTACCACAGGTTAAGGGTCCGTTTCCATTATTTAATGCTCTTTTCAGTAAAGTCATTATTTAGGTTCTAAGTCTTTTCATGCTGTCACTCATTAACATCTTTCCTCATTCTCATTATTGCTAATATTATTTGCAGTTAACACAGTCACGAGAGTAAGGCGTTAGAGAGAGGATTGTATGAGCTCCATTCACATTGAATTGGTGAGTGGTGTGACATGGTCGCCTAGTATTTTATGTATTGCCTGTATTGCAGTATCCTTGCTATTTATTATATATTGTATTGTTTAAAGTGTTTATGTACAGTTGTACTTATGTGCGTTTTGGTATTTATATTTGCAGAGCAGAAACATACAGTAGAAATACAGTATAGACATATATAAAGATAAACGAGAAGAGCGTTGTCGAGTTGTACATGTAACCCTGCATCCCATAAGACGCAGTAACCCCACCGAGTTATACACGAAAAGGGGTACATCCTTGAAAACTGTTAAGTGCTCACCAACTTTTAAATGAAATACGTTGTTTTAAGTCTTTCATTTATCCCACCACTGAAGAAAATAGTTTCACTTATACAGCCCTGGATATGTACCTAAATAAATAGTTTCTTTATCTTAGACGATGCTGGCTTAAAACAGTCTGGAAGTGAAGCAGAATGCTTCTTATGTCGCATTCGTACTTACGTTTCAACTTGCTTTATATTGTCAACTATGTTCAAAACTTGAAACAGGTTATGTGGTGAAGGATTAAATGTATCGTAATTGGACTGGACACATATTATATATTGATTTGATGTAAGCATGTCCATTTGTATGTTTTCCACCATCAGATCATCAAACTATATCCCAACTTAACTCTTTCCTCTCTGAAACTTTAAATGGACAATTCCAGTTTCGATTTTTGTCTAGTCCATTTCTGGCTTTTAAAAGTTGTTTTTATCAATTTTGGCATAACTGAAAAACAGTGAAAACCCTAATCAGAGGGCTCCTTTCGGAGCCCTCTGATCTGGGCCTTCACTGTTTGCACAGGACAAGTGTACTTTTCACATGTACACTGTTTTAAAAGACACCTATATGCGAGACTAGGGTTCAAAGGGTTAAACCATTTACTGACAGGCTTTATAACACTAACATATGCAAACAGTTTATATTCATAATTCAAAATAATCCATTTACTCAGAGCAAAATGATTCGTACCTGATAATTTCGGCTTTATCACAAAGCCTTCAGCAACACACTAAGAAGAAGTCAGTGGATATCACGTGACTTTGAGTGGTCACGTGATACTAGGAGAGGACATTTGTGTTACCCCTCCCACTATTCTCACTGATGAAGTTATCGCTTCCACTGAAGGTGTAGCCAAATGCCTACCAAAGCAGACTAAGACAGTCTAAGGGCGGAAGTGGTACAAACATTAAAAAACAGAAAGCCACCCCCTCCACCCTACGAGTAATATAACGGGAAAGCAAAGAGTGACCCTTTCGACTTTGGGTAAATACAACAGCAATACCATTGTTGCAGTTTAAATCCAAATCAGACGCCGTGTAACGCGATGTCTGCTCTAGATCCAAACTGTTTGATACTCATATCAATGTTTCTTAAAAGGTTAGAAACGCTAAAAATCCAAAATTTTATAAATAAATGCAGACGACAACTTTAGGCAGACGATATTATGTCAATGACTGTTTTGGTCGGTCTTTTACGTCATAATGGCAGCGAAAGTATTAAAGAATGCACATACACGGTTATCAGTATGTCTGACAATCAACATGGGATTGTTACTAGTTCTTAAAATATGCTCTGATCACCGGGGTGTTGATTTTACATATGTCCAGCTTCCCGATATATCGAATATTCCTCTGATAACCGATGTTGATAGGTACATGTGTCAAGCTTCCCGAAATATCGAATAGTCCTCTGATAACCGATCTAATAGATACATGTGTCAAGCTTCCCGATATATCGAATATTCCTCTGATAACCGATGTTCGAATAGTCATCTGATCACCAGAGGGTTGATAGGTACATGTACATGTATTACTCTTCAGACAATGTAAATAAAATTCTTAATATTCCTCTAACCACCGGGGTATTGCTTTGTACATGTACATGTAACTAGCTTCCCGATATTTCGAATGCGAATAAAGTCTGACCACGATAACTCGAATAAAACCGAATAACACCTATGACGAATCGTTTTCCTAAGATCAAGAGCAAAAGTGAAAGTAAGACCGTTCGGATGTTGGTGTCCTTTTGGTGTTTATGTGATAAATAGGATATCAAATTTGTGTGTTTTCAGTCGTAAATTTATTGAACTCGTTGGATAAAATGATATGTTGCGAGCCAAGGCTCGCAAAATATTATCTTATCCAACTCGTTCAATAAATTCACGACTGACAACACACTCATTCAATGTCCTCTATATATTGAAGAAAATACCGCTATTTTAGACCTAAAGAGACTGAAAACCAAATGGTGTCTTTTCAAATATAAAACAAAATGCTCAAACAAAAATAACTGTGTAGCATTATCGTGCATGAAAACAAAATGATCAGTTTAGAAACATCCCAAAGAAAAGTCACACAGTCCTAGTTGTTTAGAAAACATTTATGTCGCTTTTTCAATTGAGTCTACTCGACTCAATTTAACTCGTTGAAATGACATTTGCATTGTTTACCCACGCGCAGGCATAAACCGGAAAGAATAACCTCGTCTCCCTAGCTATACAGATAAGTAGGTTAAATCGACCGCCGATGAATGAATGGTCCGGCTGGCCGAGTGATTAAAGACATTAAGCCAGTCCATTCACTGATTCGCCCCCCCCCCCCCCCATTGTTAACACTAGGTGTCAAAATACAGGTATACCGGTACATAGCATGAGAAAATTGAGATAATAACGGCCGAGCATTCTGAAGCTTTGAATAGAGGCCCTAACATAATATATTTCAATAGGTTTATCAATGGGTTTTACTAACAATCTATCAAATATTAGCTGCGGGCCTCACATGAGACGCCTGAATGATTATTTGCCTAGCCGCTAGCCGAGTAAGTGCATGGGCTCCATGCTTTGACGCAAACTTTCTATGGTGATAGGTGTTACCACCCAAGCTTGGTCATGTAATGTCTTTAAGGCGTCTGACTACAGTTTTCATTTCCCACCCAAATGCCGGGTCCCGAATTCAATTCCCACCGAGCTAAATATCATTTTCTTTGAAATGCATTTTTTATCCAAAATTCTTATCCTAAGCTAATATTTACCTGTTTATATAAGCGTTAGACATACATTTACAAATTTCAACTTTTATGCTAAGTGTGCTTGCCAGTCTCTTTAATCCTTAACCCCCATTAGCGCTTTTGAACGCACAACCCCTGTGTGAAAAGAGCGCTATATAAATCTGGTATAATAATAGTATGGTTCTAGTTTTGAAGCATGTTGAAATTAAGGCAAAATACGTCTTAAGGCACATTTTGCTTTATCTTCAGCCTGCTGTAAGCTTTCAGCTGCTAGGATATTGGAAATCGCGGAGGGCCGTTTGCGCTTTTTAGCTTAGCGCTTACTTTTGATTATGCGCATATTCATCAGATTTTACAGTACTTCTTATGATACATATTCATGGCCCTCTAAAATGGACCTATTAACTTAAATTCGCTTTAAGTACCGAGCTTCCTCTGTATATTCTTTAGAATTATATAATGCCCAGCACATATCGACGGAAACAGTTTCAAAGTGCAAACAAACACGCCCATTACCTTTGCTTAGACGAGAGACATCCATTATCCTCTTGGTGCTATCTTTGAAGAAGTAATCCTGAGCTTGATTGCCGTTATTATTCCTACAGGGCGTTACAAGCGTTATTATTTCTTGTTTAAAGACATTGCTTGACCAAGCTTGGGTTGTAACACCTACCCCCGTAGATAGTTTGAGTCAAAGCATGGAGAGCATGCACTTACGGTGGTATCGTCTTAGCAAAGAATCAGTCAGGCGTACCAATGTGAGGCCCGCACCATATATTTGATAGTTTGGTTAGTAAAACCTATTGAAAAAAAACCTGAGATCTAGTATGTAAGGGCCTCTATACAAAACATCAGATAGCTGAACCGCTGCCTCCACAATTCTTTCATGCTCTACCTGTATATTCACACCTAGTGAGAACAATGGGGATGAATCAATGAATGGACTGGGGTAATGTCTTTAATGCTAGGTTCACACCAACGGCGCTTTGATGGCGCTTTAAAGCGGCGTGCAAAGCGGCACCAAAGCGTAACAAAGCTTGATTAAAGCGTCAGTGTTGTAATAGATCGTGGGAAAGCTTGGAGTAAAGCGGGACATTCGGCAAGAGCGCCCAATTTTTTTAAACTGTTTAAAAATTTTGGGCGCTCTGTCACGATTTGATTAAAACGCCTAGATCGTATCAAAGCTTATCAAAGCTTAACAAAGCGTAACAAAGCTCAGCAAAGCTTGACTCAAAGCGTAGGAAAGCTTAACAGAGCTTGGTTCAAAGCGGGGACTCCATTCTTCACGGTCTGTCACCACTTGACACGCTTCGTTAAGATATCTCAAGATTTGTTACGATCTGGCATGAAGATTTAACACGAGGTCAGACGCTTTCATCAAGATATGACACGCTTTGTTACGATTTGTTACGTTTTTATGAAGGACTCTCATGATTTCCCACGAATTGAGACGCTTCGATCAAGGCTTGACACGTTTTGTTAGGCTTTGTTACGCTTGACAAGCTTCCTCACGCTCTCTCACGCTCTTTCACGCTTTCAAGGGCTAGGATATAGTTATACAATTGGGAGACAAACATCATGTCTTCTTCAGATAGATAATGCTTTGGTACATCTGGAACTTCTGGATCTTGTTGTTTTGCCATCGTATACTTGAGTCAAATGTACAAAGATTTTGTGGTTCTACTGCATCGTTATATTGGCTCTGGATAAAAAGCGGCATTAAATCGGCGATCTTGACATTTTCCATTGCGTAACAGAGCTGAACAGAGTGTACCAATACACAACAAAGCGCGATAACCGTATCAGAGCCTTATTTAAAGCGCCACAATCGCATCAAAGCGTGATAAAGCGTAATAAAGCTTATAAAAGCGTGATTTCAAGCGCAACAAAGCCTTGTCAAAGCGGGATCAATGCGTGAGGAACCGTAACAAGTCGGGAAATGATTCGCCCCAAAGCGGCAACCAATTCGTATCAGAGCGTATCAGAGCTTATCAGACCGTAAGAGATCGTGATGCTTTTGGAAAAGTTAACGAAAATGACGACGCTTTGCTCGCCGATTTAAAGCGCGGCATTCGCCGTTGGTGTGAACCTAGCATAACAAAAAACTATAGGGCTACCATAAGTAGCTAATAAAAATACTAATATTTTCGAACTTTCAAACGCGATTTTAGGACTCGTACCTTTAACCCCTTCGCTGCCAGGCTCTACAAATGTATAACGCTTACACAATTAATACAAACAGTTGTGATCCAGATCAGACACCTCGTAACTCCGCGTCTGATCTGTGTCTAAATTGTTTTGGACCGGCATCAATCTTTCTTATGTAAAATATGCATTACATTCCAAAATATAGAAGTTATAGCAGAGATCCGAAGACTTCAGGAAAATAGTCCGCAGGCCTGGGGAAATTAAATCCGAAGCAATGGCAGTCCAGAAATTGACGCAAACCACAGGCACGTAGAAAATGAAAATATTTTGGAAATGCCTATTGCATATTTCCAATATAAAGTGCACGAAGTTTACGGCCTGATTAAACTCCGCGTAACCCTATTTGCGTTGATAAAAATGATTTAAGTACAGACGCGTTTATTTAGATAGAGGAATATCTTCTCCACTGTACAAATTGGCCGGTATCATAACATGTATCCCGGATATGATTTGCAGATAGGTGTGAACCAGCTCGACTTTAGGGAACTTTGCATTGGAACTGTTTCTAAGCATACAGTTTTGCTTGCCGTAGCATGTTTAATGTAGCGTTTGAGATGCTCTCGTGTTTAATGTTAATATATACAGCGCTCCCTCTCTACAACGACACCCAATGGGAGACTACAAATATTTGAGTTCGGAGGGAGTCGTTATAGGGAAGGAACTTAGTTAACATTTGCAAACAGCTCGAATCCAGACCAGACGCCGCGTACGCGGCATCTGATCTGGATTCAAGATGTTTGTCATTTGTCATTATGTTTTTTTGTTGTAAAATGTCATTTTTGTAAGGAAAACAGCAGACAACAATTCTAAGTAGATGATGATGCATCAGGGCAAGCATAAAGCATAATTGTCGTGGGAACAGTGGCGAATATCGTTGTAAGGAGGGAGTCGTTGTACGGAGGGCCGTTGTGGAGAGGGAACGCTGTACTATTGATATGTGAGGCATACAGTTTACGGCCCGATCAGACTCCGTGTAACCCTATTCGCGTTGATAATAGTGATTTCAGTACGAACGCGTTTATTGAGAAATAGAGGATAATCAATTTCTTTGGATTGATATGAAAAATATATCACGAGAATGGGTTGTTATCTGGTTAAACAACGAGTCTGCAGGACGAGTGTTTTAACCCGATAACAACCCATTTGAGTGATATGAATTATTAAATATATTTTTACAGAAAGAAAAAATCAGCAAAAAATTAACTTTTTACCCGCGACGTCACAAAATTATTATGACGTGACATTACAAAAAGTGATATCATCACTAGTGGTGATATTAACTGTGACGATTTCAAATTTATCTAACTGAGAACTCTCTATAAATCTTCGATAGCTATACATGTATATTAAAGAGTAATATCGCCCCAACTGTACAAATTTGCCTTATCATAACATGTATCCTAGATATAATTTGCATGTAGTTTTGATCCAGGTTCGACATCGGGAAATTTGACAACGGGTCCGAATCTAAACAGATAGTTGTTTAAATCAATTTATATCCTGAAATATAAGATATTTGAAACAGAAAAAGAAGTCTTTTATATAGTCCGAACATATTGACCTGGCGTTGGTGAACTCTATTAGCATAATTTCACACTTTGTTGTATTTCTGAATATAGCTTCGAAACATTTCGTTATCATTTATACGAGAACGCACATTGTAACTACACCGTATCGAGGAAGTATAGCATTGCCAGCTTCCACAAATATCGACAAGAATTTAGCGCAAGTGGTAAGGAAGACGAATATACATTACTTTTTCCTTAGTCAGTGGTTCGAATCCCAGGTATTTTACTCATAATTTTTTTCACGTTTTTCACCATTTTATACTTTTTCTTTTAAGCATTAATACAACATTCATTTCGATTGGAACATTATTATTTTGTTATTTTTTTCAAAAGTTTATGTTATAGCGTCTATCTGGTCTATAAAATAACATTTGTAAAATCAAAATATTTTCCCCACAGTCAAAATTCGAACCCGGGACATCGCAATTATAAATCCCTCGCTCTAACGACACATCTATGACATGATATATGTCAATTAGGTATATATAGTGAACTGGCGTGAGTCGCAGGTGAATGCGTCGATGATCTTACTTGAATTAAAATTCCCTCTTAAACGCAACATGATGCTTTTTAGTAGATACGATGATATTAGAAGACTCAAGAATAATAGTTTATCAACAACAACTTTTTCAACTTGCTAAAAGTGAAGTTTTAACCCACTGAAGATCACAACTGTCACAAGATTCACGTAATTTACCGAATCTTCCCGAAAATATACGGTTCGTTGTCGATTATTGATTTATACTGCGTCATCTCACTTTAATTAATTCATGCACAAAGTTCAACGTCAGGTCAATATGTTCGGACTATACCACAAAAAAATGGGGAACTTGACCATGTACTTGAGCCATATGCCGTCACGCTGATCAAACTGAAGTCCGCTTGCCGAAAACGAGCTTGGAATAAAATACAAAGGGTAAGATACAGAGATACAGACTATTGTTTCATATACTGTAAATGTGCACGGGGAAAAGCACAATATCGCAGGAAAGCGTACAATTAAATACAGTGGAACCCTTCCAAACCGGATCCCTAAATATCGGAATTCTCTCTAAACTGGAAAAAAAAATTTCTCGTTTCCAAACCTTTATTACTTAAAATCAATACATCATGAATACGCCTTTCTACGATTTGAGGTTTATTCCTACGCTGAAAGCAATAGTTAAACTTTATACAGTCTAGCAGATGACAGCTTAAAAAGTTAAAAGTAAAAGAGAGTCCGCCTTAAGGCGCATTTTGCTTAACCATCAACATGCTATAAGTTGTCAGCTATCTTTCAAACTAAAACATATTATGGGCTAATGAGTTAAAACCCCTCTGAGCTCGAAACCCCTATTAACCGAAAATGTATGTCCGGTTTAGAGGGACTTCACTGTATTGGGATATGCTATAGTTATGGTTCGCGGGTACTGCACTTCCTTTTATCATACCTCACTTGATTTATTTACTATATAGCCTAATGTGATGTCAGAAGGTGAAAATCCGTATTATTACACCTCGCTTTGAGTTACAATGTTAATTTCCCATAAAACAAAATTAAACATTTGTATGTCTTTTACATCTATCCAAAAATATACTGTCACTTTATACGATATTCTTTTTGTGACGTCACTCTGTATGATATAATATTCTCTATTCTTAAAAATACTGTCACTCTATATGATATTATTTTTGTGACGTCACTCTATATATGATATTATTTTCTCTATTCTGGAGTTAAGTTGATATAAACAATGTGACGTCGTTTCGCGCGTTACGTGCATGGCGGCTCTAGATTGGTATTCACAACATATTTAATAAAATATGAACGAGACGATTCCACAGCCAGGGTTGATAAGCTCGGTGTAATAAAATAAATATTAAATGGTAGTTTGCGTGACATTCAAATTGTCAACCCTCGAACACAAGAATCTCACCCTCGCCTTCGCCTCGGGGTGACATTCTGTTTCTCGGGTTGATAATTTGAATGTCACACAAACTGCCATCTGTTATTTATATATTATTATACCTCACTTGATTTATTTACTATATAACCTAATATGACGTCAGAAGCTTGGATTCCTGTATCGTATTCTCATGGGTTCTCGAATTATCGGGGGTTATGGCAAACGGATGAAATGGCCCTTTCTGGCATCCGGAAATATCTGCTTACCTCTGATACATTTCTATTTGAAAATGTGATATGGACACATAACACATCAAATGGATTTGAGTTATCTAATCTTTTTAAAATTTCACATGTAACATCTGGTCCATACTGTCATTTACTTTATACTACTGCATAGAATCTATTAAAAAACAAGCACAAACTGACGCCACAAGCGCAGTAAGTTTCTGTATGATATATTTACAGTGACTCTAAAATACTTTTCTGAACTGAAGAGTTTACCCACTTCATAGCAAAAGACATCGAAAACCAATCAGATACCCCGAGGATACGGAAAACAGTTAACTAATTCAGATCATGCATGGTGCTGTATTCAATCGTAGAAATGACCTAGATCTAGATATAATTTTGTTATTGTTTTTATTAATGTTAAATCGTATTTGAAGTTTCAACTGGTTTTTATGCCACAAGGAACAATTCTGTAATAGCAATTTATTTAATAGCAAGTCTTAGATTACGAGAATAGGAGAGTCCACGGAGACACAACTATTCGCGGTCGTTGTTTTGTCTTGAAAACAGTGGTAATTAGATCTAGATTTATACATTTGTTCTTTATAAAATTATAAATATCTCATCTCAAAGAGGGTATGATAACGAATTGTTCATACTTGACAAGTAGATGTCAATCTCGTCTAACGCCTCGGTTGACATCACTCGCCTCCGGTGAGTAATCCGTTCTCTCACTCTCTGTGTGATGTAATATTTATATATAATCATCCTCTACCACTGTACCAAGTTTCATTAACTTACGGTGTAAAACTTTTAATATTGCTGATATATGCTCCGGACAACAAAGTGTGAATGACTGACGGTAACACGGACGGACGGGCGGACAGACAAGACAACCTACAACAATATCATTCCCTAATTAGAAGCATAAAATCGGTTACCACAAACGCTTTTACTGTGAACGAATAGACACTAGTCACCATTTGATTGACCATGTCACCAACAACTTTAACTGGTGGATGCATTCTTCTCACATCAAAAACCTTATCTACAGTGTTCCCTCTCTACAACGGCCCTCCCATCAACGACTCCCTCTTTACAGCGACCCTTTGCCGCGGTTCCCTGAACAAGACATCTTTGACACCTTTACTGTTGCAATATCGTCTACTTAAAATTGTCGTCTGCTAATTTTCTCAAAGTTACATAATGGACATTTTGACTGGAAAACTACTTATTGGCGAGTGGCAAACAGTTTGAATCCAGATCAGACGCCGCGTTACGATTCAAGCTGTTTGTAATTGTAACCAATTTCCCTCTATATAACGACTCCCTCCGAACAACACACATAATGTTCGTCTCCCATAGGTTGTCGTTTTAGAGAGGGAACGATGTATATCGTCAAGAAAAAAAGTATGTTTGTACTGACATGTCAGTCATTAAAATATGACGTAATAGTAAAAGCTATCGCGGACACTTATACTACAGTAGATAAGATGTTATTCCATCAAATTCCATCAAAGTATTGTTTTATATTTTTCGATTGTTATCCGGTGTCTGATTTGGCCACAATCTGTTTACAATGGATTTCATTTGCCGATCGACGCTTCCCAATGGTAGCACACTCGGCTAGGGATCGTGAGTTAGATCCCCTGGACCAAGTCCTTCGGATTTACACTTTACAATCGAGGTCCGACATATCCACTGAGCATCCGACAGAGCAAAAGAACTATTTCGATACTAAGAGTAGGCCATTGTGTTTGGGTTTTCTGTATCCGCTCTCCTCTTTCTATGTTGCGTCTAATTAAATAACCCAATCATGGCAGAAACGGAAGCAAACCAAACCATACAATAGCTTTGGTATAAACGTGTTTATTTTGAACAAATGGTGGCTCCTTTGCTGTATTTGCCTGGCTCTAAGGTTATAAAGGTTTTGAATTGAGTCTGGAGTAGTTGTCAAGCATTTGATTGGTCAGATTTGAGCCCATCATTTGATTGACCATATCACCAACAACATTACCTGGTGGATGGAGGTCCTCCACACCCAAAGCATTAGTGATATCACTATTGTCAAGAAATACAATTTTATCATGTAAACCTGTGAATTCGTCAAACATTATATGTCGATAAACCAAACCGTAATAGTCCAAAAATTGATCGGTCCCAAGCCCTACCTGTGAGTATGTATGAGGCCCTTTCACAAAAACTTTAGCAAATTGATTTCTGCGAAAGAGACTCTCAACACTGAGCCGTATTATGCGTATCTTTCGCCTAAAAACTATCCGATGATAAGGCGTACAATGCACAAACAGACCAATTACTACTACAACACGTTCGTTAGCACCAATTCTATTTATGTACCGCGCAACAGATGACGTTGAATATCTAACGGGGCCGCCAATATGAAACGGTTGACTATGCGGAATCCACTCAACAGTAAAGTTATACACACTGTTTAGACAAGCCGATGGCTTGTGCCAATTAGCCTTCGTCCACTTGGCTGTGGTTTGTTTACATGTCCATCTTTGTCTCACATACGTATACCATTGTCTGATAGTGGAGTCACCAAAGAGCACGAGGTTTCTGTTTTGCAAACACGAAAACAGATGCTCGACTTCTAGACCTGCAATATTAAATCAACAACTGTGACAATGGCTCAAAAGCTTCTGTGAGGAGTCGGACATCAGGGGCCCGTTTCATAAAACTTCGTACGACAAATGTTGTCGTAAGTCAGATTATAAAAATGCTGTCGTAAGTCAGATTATAAAAGTATCAATTCTTATTTATTTCATTTAATCCTGTCTTGTGACATCTTTTTGGAATCGTATTGAAAAGACGATTTCAAAAAGATGTCAAAAGACAGGATTGGAGGGACAAATCAGAAATCACTTGTAATTTAAAGTTTTGACTTACGACAACATTTGTCGTACGAAATGTTATGAAACGGGCCCCAGCTTTAGACTGGTCATATTTGAGTATTCTGCTCAACTCTGGCCAATCAAAAGTTTCTGATCGAACTAAAATTGATCTCAAACGCTTTGGAACTACCGAAATGATCTTAAGTATTTGGACAGACAGACCTGGTCAAACCATACCCAACTCTCCGTCCATTTGGACTGGCTTAATCAAATGAGTTGTTCCCCTTGCAAAAACGCCGATAAAGTCGATATCTATAAATTTCTCGCCTGACTACCTTAAATAGAATACATAAGGGAATATTTTTGATAGTCATTGAATACATCTTCAAATGTACATTGAATGTAAACGCTTATCGCTCTGATCACGATCTACATTGTTTGTCATTCACGTTTCACAAATTGGGCAATGTACCGTATGATTATAGCATTTTGTTTAATTTTCATGACAATTACAACAGTTACACATGGTGTCCAAAGTTTAACAGTTTTTACGGTATTTATGGATGTTTATTCTTCGAATCGTCAAACCAAAGAAGACAAGACAAACACTAACGTTAGCATCTGGGTTCCCTCAAAATATGTATACAAGTCAAGGTTTATAAGAAACTTTTTGTGTCATCAAGATGCAAAGATGATAGCCTGACCAAGGCTGAGGTAATGACGAAACTAAATATAGAGGGGTGTTCTTCGGAACACGCGTGTAACCTGACAGCAACCATCAGTCGAACAAGAGTTAAAGTTAAAATGACAAACGTCATTATAACAGAAATAATCTACCGCAAAAAAGTGTAGAAAAGGGAATAACTCTTATGGTATCGATCCAAGAGAAATTATTTATGTGCAAGACACCTCCACTCGTCAACTTATTTCAGTAAATGAAAATTTATATGAAAAAGCATGAGTAGAACAGAAATTATATGATGAAAATAAAAAATAAGGGAAAGGAGAATAACTCTCACAGTATTGCTTCAAGAGTTATCAGTTTGTGCAGGACAATTTGACACATCAATCTATTTCAATAAAAGACATTTCATTTTAAATCTTTAGTATAACAGAAGATATCTGCTTGAAAAGATTTTATTTTTTGCAATTTGTAAGTCATATTACCTTATATCTAACTTCGAATTGATCTTGTAGACGTCAATATTAAAGCAGACGACATTAACGAGTATAACGGTATAGGGGTAGAAAATCACGATTATTTCGGCGACGAAAGGGTTAAGTACTTTGTGACGTAACTTGGTTGAACTGTAGTTTATTCAATACAACTCAGTCTATGCTACACTTAATGGGTGAATTCATTTGGTTTATGTCGGTAATTTCCGCAGATCAGACTATGTAGACACTTTTATGTACCCATCGTATACATAGGTAAACACATTAACCCCTTCACTGCCTTACCCCGAGTACAATAGTTATTTGCAAACAGTTTGGACCCTGATCAGACGCCGCGTAACGCGGAGTCTGATAAGGATCCAAACTGTTTGACACTCATTTCAGCATTTCTTAAGACAAAATACCTAAAATTTAAATTTGAGATATAAAAGTAGACGACAATCATTTAAAATTGATGACGTGACGGCAGTGAAGGGGTTAATGC
Source organism: Gari tellinella (assembly GCA_922989275.2). Lineage (NCBI taxonomy): Eukaryota > Metazoa > Mollusca > Bivalvia > Cardiida > Psammobiidae > Gari > Gari tellinella. The sequence goes on from OV277873.1 coordinate 50,277,821, forward strand.
ATTCTGGACATAGTAATCACGGCCTCCTAGCGTTGACCAACAAGGTGCTTTCAAGCCAATAAGGCAACAATTGGTCGTACAGTAAACTCCCTCAAGCCCGCACCCTTTCGAAAAGAGAAAAAAGTTTGGTAAAGGAGCGCTTTAGAGGCATTCAAAAGTAATTAACATGGTAGTCGTACCAGAAAGGTGGTTGTTTACTGAAGAACGATACTATTTAAGAAAGCTCCTAAATGAGCCTTCCGCATTACCATTGACCAGCATTAAGCATCCACTTGTTGTGAGAGTTATTCTATACATGCTTTAGATACATAATTAGCAAGATGTTAAACTAATACTTTGAAACGGTTTTCAGAGACGCAAGTTTTCAGGAGTTCATACAGTAAAACCTCTCTATAACGGCCACTAAAGTGTGCTAATTTATTAGTTGTTTATGACAGGTGACTGCTTAAAGCATGGTGACAGTAAAACAGAAAGCTCCTGTAGGAGCTTTCTGTTTTACTGTCACCTTGCTTTAAGCTGTCACCTGTCATTTAAATAACCAATTAGTCCTCGTTTTAGTGGCCGTTATAGAGAGGTTTTACTGTAGTAGCATTTTAGTACTCTACTATATTACTAGTGACTGAAAACAATTGTGTATGATATGCTTAACCCCTTCACCGTCTTACCCCGAGTACGATGGTTATTTACAAACAGTTTGGATCCTGATCAGACACCGTTTGACACTCATTTCAATAATTAAAATAACAAAAATTGAATTTGTTAATTAAAAGCAGACGACAATTGTTTAAAATTGATGACGTCACGGCAGTGAAGGGGTTAAACACAGTTTACGAGAATAGCCGACCGGTCTCCTTAACCTTAATCTATTTTTAGAGTCTCTTCTACGACTGAGACCCGATTTTAAGAGTTAAGAAGTAAACAAAGTTCCACCAAGTGCAAATCTGTTACATCTGCGGCTGTCGGCACAAAATTAGCATGCCGTCATATGGGGTTCATTGATGAGGCTACTCTCCGCCAATCTTTAATCCGCGTGTTGTGTCAAAATAAAACTTAATGACCTAATGCCTTCAAGTCTCAACATTTAATCTCAAACCGTACTATTTCCGTCAAAATCAGATTGTAAAAACAATTTATGTAGATCTTGTCTACTTTAAAGACTTTTCCTCAGTCCATTTATGGAGCCCCCCCCCCCCCCCCCCTTGTTCTGGAGGTGTCAATTTAACTTCCAAAGCATGTGCAGCACAAGCACAGTTTACCTTGTGAGGCCCAGATTATACTAATGCTCTAGTGATTTTCAATGGTTATTTCAAACCAAACTATCAAATATAAAGGTAGAGTCTCACACGAGAAGCTTCAATGGTTATTTGCTAGCGACATGTCCATAAGATCCTTGATTTTTGCAAGGAAATTGTCTGGCAAGGCCTTATGATCGAAAGGTAGTCTAGGGATGTCTTCAAGATATATACCAGGCTTCTGGTGGCGATTTCTGTTATCAAAATGTGACCAGGTCATTATTGCAAATTACATCCTAGCTAATGCATCCGGGATTATGACAACTGGCAAGTAGCCAAATTCACATTATATACATGTTGTCACAATGCATAATGAAGAAGACCAGACAGAATGTAGATCAGCAGGTTGCATTATTGAGTAGAAATGTAAGAATGCAAGATGGAATATGAAGAAAGCATGCTAAACTTATAACACCAATAATGACAAATGACAGATAGCATAATAGAAGTGTCAGAATGCAAGATAGAAAATAGAGAAAGATTTATGTCGTTTTTACTCAAATAACATTTCAAATGACCAGGCTCCAAACTGTTTGTAATGGTTCTAATTTGTATACAAACGTGTACATTAGGAAAGAATAGCGTCTTCTGTACGGGCCTGTTTCATACACTCTAAAATATCTCTGTTACGATCACTAAAATAGGGTAATTGATAGTATAAAAGGCAGTTAAGACCTTACAGCAAGGTGAACGTAAAATTGAAAGCTCAGAAAGTAGTGAATTGTGTTACTTTCACATTGCTTTAAGCAGTCATCTGTCTTAAACACTCAATTATAACTAAGTACATACGTACCTTTGCAATGCCTAAGGCGCCACGTGTTGTTGTACATGAAGCCTGTTGGAAGTTTTCTTGTCCAGAGTGACCCCACATTAAAGTCCTTACACGGCGTTTGCGGAAGACTCATTGTTTCTACATCACCTGGAGTTTCTCCAGAAACAAGCACTTTTAAATCTGCATTGATGTATTTGCCAATCCTGCAAAAGTAATTTTCCTTTCAACCTTCTTTAAATATTCACATGTCTTCTAAGCTAGAAATAGGCTAACCGGTAAATAGTTTACACTACCTGCTATTCATGATATTTTCACACCGTGTAAAAGGCAGTTTTGGCTGACAATAACTGGCATCTGTCCAGTCCTCGCACAACAAGTTGACGTTTCTTGGCTTCCCACAATACCATGGTATCCCAGAATTGATTGCTGTTAACCCTTTACCTTATAGAAGCGACTTTTAGCATATTCATTTTATTCATCCGCTGAAGAAAATAGTTCCAAATTATACCGTTATGAATATGTGTCATATTTAATACTTTCCTTATTCTAGCAGTTAATAGCTTAAAGCAGGCTGAAAGTAAAGCAGAATGCGCCTTAGGGCGCATTCTGCTTTACTTTCAACCTGCTTTAAGTAGTCACATATCTTCAATACTAGAAACAATGCTATCAGGTAAAGGGTTAAATTGCAAATCTTCGAATAGTTCAAATGCTTGAAGGCGTCCCATGTTGGATAACAAGGTGTGTTTTCTTTGATTGAGCCAACTGAAAATGTTCCCCGAATACACATTGTTGCTGGCACCTGAAAGACAATTTAAAATGTGCAATAGGAACGTTCGGAAAGACGTAAATACTGACTGACAACGGGTTGAACCCGAAACAATCAGGCTCTATACTGTTTACCTCTCAGTTTATACTAAATTGTGAGAGATATTAAAAGACAAATGCAATTTCATATATTTTATCAAATTACGTTTGCGTTAGGTTTGCGTTTAAACGAGAAAGAATTACGTCTTCACCATATCGCAGTCTGTGCAACTGTCGTCTGTATCCTTCCTGGACTACCATTCATAAATGTGTTTAATCAATTGGATTCAATTCAAATTTTATTAGCATGGAATATATACAATGTTCATAGCCATATAACATTATGTACACGACTAACAATAACTATTCTATCATGCTAGACCAGGAAATACAATTACATAAGCAGGAGTAGAGTATGAACAATATGAGTGTCTTTTGCAATCTTGAGATGTACTTCCTTACATAGATAAGTGGGGTACTAATACGTCATTATTATCCAACAAACGCTCTTAAACAATTATTTCAGTTGCAAACAGTTTGGAGTCCAATCAGACGCCGGGTTAAGTTAACCCGTTACCCCATAGCCTGTTTCTTCCATTGAAGACATATATGATCACTTAAAGCAGGTTGAAAGTAAAGCAGAATGCGCATTAAGGCGCATTCTGCTTTAATTTCAGCCTGCTTTAAGCTTATACTTGCTAGAATAAAGAAAATATTCTTTATGATACATATTCATGACCCTAAAAATAGGAACTATTTTCTTTAGTGTAGGAATAAATATGATGTGCTAAAAGGAGCTTCTATAAGAGAAAGGGTTAAACGGGTGAGAAAAGCGTCCTCTCAATTTTACCGACCTTTTGTCGTATGCTGTACATTGCTCTGATGATATCTGTGGTGTACGCTATTTTCACTTTGATCGTCGACTTCCCTGTCCAAGAGGCTTCAAACTGTGCCGTGTAACTTCCGTCCCCATGGTCCGTCATTTGAGCAGTGGCGTATGCCTTATGGGAAAGGTTAAACATCCGAGTTCTTAAGATGGCGCCTCCTGTGTTTAACGGTTTACCGTAGCCGTCGTACAGTTTCATAGCTACATTTATGTGTTCACCAATTTTATATACTCGGTTGGATTTACCTGCAGAAATAGGATTATATTTTTATTCAGCCCATTCATAAATAAAGGTAGTTAATGTTTGAGAGGCGTGGACATTTACTGAAATATGCTGCAGAGGAGAAGACGATATTAGTTATTTTAAACGTACAAGAAAGGCAAATTCAATGCGAAAATTAAACGCGACAAATCCACAAAACCAGGGTTTTAAGGTTGTATCAACTAGCTTATCCCAAGCTACGTCTTAATGTAGGCTTGCTAAATACAAAATTGGGTTATAATTGGTGTATATAATCTAAAGTTATGAACCGGGACCTATTTTTATAGTTTTTGTAACATTGACCTTGACCCTATGACCCCAAATACAATTCCAAGTTAGGTCGTCATGTGAGCTTGCTTAATGCAACGTTTAGTCAAAAATTCGTCTATCTAATCTGAATTTATTGGACGGAAACCATTTTACAATTTTTGTAACGCGAGATTAACTTTGATACTACGACTTCAAAGTACAGCCCCAAGCTATGTCTGTATGTAGGCGATACGATATGTCTTTGTCATTTGTATATTTATTTATTTTTACTGATATATGAGAGTTCATTGAGTGACACATACATGTTCCTTGTCACTAATTGTTTATGAGATAATTATGAGAGTTTGTTGTCACTGACATATGAGAGTTACGTTTCACTGAGATAAACTAGTTCTTTGTCACTAATTGTCAATGATTTAATTTTGAAAGTTCATTGTTGCTTAGATGTGATACGTAGTTACGTGTAATCATAGTCACTGACATATGAAAGTTGCTTGTCATATAAATATTCGTCCATTGTCACTGAGATATGAGAGTTGTTTGTCATAGATATATTCGCTCATTGTCACTAAGATAAAAATAAATCCGTGGCACTGAAATATAAGAGTTCATATTCACTGAGATATGATAGTTGCCTGTCATAGATATATTCGCTCCTTGTCACTGAGATAAAATAATTGCGTGGCACTGAGGTATAACAGTTCATATTCACTGAGATTTGATAGATGTTTGTCATATATATATTCGCTCATTGTCACTGAGATGTGAGAGTTGCTTGGCATTGAGGTATAAGAGGTCATAGTCACTGAGATATGATAGTTGCTTGTCAAAGATATATTCGCTAATTGTCACTGAGATATGAGAGTTGCGTGGCACTGAGGTATAATAGTTCATATTCACCGAGATATGATAGATGTTTGTCATATATATATTCGCTCATTGTCACTGAGATGTGAGAGTTGCTTGGCATTGAGGTATAAGAGGTCATAGTCACTGAGATATGATAGTTGCTTGTCAAAGATATATTCGCTAATTGTCACTGAGATATGAGAGTTGCGTGGCACTGAAATAACAGAGGTCATAGTCACTGAGAAATGATAGTTGCTTATCATAGATATATACGCTAATTGTCTCTGAGATATGAGATTTGCGTGGCACTGAGATAACAGAGGTCATAGTCATGAGAAATGATAGTTGCTTGTCATAGAAATATGCGCTCATTGTCACTGAGATATGAGAGTTGCGTGGTATTGAGATATAAGAGGTCTTAATCACTGAGATGTGATAGTTGCTTGTCATAGATAGATTCGCTCATTGTAACTGAGATATGAGAGTTGCGTGGCATTGAGATATAAGAATTGATTGGCACTCAGATATAAGTATATAAAAAGTCATTGTCACTGAGATATGATAGTTGTTTGTGTTAGATATATTCACTATTTGTTACTGAGTTATGAGAGTTGCGTGGTACTGGGATATAAAAGTAATAGTCACTGAGATATAATAATTGCTTATCATAAATATATTCGCTAATTGTCACTGAGATATGAGAGTGGCGTGGCACTGAGATATAAGAGATCATAGTCACTGAGATATGATAGTTACGTGTCATAGATACATTCGCTAATTGTGACTGATGTATCATAGGTACGTGTCATAGATATATTCGCACATTGGCACTGAGATATGATAGTTGCTTGTCATAGATATATTCGCTCATTGTCACTGAGATATGATAGTTGCTTTTCATAGATATATTCGCTCATTTTGATTGAGATATGAGAGTTGCTTGTCATAGATATATTCGCTCATCGTGATTGAGATATGAGAGTTACTTGTCATAGATATATTCGCTCATCGTGATTGAGGTATGAGAGTTGCTTGTTATATAATATTCGCTAATTGTCAATGAGCAATGAGAGTTGCTTGTCATATATATATTCGCTCATTGTCACTGAGATATGATAGTTGCTTGTCATAGAAAAATTCGCTCATTGTCACTTAGGTATGATAGGTATGATAGTTGCTTGTCATAGATATATTCGCTCATTGTGACTGAGGTATGAGAGTTGCTTGTCATAGATATATTCGCTCATTGTCACTGAGATAAGATAGTTGCTTGTCATAGATATATTCGCTCATAGTTACTGAGGTATGAGAGGTGCTTGTCATAGATATATTCGCTCATTGTGACTGAGGTATGAGAGTTGTTTGTCATAGATATATTCGCTTATTGTCACTGAGCTATGAGAGTTGCTTGTCATAGATATATTCGCTAGTTGTCACTGAGATATGAGAGTTGATTGTCATAGAGAATAACCTGTCAGTGGCGGATATTTTAAAATGTATCCGGTTCAGGACTGAAATGAAAGTCTAGGCTTGCCGAGACTTTCATTTTCGTCCTGAACCGGATAAATTTTAAAATATCAGACACTGACAGGTTATTCCATTTATCCTGTCACTAAACAGGTTTTAAGAAATTAAAAGGTTTATAATTGAATTTTCCTTAACTTTCCTCCGTTTCATTTTCCTCAAATAGAATGTTCTATAAATAGAACTGTAGAGATATAACCAAATTACTTAAATATCACATCACGGAAAGAAAATAGTCCTCCCATTGTGTGCTGATAAAATAAAAAAAAAGAAGCATAAAGGCTAGAAATAAAAAATTGAATCGGAATATACCTATTTTGAATCGAATTATACCAAAAGGAGTACATGTCAATTCGGTTTAAAAGTTCGCACATACATGTTTTTAGCTGCACCTTCGTGATGCGACCAGATTCAGAGGTCATTGCTGAATGGGGGAAATATTTTAACAAATGAACGCATTTTGGAATTACACAGCATTCATGGACTTCACGTTATATCTGCTTTCTCAACAATAGCTTTGTCTTCTGATGCAATAACTATGTTTAATCGAAATTTGAGGGAAAATGGAAAATTCATGTCGAAATGGAGAATACCGGTGGGAGGGGGTAACGAGTGCTTCACTGGTTGTCGAGAAATGGAGAAAGTGCGAAGACGGCAGACACTTGTGCAGACAGAGCGACGGTTTCAGATGTGTTGTTGTTATTAACAGGTATTTAGTCTCTTATTCTGTGTTTCTCAGTCTCTATCTGTCTCTTTCAGTCTTTGTCTATGTTTGTCTGTCTATCTGTCTATGTCTATGTCTGTCTGTTTCTCTGTCTTTTTTTTCATCTTCTATCTATCAGACACGTAAGGAATCTCCTTTCACCCTGCTCGATTTTGTCAGAAAATGGTATTTATAAAGTACTGAATTCAAGTGTCTTTATTGTAATCTTCTTAATGGTTAGGTGATTTTTACTTCTGCATCTGCACATAGATACACAGTGATCCAGCTCTACAGCGACACTCAATGGGAGACACAAATTGTGTACCTTGTTCGGAGGGAGTCGTTATAGGGAGGGAAATTTACTTACTTTTTCAAACAGTTTGACTCCAGATCAGACGCCGTGGAACGCGACATTTTATCTGAATTGGAGCTGTTTGTCACTCGTCATTATGTTTTTTTCTGTTAAAATGTCCATTGTGCGACTTTGAGTAGACGACAATTTTAGGCAGACGATATTGATCCCGTGAAAAGTTTGGACAAATATGTCTTGTTAGGGTATAGCGGCAAGCACTGTTGTAACTTGTAAGGAGGGAATCGTTGTTCAGAGGGTCATTGTAAGAGGGGGGGGGGGGTGCTGTATATTGATTTTAAAACGTTTCGTTTGAAAGTTGCATTTGCCTGATCTTTTTTTATTTGTTATTTCAGAACTAATGAATGACAAAACGGTATCAGGACTCCCTGCCAATTGCTGAATTGGTGAAATGTTTCAATCAACATCAACACAGAGCCAAATATTCCATAGGTTGATGTTTAATTGGTGTTTTCATTTTGACTCTTATACAAGTGATATGTGGAAGAGCTTTTAAACTGAAAAGCAGATTTGAACAGGTCATTTGTTTACCCTCAGTCATTAACTTTAGACTGTAATTTTGAAGAGATTGTTTGTTTCTGTGGCTAATCATCTGTACGGTAGCTGCACTAGCATTTCTGAATTTCTGAACTAAGTGCTTGGGTTATTTGTTAAACGTTTGGAGTTGTTCAAACGAAATAAAAAAAAATGTAGATTTCTATGTGGCCTATAATATGACACATTTCTGTCTCTTTTATTCAACAACATGAAATAATGTTATTTTTTCAGTTTAAAAAAAAAGTTATAACATGTTTGTTACGGATCTGCATGTATATCTATTATTTTCTAAATGTTTAAGCAACAAAAATAAAGATAAAAAAATCAAATGTGTTACTGACTTTGCATTATATTTTCTCACTGGATCAGTGCTCCAGGCAAGGGGACTAGATTATTTTTCAAAACATTAAATCTTTATTTCTGCATTAATAAATACGAAAGAAGACTCAAGCAGGAAACGCAACACAAACAATACACCCACCTCTAAAGCAGAACACACACACAGCCATACCATAACAAACACACACACACACGCACACACACACACGCAATCCCACACACCAAACAGAAAACAATACGCAAGACAAACATAAAGCAAAGTGAACATAGGAGCCCGCCTTGGTACGGTCAGCAGCAATCAATAATTAATTATAAATTAACCATTAACAACCACTGGGGGTTAAACCTGAGTTTAGGGGCGCCCAACCTCACACTTATCTCCTATATTCACCTATAAAGACGAACAGTGTACATAAAATATAAACCCTGTTCCACAACCTTACAATCAAAAAGACCACCAGCACAGTAAGTAAATACATGTAAAACATCTAACAAAATTCTATGACAAGATTATTAGTAACACGGGAAAGAATTAAACATTCAAGCCCGTGTAAAAAATAACCCACTATGGCAACGGTCAAATTGTACTCAAGCGACTAGTCTGTAGTCACGAGTAACTGTAAGACATGGAAGGGTTCAGGGTACGACAGAGAGGGAGAGAAAAAACAAAGCACGAAAATCCGACATAACTCTCCCGGTTAAGGACGGCTTTAGAGATACATCATCATGTAGTGCTAAGCCCTGTCTGTCGTCGCACAACCAAAGAGGAAAGCATAGTTATCAATTGTAGATTGATCGATAACCAAACGTGAAGTGCGCAGCAATATAGTTGGATCATAATCTTTTTTGAGGAAAAATCTAATACGTTTCACAAATAGGTTTTGAAAATACATATGTCCAAGAATCTTACGAAGTCTGTAAATCACATGACCATAAAACTCCGGATGTGAAATACCTTGCCGCAGAAAAGACTTTAAGTTACTTTTATACTTGTTAATGAGAGGAAGATTTCTATAAAAGAATTTAGAAAATGTTTTACGAAGTTTATGAAATTTGTACCCCTGTTTAAGAAGCTTTTCAGTAATAGTTTTATTACGAATGTGGAAGTCCTCAACAGAGGTACAAGCCCTAGCAAAACGAATAAGTTGTGAAATATAAACCCCGTAAGATGTAGAACGGGGAACATCGCCATCTAGATGAGGATAATTTACAATACTAAAATCAAAATCATCTCGTTTATCGTAAATCTTAGAAGAAACAATTCCGTTATTTATTAAAAGATCCAAATCTAAAAATGGTGCCGATAAATTTGACTCGTTTGTTTTATTAAGGCGTAATTCTTTTGGGTAAATAAAAGGAAACAACGTATCAAAAAATGGGTTGTCTATATTAAAAATATCATCTAGATAGCGCGATGTGTTGTTAAAGGCTTCGATCATATCTGCCTGTGTATCAGGTTTTAGACCTAGCGTAAAGTCCCTCTCATAACAGTACAAAAATAGGTCTGCGACAAGGGGCGCACAGTTTGTACCCATAGGGATACCAATCACTTGGCGGTATATGGTACTCCCAAAACGTACATAAATATTATCCAGAAGAAATGATAGTGATTTACAGACATCGGTGCAAGTCCACATAGTGTAATGCTTAACCGTGTCATTTGTAAAAAAATGCACGATCAGTATTACACACACGCCAGAAATAGTTTCCTTTCTCTGGCAAAAGTATTTTCAATAAGTTGTATAAGTTTAGCTTTTATTAAATTATGAGGTAAGGTAGTATATAGTGTTGAAAAGTCATAAGTACTAATATTGCAAGCATGGTATTTTCTATGTTCAAGCTTCGTCAAAATTTCATTCGAGTTTTTGATAGACCAAAACAGATTAAGTCCAGAATTTTCGTAAGTCTTGTCACAATACCTTTGAACATGTTCTTTAATTTTAATTAAAGACGATGTCAAAAGTTTGGAAAGCTTAGTAGTAGTACATGCACTTGAATTAGCAATAAAACGAGACTTATATGGTGTTTTGTGGAGTTTTGGTATCCAGTACATAGTAGGAAGTTTGTGACATGTAATGATGACGTCAGCTTTTAATTGTTTACAAGTATCAAGATGATCAGATACTACATTACGCTCCGTTAAATTAGTCGTTGTATAGGAATTGGTATTCACAAGTTCCTGGTTTAAAGTATCAACATAATGTAATCGTCATACAATTATCACATTATTGGATGCTTTGTCTTCAGGAACGAGTACATACTTGGAATGAAAGTCTTGTATGCCCTTCTTTAAGTGACGAATGTTAAATTTAGGTTTAGGTGGTAAAAGATGGTTATTGGATAAATAGAACGAAATCCGGGTATCTATAATATCAAAAATTAATTCTTTCCATTTTGAAAGAGCGTCATTTTTAGCATGTTCTCTTCGGCACCAGTTGGTACTATAATTATTCAAAGCTTCCGAAATATGATTGCGGCAAGTATCGAAATCAATTAAGGCGGGTAATCTAAATTTAGGTCCCTTACTCAAAAGCGTTCTAATGCGTTTATCTTTAATGATATCAAAACTGCCTGTAATTATATGACCCACAGGAGCGTTACAGAATTTAGAAGAGGTACAGTCTCATGTATCTGGTGTGTTTTAGAGAATTTGAAGATCAGAAACAATTTTATTGTAGTTAAAAATTAACCCTCTAACAGATTTATTATACTTATAACAAATAATAGGTGGTTCAAGATTTTTGAAATAATCTGGAATAGCATTCATCACATTTTTGTTACTGAGAATAATTTGTAAATCTATAAAATCAATACCCTTATTTATAAAAGGGACCTTAATGAAATATCTTTTGTGATCGTTTAAAGAATCAATATGAGGTCTAAGAGCATGCTGAGTATAACTTTGTATTAAACCTGCAGTATAATACAGAGGATCTGTGCGTAAAACTATTCCACCAGCCTTGTCGTCAATATCTTTTAAAGACGACAATGACAACGAAGAAAGCCGAGAAAGCATTTTATGTTTACCAGAATGTAACAGCAGATTATGCAAATCTGTAATAGAAATCGACTGACGTGATTTACGTTTAATATTTCCATTTATACGAATACCATGCGATCTATATTTACGCTTTCGTGTAGAATAAATTGAAAAAATATCAATTGAAGGTTCTTTAGAAATATTGCCAGATTGGTATATATTATCATTCAAGCCTAAAGGAAAGGGTGTCTGTAAATTTTTAATCCATTTTTATTCCGTTATAAATCTAGCCTTACATTTGAAACTATTAGTAGCATTTATATCATACGTAATATGTTCGACATGTTGAATTGAAATAAAATCTAATCCATGTCCTGATTTCCGAAAATGTTGATACAAAAAGTTCCTCAGTTTTTTGTTTCTACAAGTACGAAGATGTTCATTAAACCTAGTTTTGAGAGGACGACCGGTTTGCCCAACATACTGGATACCACAACCTGGTGCTTTTCAAGTTAACACGTATATAATATGATTAGTTCGTCAGTTGATGTCTGAATCTATGACAACACTAAATAATCTACCGTTTACTGTTGATTGTATAGTAGACTTGCAAGATAAATAATTGCAACACGCTCACCTCTTAGCATTGCACTTTTCAATAATAGGATGCACTCTACGTTTTTGTGGCGTTTGTCGTCAGACAACGCCACAATGTCAGTACTGAATTTCAACAATCGTATCACATGCTACAGTCGGTCTTTAACGACCATCAAAATGAGGTTATCTAGGTTTCAAAGACAGGTGACTGCTTACTGCAGGTTGGAAAAAATGCAGACCGCTCCCATAAGACCGTTATTCACTACATCTGACCTGAATAAAAAGCCATCTGTCTTTTATGTGCACGTTGCTACCTCATTGCATGCTCGCTAACACCAGGCATTACTGTGGCCCAGTTTGATACCTTATAACAGCTAATATTCCGACGTATTTAACAAATAGACCCTGAATATATGGGCGATTGCTTAACTAATTTATCACATAAAACGAAGAAAGTAAGTCTGGCAATAAATCCACTCAGGTACGCTTAAAATTATTTGTATTTGTGATAAAAACAATTACAAGAAAAACTCAAATAAAAGTTATGCTAAGAAGTGGCATCGCGTCGTGCGCGGAGCGATACAACAGGACAGCGAAACACAATGAGCGTGTTCACCTGAGACTCTCGGGTTGACCCAAGTTCCTGAGGTTACAGGTGAACAAATACTATTCGAGTTCGTACTCGAATGACGTCATTAGACCTCTGAACCGAACTCTACCCCGACCCAGCGTTCCGCTTGGGTTCACTTTAATTCCAGAGATGCAAGCACTTCGTAAGTAAAAAATATCAAATTTTCGTAATTTACTCCAACATACACACTTTAAACTGATCAGTCAATAAATAAATACGAAAGAAGACTCAAGCAGGAAACGCAACACAAACAATACACCCATCTCTAAAGCAGAACACACACACAGCCATACCATAACAAACACACACACACACACACACGCAACACCACTCCCTCATCCACACACCAAATAGAAAACAACATGCAAGACAAACATAAAGCTAAGTGAACATAGGAGCCCGCCTTGGTACGGTCAGTAGCAATCAATAATCAATTATAAATTAATTAACTATTAACAACCACTGGGGGGTTAAACCTGGGTTTAGGGGCGCCCAACCTCACACTTATCTCCTATATTCACCTATAACGACGAACAGTGTACATAAAATATAAACCCTGTTCCACAACCTTACAATCAAAAAGACCGCCAGCACAGTAAGTAAATACATGTAAAACATCTAACAAAATTCTCTGACAGGATTATTAGTAACACGGGAAAGAATTAAACATTCAAGCCCGTGTTAAAAATAACCCACTATGGCAACGGTCAAATAGTACTCAAGCGAATAGTCTGTAGTCACGAGTAACTGTAAGACATGGGAGGGTTTAGGGTACGACAGAGAGGGAGAGAAAAACCAAAGCACGAAAATCCGACATAATTCTCCCGGTTAAGGACGGCTTTAGATTCTCTATGTAATTTATTAATGTTTTATGTGCTGAATTTCGTTGATGAATTAGTAAAACGGCCTTATGAAAACTTATTGCCCAGCCTTAGCTCGTTACGGAGTGGGTGGGGGAAAAAGTGACAGTCTGAATATAGTACGTCGTAGAATCCTATAAAGGCTATATATAAAGTCGTTTATGTTCGCGTAACAACCATCTTTTCACGGATGCAATATTACTTTTGGATCCTTATCAGAAGCCGCGTCAAGCGGCATCTGATCAGAATCCACAATGGTTGACATTTTTTTATTTGTTTTAGAACAGACGACTTTTCAAGAAAAGCTAGTTGATCAAAAGCCACCTTTTAACGGATGAAAGATTTGCTTTCAAACATTTTTAGATTTTAATCAGAAGCCGTGTAGAGCTATTGACACTTAGTTTTAGAACAGACTATATTTGCTTTAATGCTTTTTATAAATATATCTGGTAGTGACTCAGTGATAATTTTAGAAATCAGATGGATGCACATTCTGTAAAACAATGAGTCCTTGAGACAAACATTGAGTCCTTTGGGTGAAAAATTAACCATATATCTTATTATAAATTTTTTTTATAGTTTTGAAGACAGGTGACCACTTAAAACAGGTTGAAAGTAAAGCAGAATGTGCCTGCAACATCTTAAAGCAGATTGAAAGTAAGCAGAATGTGCCTTCAGGCACATTCTGCTTTACTTTCAACCTGCTTTAAGCAACTATTTGCTTTTGAGTAATAGGTTAATAAAGACCAGAAAAGCTTTTAGGGGTCCATGGGACTCGCAACTTTTTAAATAATGAGTCCCTGGCAAATTTAAGGAGTATAGGACTCGGGATGCATAGGTAAAATTATCACTGGTGACTATTACTATTACTTTTTGATCAATTTGGATCCTGATCAGAAGCTGCATAAAGAAAGACTATCTTTTGCATGATAGGTGCTCAAATTATTTTCAAGCAGTTTGGATCCTGATCAGAAGCCGTATGTGGCGGCATATTCTCTTTTCCAGTCATCCGGGCATTTAATATGTCATATGCATACTCTTGGTCCTTCATTCGGATGGCGTCGGTCTTACTTGGAGAAAAAATTAAATCTAATTTTCGGTAAAATCACGCTTCTGCAACTTATGTAATGGGGTCATTTCACCGAACTCGTACAACCTGAAAAAGTCGCACGCGACCACGCGCGATCTTGATCGCAGCTCGGTTTTCCCGAAGTCGCGGGCAAAAAACGTGTGACCTACCACATTATTTTCCGCGTACGCTCAATGTTCGATGTTAGCTCGTTTGACCTTTGATGTGTACGCTCTACTTTCGTCCAATACGCTCTACATATGCTCTATATACGCTCTACCTACGACCATCCACTCGATCTGAAGCGATCTTGACACAACCAAGACTCTTTCGGTTCGACCAATCTACGACATAGCCTCGACCTCTAGACGATCTATCCTCGAAA
Source organism: Gari tellinella (assembly GCA_922989275.2). Lineage (NCBI taxonomy): Eukaryota > Metazoa > Mollusca > Bivalvia > Cardiida > Psammobiidae > Gari > Gari tellinella. Next base: position 50,292,951 of record OV277873.1, read on the forward strand.
GCGCGCGACCTCGACCGACCAAGACTTATGCCCGGCCGATCTAGCTATACGTCCGAGTTGCAATGTACCCTCGAGCAATACGACTTAGATACGATTTCGAACGTTCTAGCCTCGCTCAGACAACACATTCTCGATCTTTTCTCGACAGAGTCTCGCGCGAATTCGTTATGGTTGCGTGGATTTTCGCGCGACTTTTTGCGATCTTAATAAAAGGTCTGGCGATCGATGGACGACCTTCAGTTTTTGACCAGTCTCCGAAGGGAAATCATGGACCAAACCGCTCTGTATTTGTTATTGGTTTGGTTCGGAACTAATCGGCAGTGACGATAATGGCCTATCGCTGTTCGTATAGTCCATATATTTGGTCTGATCTTATCAGGGGTCCTCAACATTATCAGAAATTTTGATTGTATTAACTTTTTTATCCAAACTAAACCAAAAAACCCATATCACACCATAATTGGATAAACATTTAAAAAAGCATCCCCGAAAAAACAAAAAACTTTAAGTATTCCTTTACCCTATAACCTGTTTCTAGATTTGAAGGCCGCTTAAAGTAAGTTGAACGTGAAGCAGATTGCTCCTTAAGGCGTTTGTGGTGACTAAATTGTGGAAGGGAAACCGGAGTATCTGGAGAAACTCCACTATCACTGCACCCTCCAACACTGCCAATATCGAACTCGGACCGCATTAGTGAGAATCATGTGCGCTAACCACTTAGCTGCCCATCTAGTTTGACTCTGATATTAAGTGTTTCTGTAAGTGTTTTTAGCACACCTGAGCCAAAGGCTAAAGGTGAGCTATTGGGATGGCCCTGTGCCCGGCGTCCCTCGTCGTATGTCGTGCGTTGTGCGTCGTCGTTAACAATTGCTTCAAATGACATCTTCTCCTATACCGCCTGACAGAATTCAACCAAACTTTACAGAAATGTTCCTTGGGTCAAGCTCTTTCAAAATTGTTCAAAGAATTAAAATCAATGCAGAACTCTCGTTGCCATGGCAACCAAAGTGAAAAAATAAGGAAATCTTAAAAAATCTTCTTGTCAAAAACTGCAAGGGCCAGAGCTTAGATATTTGGCACATAGCATCATCTACAGGTCCTCTATCAAGTTTGTTCAAATTATGCCCCTGGGGTCAAAATTGGCCCCGCCCCGGGGGTCACAGTTTTACATAGAGTTATATAGTGAAATTTTCAAACGTCTTCTTCTCTAAAACCAATGTGGCCAGAGCTTTGATTTTGGCATGGTGACACTTCTAGATGTCCATTACCAAAATTGTTCAAATGGTTGTGGTCCGTTGCATAACTAGTTCACAGGAGCTAAACATAGATTTTTTCAATGAAAACTTAAAAAATCTTCTTGTCTGAAACTACAAGGGCCAGAGCTTAGATATTTGGCACATAGAATTGCCTACAGGTCCTCTATCAAGTTTGTTCAAATTATGCCCCTGGGGTTAAAATTGGCCCCGCCACGGGGGTCACGGTTTTACAAAGTGTTATTTAGTGAATTTTTCATACGTCTTCTTCTCTGAAACTAATATGGCCAGAGCTTTGATATTTGGCATAGTGACACTTCTAGATGTCCTTTACCAAAATTGTACAAATGGTTCTGGTCCGTTGCATAACTATGTCACAGGAGCTAAAAATAGATTTTTTACAATGAAAACTTAAAAAATCTTCTTGTCTAAAACTACAAGGGCCAGAGCTTAGATATATGGCACATATCATCGCCTACAGGTCCTCTATTAAGTTTGTTCAAATTATGCCCCTAGGGTCAAAATTGGCCCGCCCCGGGGGTCACTGTTTTACATAGTTATATAGAGAAAATTTCAAACGTCTTCTTCTCTGACTCTAATATGGCCAGAGCTTTTATATTCTGTATGGTGACACTTTTAAATATACTGTACATATTTTGTTCAAATTGTTCCGGTCTGTTGCATATCTACGTCAGTCCTGGACATAAATCAATATCTCCATTTTTCCAATTATTCTCAGGTGAGCGAATATGCCCCATGGGGCTCTTGTTCCAATTATTCTCAGGTGAGCCAATATGCCCCATGGGGCTCTTGTTTTTAGCTCACCTGAGCCAAAGGCTCAATGTGAGCTATTGGGATGGCCCTGTGTCCGGCGTCCGGCGTCGTGCGTTGTGCGTCGTCGTTAACAATTGCTTCAAATGACATCTCCTCCTATACCCCTTGACAGAATTCAACCAAACTTTACAGAAATGTTCCTTGGGTCAAGCTCTTTCAAATTTGTTCAAAGAATTAAAAACAATGCAGAACTCTGGTTGCCATGGCAACCAAATTGAAAAAATAAGGAAATCTTAAAAAGTTTTCTTGTCAAAAACTGCAAGGGCCAGAGCTTAGATATTTGGCACATAGCATCATCTATAGGTCCTCTATCAAGTTTGTTCAAATTATGCCCCAGGGGTCAAAATTGGCCCCGCCCCGGGGGTCACAGTTTTACATAGAGTTATATAGTGAAATTTTCAAACGTCTTCTTCTCTGAAACCAATGTGGCCAGAGCTTTGATATTTGGCATGGAGACACTTCTAGATGTCCTTTACCAAAATTGTTCAAATGGTTGTGGTCGGATGCATAACTAGGTCACAGGAGCTAAAAATAGATTTTTTCAATGAAAACTTAAAAAATCTTCTTGTCTGAAACTACAAGGGCAAAAGCTTAGATATTTGGCACATAGAATCGCCTACAGGTTCTCTATCAAGTTTGCTCAAAATATGCCCCTGGGGTCAAAATTGGCCCCACTCCGGGGGTTACGGTTTTACATAGAGTTATATAGGGAAATTTTCATACGTCTTCTTCTCTGAAACTAATATGGCCAGAGCTTTGATATTTGGCATAGTGACACTTCTAGATGTCCTATACCGAAATTGTACAAATGGTTCTGGTCCGTTGCATAACTAGGTCACAGGAGCTAAAAATAGATTTTTTCAGTGAAAACTTAAAAAATCTTCTTGTCTAAAACTACAAGGGCCAGAGCTTAGATATATGGCTAATATCATCGCCTACAGGTCCTCTATCAGGTTTGTTCAAATTATGCCCCTAGGGTCAAAATTGGCCCAGCACCGGGGGTCACTGTTTTACATAGAGTTATATTGTGAAATTTTCAAACATCTTCTTCTCTGAAACTAATATGGCAAGAGCTTTTATATTCTGTATGGTGACACTTTTAAATATACTGTACATATTTTGTTCAAATTGTTCTGGTCTGTTGCATATCTAGGTCAGTCCTGGACATAAATCAATATCTCCATTTTTCCAATTATTCACAGGTGAGCGAATATGCCCCATGGGGCTCTTGTTTGTTTTTAGCTCACCTGAGCCAAAGGCTCAAGGTGAGCTATTGGGATGGCCCTGTGTCCGTCGTGTGTCGTGCGTCGTCGTTAACAATTGCTTCAAATGACATCTCCTATACCGCTTGACAGAATTCAACCAAACTTTACAGAAATGTTCCTTGGGTCAAGCTCTTTCAAATTTGTTCAAAGAATTAAAAACAATGTAGAACTCTGGTTGTCATAGCAACCAAAGTGAAAAAATAAGGAAATCTTAAAAAATCTTCTTGTCGAAAACTGCAAGGGTCAGAGCTTAGATATTTAACACATAGCATCATCTACAGGTCCTAGTTTGTTCAAATTATGCCCCGCCCCGGGGTCACAGTTTTACATAGAGTTATATAGTGAAATTTTCAAACGTCTTCTTCTCTGGAACTACAGTACAAGTCTCGCAATGTTTAAAAAGTCCGCGCTCCCAGCACGGACACTTTTGAATGTCCGCGGGTTTCCAGCACGGACAATTTTTTTGGATCATCGTGGACAAAATGTGTGTCCACCGCGGACAGAAATTTACCCTACGGGATATTTCCGCGGCGGAGTCATCGCTGATTGCGATGGCATCATCGCGGATTGCGAGGCATCATCGTGGACGCTACCTGTATGAGTTGGAGTCGCTGAATCGCTTTAGGTGAAAATTATCAAGAAAAGATATGCAACAGCTTACTTGTTCATACACGTGTGCATTTTTAACTGTAGAAACCTTTTTGGAATACAGTCATATTTCGAATTCATAATGCAATATAATATACATGTAAATAGCCTACTCTTAAACCCCGAAACTGAAACAGGTTCTTTATGTTAAACTAAAGTCTATAGTCAGGTTGCCAAAAAAAAAAGATAAAGGATTTAAAAAAAAGTCTACGTATAATGTGTTTTAGCTCACTGTCTAAGTTTATTGAAAATCATACGGAAAGAGATTAAAAATGTCACTCGAGAGTTAAAACGGGGGAGAGTTATGAAACTCGGGAAAACCATTATTTGAATTCATTCCCGTAAACGTGTGTCTTCTTAGAAGACGAGAAACTAATAGTACAGTAAAACCTCTCTATAACGTCCACTAAATGGTTTTAGATAGCAGGTTCTTTAGGTTCTATGTTTTATTGAAAATCGTACGGGTAGAGATTTAAAATGTCTGGCGCATTCTGTCATAATTGTTTAGAACCAACACGAGAATTAAAGGGGGGGAGAGTTGTGAAACTTGGGAAAATAATTATTTGTTTTCAATCCCGTAAACTTGTACCTCCTCCTAAGAAAAGTAGCTAAAGATACAGAATAAAACCTCTCTATCACGACCACTAAACTGTGTTAATTAGCAGGTGTTAAAAACAAGTGCATGCTTAAGGAAATGTGAACGTAAAACAAGTTTCTGCAGAAACTTTCATGTTTACGTTCATTTTGCTTCAAGCTTTCCCGTCTTTTTATGCAGTCAATTAGCCTTCAGTTTAGTGGTCATTATAGAGAGGTTTTATAGTAGATTGAATAATGATATAAGGACCAAACGCATCTACACGATTGATTTTGGTCTCAAAATCTACTATGCTGCTACAGTTTCTACTTTTGATCGATCAACTCTGTCAAACACGGGTTTGTATTTTTTCTGAGGAATGTAATCCTTTTTTACATTAGCCGAGGTTAAAGTTGAGATGATAGATAGTTATAGAAGGCAGTGTTATTTATATGCAAATGAGAGAGAGAGACAGAGAGAGCAAGACACACACAGAGATAGAGAGACAGAGAGAGAGAGAGAGAGAGGGAGAGGAGGGATGGAGGATAGATATATATATAGATAGAGAGACAGAGAGATATATATAGACTAGCAGACTGAAAGAGTGAATAAAGACAAACAGACATAAACAGATGCATGTAAACAGACAGAGGGTCAGTCAGACAGACAGACAGCTGTTTTCATGTGGAAATAATATGCTGTTAGAGCTTCTTCCCGGAATGTCTCAGAGCGAACGGTCAGTACTGTATACGGTCGCATGATTGAATTAAATGTACATATCAACTAACTCGACCGAGCTTACTTTTTCGTCTCTTTTCATAAACAGAATTAAACCCTATTTACCCTTTTTATGACATCGCATACTAAACGGCAATCAAATAAGTTTAGTTTAAACATATTTTACAGGGCTGCCATAAATTGACATAAAAATCATAAGATTTTCAAATAAGCATTTTTAAAGTGCGATTTTACAAATCTTTCCTGTTCCCCATCGCCTGTTTCTAGTTGTGTTGCCACGTGGCTGCTTAAAGTAGGCTGAAGGTAAAACAGAATGCGCCTTAAGGCGCATTCTTCTTTACTTTCAGCCTGCTTTGAGCTACCACATACTAGAAAGAATATCCGAAGATTTAGAAAAAATCCGGATAAGTTGCAGTCCTGATTTTATTTCAATTATATACATAAAATGGGGTTGGACCACAAGTTCTACAAACTTAGAGACGGTCCTTCCCCTATAGTTTAACAAATACAAATTCTTTTTCGAGAGCGGGCATTAGTGAGCCAGAGAGAGGGAGAAATAAAAAGAGAGAGAGAGAAAAGAGAGAAATAGAGCGAGGGAGAGAGAGAGAGAGCGAGAGCGAGAGAGAAAGAGAGATAATAGAGCGCGAGGGAGGGAGAGAGAGTATGTGTACAGTTGCCTCCATAACCATTATACATACTCTCTCTCTCGGCAATCAAATACATAAGAAATTTATACAAATAGCAAACATATATATGTACAGTCGGCTGAGCGGTCATTCGGACTGAAAGTAGACTTTAACTTGGTATATTACTTTTTTTATTTATCTCTGACGACCCGTGTCTGTAAACACCATATTGGATCTGCGATACTGTAACTGTGGAATTCTGAATGTCTACTGTCATCTTCAATCCATATGTGAAAATTTTAAAAAGACAAACAGGTGGTTTCGCGTTCTTTTGCAAACTACGTTTAAAACTAGATTATATTATTGATTTAAAAGAGTCAACAAAGTCTTCATCAGTCATATACATATATTGGAAAATATTGTTTTATAAATGTGGTAATTAACGGTGTAGATACTTATCTAGTGACTGTAACTCAGTGTATGATAAGGATCTACTAGAAATTTTTAAACAACTTTTCGTTTACTTTCATTCTAAATAACTATAATGTTGATGACATTTAAAATTAAAATGTATTATCTGGTTTTGAGATGATCGCTTACAATCATGGAGACATTACACATTTCTCCATGCTTACAATATACATAATATGTATAGAGATAGATCTTACATCCATACAGATAAGAAAAATCAATCAAATTAATTATGTAAGTACTTCGTTATTGCTGTCTCTCAGTGTCACTCGTTATCTGCCACATTTCCCCATTGAGTGCCCCGATTAAGTGAATCACGTGCCTAGACTAACTTGTTATTTCCGAAGCTGTCAAGGCGATTTATGGCATACAGTGTTATAATCGTTATTTTTTATGATTTGCTTTCTAATTGGGGGCGGAGTTAAACGAAATCATTTACAATAATCTGAGTCATATGATTGGTCGAAAAAGAAGGTATTAGTTGGAAACTGGAAGGTCACGAAAGCCTAATTGACACATCAATAAGTTAACTTGATAAAAACTTTGATGTTACATAACTTAAAGAAGTATTTTGCCTCTTCATTTTTCTTCTCTCGACAAAAAGGCATATATTATGGTGATATGCGTATCACTTTCACACCTGAGCTATGAAATTTGTGTGGGGTGCCATCAATCATAAATTTAAAAAATCCGTTTGCACTACTAAACCATCATCTCTGTACATTGAACGGTGCAGATCCTGATCAGAGATACAAGGAGTCCTCTGGTCTGGGTTTACATGCTTACTGTTAAGCATACGACAAGTGCACTTGTCATAGGTAAACTGTTAGAAAGTGACTAGTATATTCGTCGATAGGATTAAGTGTGTGACGTAATTACGATATGTGGTCATATCCTTAAACGGTGTAGATCCTGATCAGAGGACTCGAAGAAACCTCTGATCTGGATCTACATGTACATGCCTAGCATTCGACAAGTATTCTTTCATAGGTAACACTGTTAGTAAGTGACGAATGCATATATATACTCGTAGATACAATTGAATGTGTGAACCAATAACGATGTGATCGTATCCTTAAACGGGATAGATACTGATCAGAGGGCTCTAGGAACCCCCTGATCTGGGTCTTCATAGTTATCAAGGTTTGTTTATATGTATTATTTATTAATTTTCCAATTGCTGTTGTATCACCGGCGCTTTTGTATTAAAACAACAGTATGGGACTTGTAGTACGACAGCCGAGTCTACACTGTTTGCAAGAATTTGGGCATTCGATTTGGTCATTTCTGCCCCGTCTGATTCATTCCTTGCTGATCCATCGTCATGGTGCTGTTCCCTCCATCAGAACATAGAAGACCGTTAAGGAAAGACAGTCACGTGAACAAAAAGTCATTTATCGCACAAAAAACGCGAGATCAACGACATGCTGTCCAGACGATTTGCCATTGTGTCAATAGAAGTCAGTTTAAAAAAACGAGTATACTCGTCGATAGGGTTGAATGTGTTAAATAATTGTTTTCATAAACAGTGCAGATCCGGATCGGAGCACTCCTTTATGAACACTCTTATCCTGGTCTGCACGGTTAGCACACGACAAGTGTACTTTTCTCAGTTACACTGTCAGTGCAAGGAAATGACGAGTGTACTCTTTGATAGGGTTAATGTGATAACCAATTCTACCTTTTTATCAACTCATCACGGTTGAGTCTCATCTTTTCAGTTAAAATTCTACCATATACATGTACACACATAATCATGATTTAAAAAAAATGAGATGTTGAAATTAGGCTTTTTAAAACTTTAATTTACTATAAATGATGAGTAATTATATATACAGACCGGTGGAAGCTTAATGCAGATGAGAATTAATGCAGATAGCTCTGAATGACCTTCGATTTGCAATTAGCTGCCATCTGTCTGCAAAATGTTCCGCATGACTATTGCTCGGCATTAAGTTGTCACCAATTTGCATAACGGGTAACTTAATGCAGATGACAAAAAATGTAGAAAGCCTGGTGACAGCAAAATCAGTCGTTTTCCAACAATTCTAATTGTTTAAGACACGGAGCCATTGAGCTGTAACATCTTGTTGATTGAAGGCGGCGCTTTTATTTTTGATTGCCGGGTTTTGCGCACAGCCTGTACATTTGCTCGAACACGATTTACGGTGTTAACACGCGACCTGGACACAGTGCAAATCACAATGCAAGTACTCCGTGGTTTACAAATAAAGTACGTGAGGCACGTGCCGAGCTTAGACGAGCTAATAAAGAATACCGCAAGTGTAAATCAGTGCGATCACGCGAAGTTTTGTCCGAAAAGCGTCGAATTTATCGTAAAACAAAACGTGTGTCAAAGAACAAATATATATGTAATCAAAAACAAACATTAAATAAATTAGCGAATAGCAATCCGAATAAATTTTGGGCTGAAATAAGAAGTTTACGAGGGGCATCGAAAAATAAAGGAACAAATTTATCAGCAGACGACATTTTATTTCACTTTAAAAGTTTGTTTTCAGACCAAGACCTTTAAACTAATCACGAGGTATCCGATATGCTTGGTAGATCCAGCGATATATTACGTAATGTAGAACAGTTAGATTGTCACATTACTGCGGAAGAAATCCATAAGGCTATTCATTCTTTGAAAAGTAAAAAAAGTGGCGGAACCGACATGTTACTGCCGGAAATGTTTGTTAACGGTATAGACACTTTGTCATCCGTTTTATGCACTTTATTTAATTATATGTTCGATAATGGTTAGTACCCGCAAGAATGGACAAAGGGCATTATAGTACCTGTGCCAAAAAAAGGGTAACCTTAACGATGTTAATAATTTCCGTGGCATCACTTTGACAAGTATTTTTTCAAAAGTTTTTTCATTTATTCTAGACAATAGGTTGAGAAATTGGGCCGAAAATAATGATCTGCTAACGGACTACAAATTTGGCTTTAGAAGTAATCGGAGTACAATAGATTGTGCTTTTATCTTGCATTCTTTTATTGAAAAGGTAATTAAGTTTGAGAAGAAAAAACTCCACTGTGCTTTTATAGATTTTCGAAAAGCGTTCGACCTAGTATATAGAGATGGTCTATGGTTGAAATTAATTGAATATGGTGTTTCAACAAAAATGGTTAAAATGTTACAATCAATGTACCTGAATGTTAAATCTTGCGTTAAGGTAAATGGTGAGCTGAGTAATTTTTTTGACAGCTATATGGGGGTTAAACAAGGAGAACCGTTATCTCCATTGTTATTCTTATTTTTTATAAATGATATGCGCACCTCTTTGCAGTCAGATAATGTTGAACATATCACACTAGATGACTTACAAATTTACATGCTATTATTTGCAGACGACACTGTTTTGTTTTCTTATACTAAGGATGGTTTGCAAAAACTACTTGATCAGCTAAATGAGTACTGTCAGCAATGGGGTATAGTGGTAAACACTGATAAAACTGTTGTAATGACCTTTAAAAACGGCAACAGGCCATATAATGTTGATATTAAATACGATGGCAAAATGCTTAAAAATGTAAAGACATTTACTTATTTAGGAGTTACATTATCAGCTAATGGGTCTTTTTATCAAACACAAAAGCAATTGTCTGAACAAGGAATGAAAGCATTATTTTCGATTAACTCTCTCTTTGATATTATACCCTTAAATGTAACAGAAAAAGTAAAGATTTTTTATTCGATGGTATCGCCTATATTGAATTATGGCTCAGAAATATGGGGATTTCACGTAGCACCAGACATTGAGAAAGTACACACTAAATTTATAAAGCAAACATTAGGAGTTAGACAAAAAACAACAAATAATGCCGTGTACGGAGAATTAGGTAGGCTACCTTTGTCAGTAATCAGAAAAATAAGAATTGTTAAGTATTGGTATAAAATTATAAATTCAGATAATTCCCTGATCAACAAAGTTTTCAATTCTTTAATCGATGAAAACGGAAATGCTCTTTATCAGAATTCGTGGGCAGATAAAGTTAGAAATATGTTATTTTCCTTAGGGTTTGGGTACTTATGAAATAACGGTTCAGTTACAAATTTACAGTTAGAGAAAGTCAATGAACGAATAATTGATCAGTTTTTGCAATCATGGTTTGCATACGTTGCGAATTCTCCAAAGCTTGAAACATATGCGGTTGTTAAAAACTATTTTGAGATAGAAAAGTATATTAAGTGTGTCTTCAATGATAATTATCGTAAATCACTATGCCGATTAAGATGCTCGGCACATAGATTATTAATTGAAGAAGGTAGATACCGGAATATTGAAAGAGATCAGAGATTGTGCACCCATTGTAATATGAATTGTATTGAAAATGAATATCACTTCCTACTTGTCTGTCCTAAATACCAAGAATTGCGACGAAGTATACTTCCTCCATATTATTGCTCATGGCCAACTATACAAAAGTTCAAATCTATTATGACTTCACAACAGTCTGGGCTCCTTAATAAGTTAGCAAAGTTTATTTACTTGGCTAACGAAATTAGAGAGTCTGAAATCGAATCTTAAATATATCGCAAATTGAAAATGTATAAGAATGTATATTTTAGCAAAACATTCATATGCCAAAATAGTACAGCAATCTTACATGTTAACCGTACTTACATCCATTGCATTACAAATAAATTATTCTAATAATTAGTACTAACCACATAGTCACGATATTTCCCAAATATTCCATGTCCGACACGGAAATCACTATAATCCATTGTATATTATATAATACATGTATATATACTAATGTTCAACACCTAATTTGTTCGAAATAAGTAAATTATCTATTTGCAAACGCTGCTTATCCAGATCTGGGGGCTTTCGGCTTAGCCACCTGATATGGGTCTGCATCGTTTGCAATATACTTTGCGGAAAACTAGGTTCAAACCCCTAAAAAATAGTAATAAACTTGTCATCTATCAGTAAATGGATGAGTGAATCCGAACTATTGTCACAGGATTGATTGACTAGATAGTGTTGTTATATATACATGTATGTGTACATATTGTTCGTTTTGTTATGTTCAATCATAAATATAGTAATGTCAATTTTCAGTATGAAAATGCAGATCAATTTCAAATTCAATTGGCTTTGATTCTGATAAGACGAAAACAACTGTGTCGTCTTATAAGGACTTAAACCTATTGTAACGCTAAAAAATGAAACGAATTATGATCGAAATATAACTGTAAGTTGAAAATATTGAACCAACCTTAAAACTAGAACCAGCAGATTGGTAATCGTAGCAAAATTATATCTTGTTATTTTGTGATATTGTAGAGACCTTAATTTATTCAAAGTATTATGTCAGTATATCGCATTTGTTTCGAGATGCATTTATACCGGAACTTGATCAGATGACGTTAATATCACCGATCAAAGGCCAGTATATATGTTATATTCTTTTTGCTAGTTATGTCATGAATATCAAGTATAAAAAGAATTAATTGCAAAAAAAAGTATTAAACTAGATTTGGAGCCAAACCAGACATCAATGTCGATGCCTGGCCGGGAAACAAATTCATACGTTTATTTAGACACCTTGTTTATTTATAGCAATAATCTCCCTGTATGTTTAAAATGATGTTCACTCTCTTCTTAATGCTTTTTTTCATGTTTATCAACCGCCTAGTGTAAGGCAACAGACATGTATCATGTTATGCCGAATAAAATGATTTGACTTGACTTGACTTGTTATCTAACCCCCTGCGCTGGAACGCCAGGGTCGTCGTTTCCGGTGTAGAACACCCAAAGCGTTGTTTTAATGTTTGACACTTTACTTTTGGCCCTCATTATGCTGAATTATCACCCGCTTCTAAAATGTTTGTGAAATAACTGAAATAAGATTCGTTGCTTAATTTCGCTGAAGAAAAACAGAAAATGAGAGTTAGTCAGGTTTAACCCTTACTAGGAGTTACGGTCTTCTGTAGGTTCCGAACTGTTTGCAAATATTAAAGACGCTACACTCGGCAGGCTAAGGGATTATGCTATAAGAAGGTTGTGCGGCCGCCCAAAGCCATGTGATCCTTGCAGCTCCAGTCACCATCGGCTCCTTTTTGTGAAGACGTACACAGTGGGGAATGTATTATTATTTCCCAATAAACGCGTTTACGCTAAAACGTTTATTTCAATTGCAAACAGTTTGGAGTCAGATCAGAGGCTGGGTTACCCAGCGTCTGATCAGGCTCCAAACTGTTTGCCACTCAGATAAAAAGGAATTGTAAGAATTATGTAGAACTTGACATTTTCTACGTTTTAGTGCCTTGCGTTTCGTTTGCGTTTAAACGGGGAAAAATAACGTATTTTCCACTGTCTGCAGCGAATGTCAAATTTACCTGCATTTATTAGACTTTATGAATATGCTACTAAAACAGTTATTTCTTTCTCTCTTCCCTTTCCTCCCCCCTTAAAACTGTGTTAGATATATTTGCTCATTGTCACTGAGATATGATAGTTGTTGGTGATAGATATAGTCGCTCATTGTCACTGAGATATGATAGTTGCTTGTCATAGATAAATTTGCCCATTGTGACTGAGATACAGTGTCTCTCAGATATATGATTTCAGTGTAAGATTTCATTGTAACAGATATATGTTGTTGTTTTTTTATCACAGTGAGATATTTGTTATTTTGCACTAAGACGTTGTATATCCTTGTCAATGACAGCGATAAAGTGTTTGGGATGCCTAAGATCGTTCTCAAGCTTTTAATTGGTACGGTTTATGCTGAATCAATTGTGTGAGAACGATAGCAGATCACCTCAAACACTTTAAAAGTATGGGTATTGGTTTGACTGAACATTGTAGCTGCTTAAATCAGACTTATGTTAAATTATACATAGACACGCGTTAACTATCAAAATAAAGGTATCGTATTCAAACCGGACGTTAAACACACCTCTCTTTTTCTCTCAGTGACAATGAACTCAATAATTATCTCATTTACTCTCTCCTTGCCTCTCTCGGGCATAGTGATAGGATTATAACCCCTTCACTTCGCCGACGTGTCATCAATATTTTTAACAATTTTCGTATGTTTTTATTTATTAAATTTACATTTAAGGTATATTGCCTTGAATATATTGAAAAGTAGTCTCAAAATATTGGATTCTTGTCCGTCTCCGCGCTACACGACGTCTGATTCAGAGCCAAACTGTTTGCAAAAAACTACATGTATTGTATTCGGGGTAAGACAGCGAAGGGGGTAAGGCAAGGGCAGATGCAAACTTACAGTCTTTTTAAAAAAATGACCAAATAGAAAATTTGTACAGTATGTTTCAACTTATAACCTTGTATCGATATTTTAGATTTCTTCAGATCTGCAGCCAATTTATGATCCACGCATGGCGGAAGTTGCTTCATTGCGACGTCCTCTGGTATATAATCCACCACATAATCAGATGTCATCGGCTTATCATCGTGTCTGAAATATGTCCTTGTCATGTTATCTTGTAGGGTCACACAACAAATAGTTTTAACAAAAAAATGTTGGTACCTATTTGAATATTTTAAAAGAACATGTAGCTACCAACTGCAAGACAAACCGAACACCTCCAATGCTCCTGCAGTAGCCCTCTCAATAAAGTAGTGTTTATTTTTGTAAGAAATAATAAATTTATACCAGAGTATTACCGTGCAATACAACATGGGTAGGAGATGAAATGATTAGAAATTAAAACCCTAGGCCGTAGAAACGAAGAGATAGACAGGGAAAATAGACAAAGAGAGGTGGGATAGAGAGAAAGAGAGAGGTTGGGGACAGGGATATAGGGACAGAGTAACGTATAGACAGAAAGAGAGGGACATACATAACAGACATACATACACAGAAATGGAGAAATGTAGGAAGATATAGAAAAAAATCTTGAGAGAGGACAAGGAAGGGTAGGTAAAGAGAGAGAGAGAAAATGGGAGAGAGGAGAGAGAGAGAGAGAGAGAGAGAGACGGGTATCAGTTTGGAAGCTTATGAGAATGAACTATTCGCACAGAAAGCCTACATGCACAATACTTACAGTGCGTTTGTTGCCGTGGGTACTTTATGTGTTGTATTGTTCGGAAGTTTTACTGTCAGTATCACTACAACCACTAATACAAAGACCGAGGCTAAAAGTCTGCAAGAAGGAAATAAAAACTTATAGAAGAGAATACGTTGTTCTAACCCAATAAACGCGTTAATCTTATCCCCTGTTTCGTCTACAGTAAAACCCAGATATAGTGAACTCTGATACAGTGAATTTCTTGTTATAGTGAATCGAAATTGATTCCCCGGCGAAAAGCCTATATAGCCTATACAAAATTTGATGTTTATAGTGAATTTGGTTATAGTGCAGTTTCGTTTATAGTGAATCAAATATCAGGTCCCAAAATGATTAAAATTGCATAAAATGCCTGCGTTATAGTGAAGTCGAACCTGGAGGCATAATTAGTTCACCATGTGTTAATTTTCGCTATAATTATTTGTTTTATGTAAATCTGCATATATGTAATAGCTATGTGTTATTCAATAAATATAATAAATGGAATAATTTGAATTTAGTAATAACTAATAAACTATGAATTAAATATAATTGAAATAATCTGTAAATTGAATGCATTTGAAAAACATAATTTGTTTATGAAAGTCATTTCCAACAAACATTTTGTACCTAATTATAAGCTTGCAGCAAATGTGACAAGTATGATTTTTGCATACTTTGATACATTACCTAATCAGAAGATATTTTAGTAAAGTAATAAAAGTAGCTCATTAATTTTATAGATAATAAAGTTACAGTAAGATGTTTAAATTACATTTTTATTTAATTAGAATTGTATAATCTAATAATTGATTAGGCTTAAATTATACATGTATTTACAATTTACATACATTTAACAAGATCATAGAGATCTATTATATAAACCCATTTCAATTTATTTCCTACAATGACACTTAAACACTCAAATGTGTTAATGTCACACCTCAAATAACTAATTGTTGAACCATAAATGTTTGATCATGTGCTAAAAAGTGTTAAAACACTATCTTAAAGTCTTTAAATACAGGGTGATAATTGCCGAAGGGAGTCACGTTTCATGGTCACTTGTCACATAAGACAGGCAGTCTCTTAATTCAGGTTCAATATATAGTAAAAACTGTTGGGAGCCTCCAGTAAGGTCACATATGACAGATAGTCTCTTAAAACAGACGGTCACTAAAGCAGGTTCGACTGTACACTGAATTAGCCTAAATATATAAAGTTACTTTACATGAATGAAAAGTTATTATTTACTGTTGTATAACATGTATTTCACTTAAATACAGAATCAGCTACACATACATGTACATGTAGATCTATGCACTGTATATATATACGAGTAAATGAATCCATATTAGAGTTGAAAAATTATAGCGAATTATTTCACTATATCAATATAGTGAAGTATGCTTATAGTGAAGTAAATCTGGTGGTCCCCTGAAATTCACTATATCAGAGTTTTACTGTATTGCAAAGAGTTTCGTGCAAGTTCAGACGCCGGATTACCCGGCGTCTGATCAGTCTCCATAATGTTTGCTATTCAGATTAAAAGTAATATGGTAACGTTTCTAAAGAGATATTTTGTACATTTTATTATATTGCAATTGTGTTTTGATGAGTTGATTTAGGAACTAATAACGCATTCTCCACTATGTTAGCTAATGGATTGTGTTTAACATGAACCGAATCACATGAAGTAAAGGACACTACATGAGATATTATAAAGCGGTCAATACAAAGTAAGCAAGCTTTTATTTAGTCTGGTTACTTGCCCTGACACTACGTGATTGGGTCAGGCACATACAAATAATGGCGGCGCCCATGGAGAAGACCAGGTGAGTAAAACAAGAAGGAAAGACTTAAAGCTTAATATCTGAACATATGATTCATACCATTAAGATAGGATTAAATATGACAATACTTAGTAGTGACGTTGTGTATTTTGTGTTTTAAAGGGAAATGGACAGCTGGTGATAAATATCTTTTAAATGAAAGATATTGAAAAAAAATCGCATTCTGCCTTTGAAATTTTGAAAAATAATAAAAAATGAAGTAGTTAGAGCCGTTTAAACTGTGTGATATATGACTGTGCAAGCGACCATGGGGGCCGCCATTTTGTTTACCTGTGTGACGTAAGTAAGGCCTTCCGCGACCTTCCGGTTATAGCGAGTCTAACCGGGAATGCCGTAGAGTGCGCGGAATTTACATCAATAACATTAATAAACTGAAATACTGAGAAAAATTGGGCATGTGGAGGAAGGTAAAAACACTTTAGAACTTCAGTGTTACGATTTCGATCCTAAATTATCAGAGAATGTAATATTAGAAGACAGAGACTACGACGGGTCGGGCGAAGAGAAAGCGCATTCGCCGGACGAATTTGCGACTGCAATACTTGTGTATAAATGCCTACAAAGGAGGTTAATACTTGCTGAAGAACAAATGAAATGACGATTGGGTGTCTTGGTGACAATGAGTGCATAGTAGAACCATCAAAATTTAGAGCTATTAGTGCTTAATCCAGCCATACTTGAGGTAGCGTATATCAGGCAAATATCATAGGACACCGGAATCGGGCACGGATACTCTTGATAATATTTGCATACTGGTTGTGAATAAAGGCATCGAAGCCCTGTGACTTTCGAAAAAAGTTTCTCCGATATATTTAGTCTTATCTGTTAATATTTCCGTAAATATTAATCATAAACATCGGCTCCAGGATATCTTCGTTTTTTTACGGGGCTACGACTAAAACACGAGCAGATAAAGACGATAATACATGTGCCGATTTTTATAACATCCAGTCAGAGACAGTGTATAGCCATATGGCTATACACTGTCTCTGCATCCAGTACAAAACGGATGAGGTATTACGTTTTTATTAATAAAATAAGGGGGATCAAATTATTTTTCTGGTCTGTTATGAATTTTCCGTGACGTTTAACATCGGTTCTGGTCCTCAATCGGACATACAATTTTAGAAAATAGACCATTTATTCTCGGTATCGCAACATCCGGGAACTTTCGTACATCCAGGTCTCAATCACAGAGTTTCTCAATATCTCATTTGGATCCAAACTGTTGCTGACCTTTAAGTACAGTCAGTTTTGATTCCGATCTGGGTCCTAACTGTTTGTCAGTCTCTCGTACGGATAAAAGTTTCTTCAATGAGCTTTTCAATACATTCAAACCTTAGTTTGGATTTTCAATCACAGAGTTTCTCACTATCTCAGTTGGATCCAAACTGTTGCTGAACTTTTTGCACAGTCATTGACATGACAAATGTGGAATATCAATTTATCATCTAGCAATTGAGACTGGCAATGTCTGATTAAGATCCAAACTGATTAATTGTCTGCTGAACAAACTTTGAAAGTATTTGATATTCTGATCTGGGTCAAAACTGAACGCTCTAGATAACGTGACCCGAGTGCTCATTTATTGTATTAATGTCGTTTTTTACTTATCGTTATATATCTTGAGCTTATATAAAGATCTATGAAAATCATAATCGAAACAGATTCAGGACATATTTCAGCAGGCGGCTTTGATCTAGATCGCATTTTATGCTGACATTCATCATCAACCAATAATCAATTAAGCTGCCTTGCAAATTGTACGATATGGACCGGAAATAATTACACACAACCCCTTTCTGCCTAAGACCCCCTCTGTGAAGAAGTAAGAAGCTTTAGGGGCCTGCAGGGCATAAATATCCATATTACGTAATCTAATTAGCCGCACTTGTCAAACAGGGTCAGGCTAGCAATTTGGCTACTTAAATATGCGATTACACGCCACGAGCCTTTTACGAATCCGGGTCAAATCGGCCCAAAACCAAATCGGACCGGGTCAAATCGGCCCACTAATATGCCGGGTCAAATCGGCCCAATAATGGCGGGTCAAATCGGCCCAATATTGTAGATATAGCGGACATGTCCTTCTTTATAACTGAATTTAATTTATTGGTTCAGTTTTTCAAGTTTTGAAAGAGAAAATATTGATCAGAGTGTCAAATTGTTTGGATCCTGATCACATATGGAATTTAGTATCCATATATATTTGAAATTATCGTCGCATATCAAACATTTATCAACACAGTTTCGATCCTATTTAGACGCTGCGTTTTGTTTTAAATGTTGTCAGTTGCTTTTAATAATGCTGATCAATAAGACTTAAATAGGCACTAATATTAAAAAATATATTATAAAAGTAAAAACATACCCTACAATCAGCTATGCGCGAAAGTGCCAGTGTGCCGCCAAAGTAGTTATTGACAAGCGCTACATTCATTGTTTGATTGCAGTAAAGGTGTTAATTGATGTTTGACAGTCACGTTGTTGTGACAGTTAATCAGTAATCCCTTCACTGTCTTGCCCCAGATACGCTGGTTATTTGCCAACAGTATTGATCCTTATGAGACATGTAATATGGTTTCTGACTAGGCTCCAGACTTTTTTCTGATGTGAAAACACAAAAAACTTTGAGAAATAAAAGCAGACAACATTTGCAGATGACATCTTTGTAGATCAAGAGGTTGATGTAACTTATACATGTAGATCTGTTTCCTGCCTGTATCCAAAATGGTATTGTATACACGCTTGATGAGTTTTTGCTGTCGTGTGTTTCTTGTTTTATCATAGTCTCGTGGACTTATTTCGTTAAATTGCAATTTACACAATTTCTGAATATTGTTATATTAAACCAATTTACGTACGACATTATTTTGGTTTGTTTTCTACTTTTCATTTTCACTTGTCACTGATATATATCAATGTATATACATACATTTTAATAGAGTTCGTGTTACACATTACATATATGAATATATTGCCTATGTTAATAATGACAAAATTGCCAAATCCTCATCATTCACTTCTCATCTTACAGCGTCTCGCCCATCCAGCGTGTATTGTCCAAGTGAAATGGCATCCGGCCATTCAACACCATCTTATTCGCCAACTGAATAAATTACAGTTAAACCTCTCTTCTATTACGACCACTCTAAAGAAGGATAAAGACATGCGACAGCTTAAAACAAGGTAACAGTAAAACAGAAAGTTCATAAAGGAGCTTTCTATTTTACTGTCACCTTACTTTAAGCAGTCATCTGTTTTCAATAGTTAATAATTAACACATTGTCAAGTTAGTGATCGTAACAGAGAGGTTTTACTGTATTGTATATGGATTCATTTTACACTGCCAAAATCTCGAACAACTCAACTCAACTCAACTCAATTTTATTTCGGCTTTGGTTCACAATTAACATGAACAGCTAAAGCATCAAGTAATATACATACATAATAAAGAATATCAAAATAGGTTGTGTCAGTGAGGTCTTATAAGGATCAAAAGTAATTATCATTTAAGTATAGGAAACGACTACTATATCAAATACTTGCATTTGTATTTAAAGGGCATTTTACTCATCCGTTTGGATCCTGACCAGTCATCCTGTGTCTGAATGACTGTTCTGGATCCAAACCGTCATTCTGTTGTTTATATTTCGAAAAAGAAAAATACAGCTTATATCTTTATTTACTTAAATTTTGTATTATACTAAACATCTATATGTAATTAGCACTAATGTAATTGTAGATAGGGCGCATGTGAGAAACAAACTGCTTATAGCACGGATAGGGACTCTGAGTTAATATAATCATTGATGAAAACTGATTGGATGCAGATAAAACGCCGATTTATTTAGAGTCTTATCTGGATCTAAACCGAATGTTAAGAGAAATAAAATATTACATTTTAGACATACCGGGTATACCGTATGAGAAGATATCATATCGAGTTCTAAGCCATACACAAGAGAGTAGAAATGCTTTTTTTTACGAACCATATCGCCACTCTTGTGTAAGACGTAATCTGATAAATGGCCGCATACAAAATATTTATGTACATCATTTGATTTACATCTATACATGTACAAACAAAGATACATTCGTTACTGCAAATTAATACTACATTCAATTATTCTGCATATGAATATTTTTAGGGCTGCAATTTCTCCGGAATTTTCGTAAATCTTCGGATTTTATTTCTTTTTTCTTTTCTAGTAAATGGTAGCTTAAAGCAGGCTGAAAGTAAAGCTGAATGCGCCTTCAGGCGCATTCTGCTTTCCTTCCAGTCTGATTTAAGTAGTCACGTGTCAACAAAACTAGAAACAGACGATTGGGTAAAGGTACTATTCGTAAAATCAAATTGAAAAATGCAAATTTGGAAATCTTAGGAATTTTTCATGTCAACTTATGGCAGCCCTGTATTTTGCAACCCCCTTTGTTGCTCTTGACAATGAGCGAAAGCGAAATTATTGCCAAGACCAACATAGAGTTGCATCAAACACATAGTGTTCTATATATATATATGACTTATTCAAATCAAGTTTGGCCACTGTAAACCAGAGAGAAGGCAGGAATCTTTACGACTCCTAACGTCTCTTTCGTTTACAGTATAGTCAAATTAGTAAGTATACACAACTCAAGTTTTATAACATACAGGTAATATAGTGGGTTTACATAGGTACTTGTAAGTACATATACAAATAATGCAAAATCGGTTTAGTGCACAATAACTTCGTCTTTAAATAGCTGTAAATACTATGATGTGAGCCACTCTGTAAGAGAATGACATTTACTTTCAGTGCAATTCAATACAATTGATTATCAAACAGTTTGGACCTCGATCAAACATAAAACAGTTTGTGTTCGACCCAGACCCACTCTGCCTGTAGGTGTCATTTGATTTGTGATCGGTTGCACGGAGAACATTATGTGGGACTACCCATGCGAACATTGTAAATATACTGTAGCGTCGCTGTCATCTTTTAATGAAGTGGTGGTAAGCGTGCACATAAGCCCGTGTTTATTCAAGACGGACGGTAACGGCAAGAACATGGATACCGGTATAAAGGAATTTATATGTAGGAGATCGATGTCCAGGTAAGTAATTTACAGTATGGATTTCCACAGTTATCGCGAGTGAAAGACGATAGGCGAGAGTAACAAAGAGTGAAAGAGGGAGGGAATAGCTAGAGGAATACTAGATAGAGAGATAGAGAGAGACAGAGAGAGAGACAAGGAGAGAGAGAAAGGGGGAGAGATAGATAGATAGATAGATAGATAGACAGATTGATAGATAGATAGATAGGAGCTATTTATTTACAGTTGAAATAATGTTTTTAATCAATAGAGCCAGTCGTCGGAGTTTTGGTCTGCTCTCGGACGTTAATAATTCTGAGAATTTCAGCATATTTGGCCTTTTATAATAATACTTAGGAATGTATTGACTTCTGTATACATTGAATTCAGGGCAAGTTAAAAGATAATGAAATTCGTCTCCAATATCATTACAATTTAAACATTTTCTTTCATTCTTAGGGATTCCTTGCCATCTCCCCATTTCAATAGGAAGTCTGTGGTTTCTAGTAATCATTGCCATGACGTTTCTACATAGGTAGGGAGATAAAAGTGATACGTATTTGCTTTGTTTAAATTCTGATTTTAGTATTTTATAAATGTTTGTTGAGGATGAGCTTTCTATATCTGCTTGCCATTTTTGTACAAAGATATCTTTAAACTTTTGGTGGGAAGATTTTATTAACCATTTTCTACTTGTAAAACTTTGATCATACCAAATTCCTGAAAAGCCAGATGAACACAGAATGTCCTTTACATAATTAAGCCATGATGAAGTAATTCCGTTCGTTATGTGATTAGCATATATAAAATTGTATACCGTTGTTGATAATTTTGGAGTAGTGTTAACATTTATATCTTCAATAAGGCTGGACCAGTAGGCAACCATTCTCTTTTTAATATCAACATTTAATGGATATACACCTGTCTCTCCATAAACCATGTACGAAGGTGTTGATTTCTTAAGTTTAAAAATATATTTTAAGAATCTTAACTGAACTCTTTCTATAACAGTCTCGTTGTATATTGTAATCTGCTGAAACATTGTCGGCTGCATAGTTATTTTTGTTTGTTTTGAACTCTGTTTTAACGTAACTTGAATTGAAATAACTTTAACTGCATGTGTCTTACAGTTTGGGTACTGAGCAGACGCCAGGTGACTCGGCATCGGATCTGGATCCAAGCTGTTTGTTAATTTCAGTCTTCTATAAACAGCATATCTTTGCTGTAGTGGTGAATTAGAATATCCGTTTGTACGTACACTTAGAGCTGCTTAACCGTGGATGTTATGTTGTTTATTTAATATAAATTATGTTTTTTTAAATACATTTATGAAGCACTTTTGCCTCAATGTATATTCTTTACGGTAAGGCAATGGTTATTATATTCATCATATTAAGCATGTTTAAGATCTGTTGTACATTATTGCATCTTTGGGGGAAATGTAGTGAAATGATCCAAGGAGAATAGAAAACATGACCACACCAGCACTTGAACAGTAGAGAAGACGTTATTCTTTCCCAATAGATGAGTATACGCTCAAACTTTCTTTCCCATTGCAAACGGTTTGGGGCCAGATCAGACGCCGGGTTGCCCGGCGTCTGATCAAGCTCGAAGCTGTTTTGCACTCAGTCAGAATTAAAAACAACCAACAACATTGCAATGCCTTTGCCTTTCATTTGCGTTTAAACGGGAAATAAAACGTCTTCTTTATTACACAAACGTTTTAAGGGACAATTGACACACAGACAAACATTAACCAGGGACGTGGATGCTTCTGTTAGACCCATACTATGGAAGGCCGGTGCGCCATGCTAAATGCTAAATGCGAATTGCTTAATGCTAAATGCGAATTGCGAAATGCTATTTAAGTACAAAACTCTATTAGGGGTGTTTAAAGCGACTCGCAACCAGATGGTGCATTAAAAATAGTAATTTGTAAATATGTGTCAAACGCTTATATAAATGGTAAAGAATTAGTTTAGGATAAGAAATTCTGTTGAAAAAAATGTATTTCAATAAAAAAAAATATTGGTCTCTGGTGGGATTC
Source organism: Gari tellinella (assembly GCA_922989275.2). Lineage (NCBI taxonomy): Eukaryota > Metazoa > Mollusca > Bivalvia > Cardiida > Psammobiidae > Gari > Gari tellinella. Next base: position 50,316,374 of record OV277873.1, read on the forward strand.
GAACCCGGGGCCCGGCATTGGCGGACAGAAGGCAAAATAGGGGAAACCGCTTAGACCAATGGACCACGGAACTATCCGTTTATCTCGGATCGATTTAACGTATTTCAATGTGTAGCCATCGAAAGTGCATACCACTTAGTAATTCGGCTCGTGTTTATGTCTGAGCCCGTGTAGAGAAGCAACAACAACAACTATACCGTCTACTAGTCGGTATAGAAAAACGATGGAAAATATCTAAAAATCTAAGATTCGGTGACGATTCTTGAGACTTTTTTTGGACTGATCATATTTTTTTAATGTCAGAAGCCAAATAATGCCACAAATTTGCTTTTATTTGAGTATTTTAATTTATTTTGACAAGTACACCATCCGGTTGCGAGTCCCTTTAATGCTAAATGCTATTTGTAAAATGCCAAATGTTAAATGCTGATTGCGAATGCGTTTTGCGAAATGTCATTTGCGGATTGCAAAAATGCTAAATGCGAATTGCAAAAATGCTATTCGCAAATTCCTTAATGCCAATTGCGAATTGCTGGTACTAATATTTCGGTCAGCTCCGCCCATGGCGTGACTTTTAAGCTTTACGGGAAATCCATTACACAGCAAAGTGCATATAGATATATCTACATGTACAATTCAATTTCGAAAAAATAATGACATTTTCGGAAGAAAATTGTGAAAATCATTCAAATTTTATTTAATCTTTATTTAATGACATTTTCGGAAGAAAATTGTGAAAATCATTCAAATTTTATTTAATCTTTAGGAAGGGGAATAAGAAAAAGAAAACACAATATAATTAAAACAGAATTCTTACCGTAATTAACAAAACCAACATCTACAAACCATTGTCAATCGCGACGAAAACACTAAAGACAGGCGTCTGCATAATGCAAGATCAAAATAATGCAGAAAGCTCATTTATGAGTTTTCTGCATTATTTCAGGGCTCCAGATAAGAGGGAGTAAACTTCACAAATCCAACATTTTCTCACTTATTTTAGCATCAAATCCTATGGTGTTATACCCATTAGAATAGTCTCTCCGAGACGATTCTAATGAGTAGTGACACCGTAGGGTTTTAAGCAGAAATAAAGATTTTAGTTTTTGAAATACCCCCTTATCTGGAGCCCTGCATTTTGTGCTGCATTAAGCATTTAGACGTCAATAACTATTCTGTTTCCATCGTTTTTTAAGATTACCATTTTCTTCCAAATCGTATCCGCTTAAATCAAAATTGCCATGCGCCATGTTTCTGTGTAATAAAACACACAATATATATGTAACAGGCTGTGTAAACATCTGTCGGCGGAGAAAAAATATGTAAATGAAGTGAAGTGACGTCATATGTGGGCGGGTCAAACACTAAAATGGTTAGAGTTTATTTCAACGCTTCTTTTTAATTAAGAAGCCAAATTCGGTCGCAGGCTCCCTCATTTGTTGGCTTCTTAATCATTAAGAAACATTGAAATAAACTCTAACTATAACGTAAAGGTCAAAAAGTGTTATACCCGATTACCGTAACCAAGTACAATCAGTTTTCCTGCTTCGACACTAAAACAAAAAAATGGGCCGATTTGACCCGGTCCGATTTGGTTTTGGGCCGATTTGACTCGGGGTCCGATTTGGTTTTGGACCGATTTGACCCGTTACCGCCTTTTACCCTGTTTCTACTTCTGAAAATATGTGACCACTTAAAACAGGTTGAAAATACTTTCAGCCTGCTTTAAGCTTTTATCTGCTAAAATATTGAAAATATTTCTTATGATTTTTATTTGTGACAGTATGATATTGAAACTATTTTCTTCAGTATATGAAGGAATTAATTAAAGGCGTTAAAAGGCGTATTTATGGGGGAAAGGGTTACATCAAAACAAAAAAGCCAAGATCTTTAAAAAGAAAAAAAGAATATTGGACACTTCTAGCTCTTGTGGTTTTGTATTGATCTAGATATGTATGCTGCTTTTTTAAAAAGGCTAGAGTCTACCATAAAACTCGAATTTAAATCTTAAATTAAAATTCATTTAGGCCTATCTAAAAGTTATTTGAATTTTTTTCTACAGAAATGACGAGTGTAAAACTACACCCAGAAATAAGAACGATAAAACTAGATCCAATCAAAATCGGATTTGGACTCAAGTAAGATCGCTCTATCAGATCGGGATCTAGAGAATCGCGATGATTAAATTAAGAAAGAAAAAACCGATCTAGATCTACCCGTACAATATGTAGATCTAGTAATGAGACTTTTTTCATTAAGAATTTCTGTAGCGTTGAATTCCTAAACCGAGACGAACCAGCTAGAAAATGCTGATTTGTAAACGAGTTGGTAGATCTAAGCCAGTTCAATATTTAGGTCTAGATCAGCACAATATCGCACTGATTATCAGATTTGTTTTATTGTAGATCTAGATCTATTATTATAAACATCAATCAAGGTATCATGGATGTCGCCATACTCTACTGCTAGCCATTTCGCAGCATTGTTTTCCCAGATTCTATAGCTGGGAATTGGAACGGACATTTCTCTAAGCCGATTAACGATAGCTTCTGATCGTTTCTGGATCTACACGACCTTTCAAGTTCATCATAATCAATATGAATATACCATCTATCTATTATCTTTTTTTTAACTGTATGCGACCTTGAATTAAGCTTGCCGTTACCCTTACTGACGAAGTGTGAAATGTCCGTCCAAGTTACAGTGGTTGAGTGAAAGAGCCAATCAGCGTTTAGGCCTTTGTGTCGTCACAAAATGGATAAAAATCGAGGGTTCCGAATGATAGCTTTGCCAATATGGCGGCGCCCGTTCCAATTAGCGATAGCTTACCTGTATGTAGTAAATCGATCTTTTTCGTACCTTATCGATGAGTAATAATTGCAGGACCTTCATGAATGTTGCTTTTAGGATAAAATCTAGGATCTAAGACCATATTGTCATCAGCTGTCCGTTTTCCTTTAAAGCTTAAAGTCACATATTTCGCGACCGTGCTTGCAGACAGTATACGTTTCCTTAAAGATTCTAATGAAAAGTAACGATGTGTCGGTATTTTTATTCCCACATACTACATGTACTTAGTCGGAGCATATTGTGTTTGTCTGTCTGTATGTCTGTCTGTTGGACTGTCTGTCTGTTTGTTTGTCCGTCTGTCCACTACTTTATCCTTGTCCATAACTATGGAACTACATAGATAGAGACTTTATATTTGGTTACGCACTCAACCCAAGAAGATCTTGAGCTCAGTGCAACTTTGGTCATGTCCGTCAAATGTCAAGGTCATTTAGAGGTAAACTCGGACGAATTAAACATTGGCCATAACTAACTTTGGAGCTGCATGTGGTACATACTTTATATTTGGAATGTGTATTCAACTCAAGAAGCTCTGTAGCGCGTTCAAGTACCGTATCAGCGAACAGCAACGTTAACCGATGGAAACAACCCATATAGTACGACATCTAACGTTCACCAATACTCTTTTAAATAATAACTCATTGCGTCCCCATGTTTATTAACTTTTCAAGGGTACGAACGATTTATGTACGAGTCGGAATAACACACGCAAAAGTTTACTAATCTACTGAAATGCATCAATTTTACCGCATATAAAAATAAGATTTAGCTGCTCAGATGTAAGCGGCTTTGTTTGATACATTAAGTATCGGAAAATGTTTGTTTATTGATGAGAAATTAAGTCGGAACTGTTCACTGGTATTATTTAATTCATTTGGTCGCCATTTTGTTTTCCTTGTTGGCGATGGCTAAATACCTCTGAGGCCGTTCGTGCCGTTCGTAATCGGTAACAGCCAAACGGTTGTTTAAGTTAAATTGTTACCGGTTTCTGATGCAATCGATGCAATCGATGCAATCGATACGGTACTTGAACGCGCTACTGGAAATTGTACAACTAAGGTTGTGACCAACAAACGTCAAGGTAATTAAGAGGTCAAATATGGTTGATCTAACTTTTGCCGTATCTCTAGAAGAACATGGAAAACAGATTTTATATTTGGAATGTGTACTCTACCCAAGAAGCTTTTGAGCGTAGTACAACATAGGTTGTGACCTACAAAGGGAAGGGTTAATAAAGAGGTCATATATGGTTAATTTAACTTTTGTCGTATCTCTAGAACTACATGTGATAAAGACTTCATACTTCATACTTAACTTAAGAAACCGTTAAGCTCTGTAGAGTTGGGTTATGTCAAAGGCCAATGTCATTTAGAGGTCATATAGAGTTAAACTCACATTAGTCTTAACTCTAGAAAAGGCTTGTATCTTACAGAATATGTCTTAACTCTTATATACAGGCCAAATATACACTTTCCAAGTATCAAATTTGAGTTCTTATCAAAACAGAACGGAACATATTTTATTTTGACTTAAACACACAGTAAATGCCTGGTGTAATTAGGGTCGTTTTATTATATATTTAATCGCTGTTGATCACTGTTGTAACCAACTAATTTTAGTATCCGTAACTATCCATACTTTGGACGAGTTTGGATAGATAAAAATAATATGTAACCATCTTTTTAACCATCTTTTTATATCACAATTGGCGATTACATGAATGTTATGAGACATTATTATTCGAACTCTAAATGACATTGACCTTTGACATGACCCAACCCTACTGAGCTTAAGAGTTTCTTAAATTGAGTAAACATGTCAAATATGAAGTCTCTATCACGTGTAGTTCCAGAGTTACGGCAAATGTTAAATTAACCACGTTTGACCTCAAATGACCCTGACCTTTGTTAGACTTACTAAACCAAACTGAGCTTAGTGCAATAAAATGTTATAATTGACAGCTCTTGACGATTTAAATTCTATTTGAGTGACAAAGAGTTGGGAGTGGCGTCTGATCTGTGATGAGTTCAGTAAAGAAATCGATCGGTGGCCATTGTTTGCAAGTTGGCTACGTGTCTAAAATACAGTGGAGAAAACGTTTTTCAGCCGTTCAAACGCAAACGCAACATATTTTGACAATTTTGACTACCAGTTTTAATCTGAGTGTCAAACAGTGGCGATGATCAGACATCGCGTAACCCGGTGTCTGATCTGGCTCCAAACTGTTTGCAATGAAAAAAAATGTTTTAGCGTTAACGTTATTTGAAAAGAAAACGTTTTCTCTACTGCACTCTGCACTCTGCACGCTGCACACGGACACAAACTGCTAACCTAAACGGCACACATTGGTAACTGAACACGCTACTGACATCAACTTGTTTTAAACGAAAATCATTTATCTCTTCCACAGCCAATGACGCCAAAATGCGAATTTGCAAACAGTATGGATCCTTATCAGACGCCGCGTAACGCGGCGTCTGATCAGGATCCATACTGTTTGACACCCTGTTCGATATTTCTCTACTAAATAAACCTTAATCTGACTTGACAAAGAATTGAAGACGGCACCATGAATGCAGACGATAATTTGGCGGTAAGAGTATTAAAGCAGGCGATAAAACCTGACAGTGAAAGAATTAAGCACGAATGCGTTTACATTTATAAAGAAAAGAACAACATCTTCTGCATTATTAGAATATTACATAAATATATAGATCTATTACCGTTTGGTTAACAAGTCTGCCATTTTGTATCCATATATTATCCTCGTCGAAGTATAATAGGTTCCTTGGAGGTGTGGAGTGTTCACCGTATTGAATGATTCAAGCTTCATCCGGCGCAACTTCCAAACTAAGTTCTCCCGATAGTGTATCATTTAAACGTACTGTAAAACCTTTCCACTACAACCTCTAAAACTAAGATTATTTCATTGTATAAAAGACAAGGGACAGCTTAAAGCATTTTGAATATAGAACAAAAATTATTAGGAATATTCTGTTTGACTGTCACTTTGCTTTCAGCAGCCACCTGTCGTAAACACCTAATAACACACAATTTAGTGTTGTAATAGAGGGCTTTTACGGTGAATATTTCGAACTTTACCGGACGCAATCTGAAACATATCGATTTCAAATGTGTATCATTTAAAGACGTATCCGGGAGTTGTTACTGCGCATCCCAAACGCGCACGTCCTTTCCGCTCTTTTCTGTATTTTCCTATCGCGGGTGTAATTATTTACGATCACAACAGCGTCTAGATCATCGGATTTCGCGAATACAATATTTACTCAACTATGGTTATCTATCGTTAAAAAAACTTTTTAAATTCCTAGGGATGTGAAGAGACGCAAATCAGGATCATTTGTGACAAAAAAGTGCTCGAAATCTCTGGAAAACATTAGTTTTTTCACCAGGAACTCGCCGACTCGAGTCAGCGTTAATAATCATAATGTGACAGGGAGTGAATTTAGTGTTGACATTGCCCCTTCCTGTGATAGTCTTTTTGAGATCGATAGTCGGGTCTAGACTCCGGGCGACTTTTTCCAGTCGGCCTGAGTCCGGACGACTTTGACACCCGCCGGCCATGACGGGCGTGTTTTGCCGCACTGCGGTGCTCTTGTTATGATATTTTATCTTATGAATGGTTGTGTAAACTCACTGCCCACATTGAATAATGATTGTAGATGTGTTTATTGGTGGGTCTACTTTTTGTCCAGAGTATATTTCCTTTGTCACATCAGCTACCGATAACAAATTAGGTGTGTGAGTTCATCTTTGGATGGCGGAGTGTCGCATACCATTTTCAGGTCACCGTGACCTTGACCTTTGACCTTCATTTTACAAAAAGCTTGTTCTGAGCATATATCCTATATCTTACCAGTTACCTATTCCAAATTCAGTGTTTGAGTATGGATACTTCCTACATTCTGAACTGAAATATTTGAACATGTATTACCTCCCTTTGATGTATGAATATGCATGCAGCTCTATGTAGCTTTATTCGTTTATCATATAGCTTTAATGGGTTTTAAGCCAAAGAAAATATGTGTGAAATTAAACATAAAATTGTGAATAAAGAATGAATGAATTATGCACCATCAGCATCATATTCAGGGGGGAGGGGGGAGGGGGCATTTCATTTTTCACTCCGACTTGAGATGATGACAACACTGCATTTTTCAGCAGAACTTTCTAAAGTGCATAATATATGTCACAATGCAAGACATTTCTGTATAGCTGTGGGTATTATTTTATAAAGTATAACATTTAGACTATTTAAAAAAAAAATGTTAAAAAAGTGCATATTCACTGATAAAGGGAGGTAATAAAATTGAACATATCTCTGAAACGAGCAAGGCGAGGTACTGTTTTCTCATTGGTTCTATACTTGTTATATAATTATCTAATGTTATAGAAATAAATAGGAAATTCTCCGCGCTAGAATTTTTTATTTTTGCAAAAAGGCTCGATTTTTTGACAATTTTCGAGTTCATTTTGCACATATTTTATGCGTAAAATCTGTATAATGCCACTCAAATCTAATTATTTTACATTCATTTGTAACACTATTCCATATACATGTAATTAATTAAAATTGGACTTGAAGTATCGATATTTGTGTGTTTGATGGACTTTCTTCTTATGAGGCCTAATTTTGGAAAATTTGAATATAGTACTTCTAAAAAAGAGTAAATTATACAAAAAGTAGCAAGGCGACCTATGTTTTTGAAGACTGTTTTTACTTTCATTTATATCAATTTACTTATATGCAAAGTTTAAAAAAATTCTCCGCGCTAGAAAAAACTCCCAGATACGTCTTTAATCGTACTCGTAATTCGATCGACAATTAAACCTAAAAAAAAGGGTAACGTGAATGATTTTATGACAAACAGGTGGCAACTTTAACTCTTTCCTCCCTGAAACTTTAAATGAATAGTTCCATTTCCATCTAAGTCTAGTCCATTTCTGTTTTTTAAGGGTTTTCTTTGGTCAATATTTGGCATTATGACAAACAGTGAATACCCTGATCAGAGGGCTCCTTTAGGAGCCGTCTGATCTAGGTATTCACTGTTTGCATACGACAAATGTTCTATTTACATGTACACTGTTAGCAAAGAACGCCGGTATGCGGGACTAGGGTTCAAAGGGTTAAGCAATGTGAAAGTAAAACAGAAAATTCCTAAAGAATCACCCTGTGTTTATTTGTACCTTACCTAAACAGTTAACGCCCTCTATAACAAACATGGAAAAATATATTAATGTATGACATTACAACAGGTGACTGATTCAAACTTAAAGTTAGGAAAGCAGACATCCCCTTGCTTTATTATCACCTTGCTTTAAGCAGCCACCTGCCGTAAACACCGACATTATTTAGATGTCGTATTTTGGGCTGTATACTGTACATGTACATTGTTGGGTACACCCATCAAACGGGAACGATTCCGTCTGTACACTGACTTACTAATGAAAAAATGCGTAAAATGATGTCCGTACACATGAGATTCGTGATAAAAAAAAAAAAGATGGAATCTGTGATGTGGCCCCTCAATTGGACTGATTTTGTTCTCTCACTGTGTACTGCCCCCTAACGATTAAAACATACATGGTTCAATGTCTTTAACTTAAACATATAAAAATGCAATACTCAAAATCCTTCGAACGCGGCCAGATTGAGAAAATTATGGATACTGTCGCGTTGCGTTTTGTAAATGGAATAAAGGCAAAACCGCGATTCATGTTTTTGTAATATGCTTTGATGTTCTTTATGTCTTATTAGTCCTTTCAAAGCACATAGAGTACATCTCCTGGTAAAAGGCCTGGCTTTGTAATAAAACTATTTGTCACATCATTTACAAAGGAGGTGTTATTCTTTCCCGCCGTTTAAACGCACACGAAACGCAAACGTGTTGCAATAAAATGTAGAAAATAGCTTTTTTTTTTGACAACTCTATAAAAATTTATTTTAATCTGAGTGCAAACAGTTTGAAACCTGATCAGTCGCCGGGCGTTGTCGTTTTATCTGGCTTCAAAGTGTTTTCAATGGATTTAATAATATTAGCGAAACGCGTCATTGGGAAAAGATATATAGGATCTGTAGTGTTGTTACCATGTAACTGTCTATCAAATATGTAGCCCCGCCTACTAGCAGACTGATGCCTCTCTAATAGCATATAATTAATAGGGGTCAGTTCCCATTAGAGTTCCGATACACAGAGTTTGATAATATGTATAGAAATGTAGTTAGCTTTAGACATTAAATAGTTAGTACTGTAAAGAGCCTTTCTTATGCATCAACCCACATACCCACGGATTTTACAGGATCTGTCATGAGTCGATGTTTAAGACAAGCTGATCTCAAACGAGTCTAGAATTGAAATGTTATTCAACTTGTCTTAAACATCGACGGGTGACAGATTCTTTTTCGCACATTACCAACGATTTAAGCTATTCTTTAAGCAATATGCATATTTTGGGAACCCCGATGACGTCAAAACGCCGTTATAAATAGTGACGTTCTGGTGACGTCATCAAATAGATATCACACATGTTGAAGATAAGGATATTCGTGATCGTTGTTCGCTATATAAAACAGGGGTAGTTACATGTATGTGAGAAAACGTTTTCTCCTCTGCATAGATAGCGTAGTACATTAGCTATTAATTTATACCGGTAGTCTGTCACTCTGAAACATGTTTGGCCGATGTATAATACAATTATATACATAAAAACAATGCTAGTCAAGATACACGTTGTTAAGAATATTTGTTAAACGAGGACTATAGAAATTTAAATATAAGAAATAAATACTGAGCTTAAGTTATTTTGAATCCAAGACGAAGTATTTGTTTAACATCTTTGTTCAAGGTTTACGCACGAGGCCAATACAATTTGAGTAATTTTAATTGTTCAGCAGGGGACAATTTTGAGGCAAAATGATTTAATCAGAATGGAATTTGAGACCTAGGTGAATAGCAAAACACTACTAGTGCTTGAGTGAAACAGTCAAATAACAATTTAGGTGAAATTTAAGCCTGCGATGGCGCATACTGGAGATTTTTGTTTCTACAGTGTTGTCTCTCTACAACGACCCTCCCAACAACGACTCCCTCCTTACAATAACCCTTGCTGCAATTCCCTTATTGGGACGATTATGTCTCACGCTTTTACTGCTGCAATCTCGTCTGCCTTAAAGTGTCATCTGCTGTTTTTCTCAAAGTTGCATATCACTGGATATTTTGATAGAAACAGCTTGAATCCAGATCAGACGCCGCGTTACGCGGCGACTGATCTTGATTCAAAGGGTTTGCAAATGTAAGCAACTCTGGATTTTCCTTCTCTATAACGAATTCCCTCCGAACAACAAATATTATCTGTGTCTCCCACTGGATGTCGTTGTAGAGAGGGAGCGCTGTATTTCGTTCCGCAGTTTGAGCTTCACCTGTACAGTGGAGAAGACGCTATTATTTTCCCAATTGACGCGTTTATCCTAACACTATTATATCCAAAGCAAAGTGTTTGGGCCATATCAGACACCGGGTTGTCAGGATTCTGGTCGGACTCTACATTGTTTATCACTCGAATTAATATAAACAGTCGAATTATCAAATTAGTGTCATTCCGACATTTTATTACAAAACCTCGGCATTTGGTCTGCATTTAACCCTTTCATGATCAGGATTATCGTGAGGTTTTTACCAATTCACCGGTATATTGTCGTCCTCTTCAATTTTGTTGTCTGCAATGTCGTTTCAAAGTTTAAAAAAGGCAGTATGACTGAGGGAATTTCCAAACGAGTGTCAAATAGTTTAGATCACGCGGCGTCTGATCAGGATCAAAACGGTTGGCTAACGCGCCTTTAGGCGTCATTGAGAGCGAAATAGTTAAACGTGAAAAAATAATTTCTTCTTTGTACAGAATACAGGTAGGATTGTAGTAAAGTAGCAGAAAGCTCCGATATGAGCATTTTGCTTTACTTCCATCCTGCTTTAAGTTGTCACCTGTAATTAACAACATCAATAAGTCTTAGTTGAAGTGAACGTCATATAGTATGGTTTAACCCATTTATGCCTAGTGGATTCTTCCATGTTTATATATTGGATTAGTCCATTTTTTATCAAAGGGATGCCTGGTCAAAATTTTCATTTTCATTTTGTTTTATATTGAAATTCCTATCAGCAAACAGTGTATAACAGTGCATAATGCGGCGTCTGATCAGAGTCTACACTGTTTGCCTATGTCCCGTATATGGGATCGTGGGCATAAATGGGTTAAACATATGGGCCGTTCCATGCGAAAACCAGCATTAGTGACATACGACGTCATCACGGTAAATCCAGCTTTAAATTGACGTCAAAAAAATCAATATTTAACCTCCGACTTGCGAGTCTATGGCCTGTGTTTATGATGTATTTTGAAGGTAAACGGGTTCAAAAATCGAAGTAAGTGGTTATTTTTGGATATGATTTACTTAAATTTGATATGTATTTAACACATTACGATACTGATTTGGTATGTGCTGGTGTTTTTATCAATAATTTTACTCACGAAAGAATCGTCTTCAACTACCGTTCGACACGCCCACCAAAACAATGGCGCCATGATTTATGAAAACAAGGTTTGGCTAGAGTAGATCTAGATCTAGATGACTAGATTTATTTTAAAATGCATTCCTATTGTTATGCATTGGTAGGAAGACATGTCGTTTCAAGATCACCTTTCAAAAGATAAGTGCAGCGTAAGATGCGCTGTTCAAATAAAAAAAAATCAAATTGCGGTTACTGATCAGCTATATGACGGGTTTAAATGAAGTTGTGTGTAGGTGGGTATCTGTGGCTAGTACATGCATGTATAATATGTAGAATTGTCACGCGGGCGAGTTCTTAACTACGAGGGCTGTCCCAAAACACCGTGGACAAATATTGTTTTTGAAGAACCCGACGTATTATTTCTATGATTTTTTTACTGATGCTATTTCAAACATTTTCACATTTGTAGAATAAAGATTGAGGTTCATTAACAGACTTGACCCTTATTTATTAGCAAATATTAATTGCTGGTAAGATTGTGCGGCGCACGCAAAAATCTTGCAGGTAGATTTAAAGGTGTGCATCTTTCAACCTCCTACAATGCAACTTCGAGTTTGAATTCGCGCGAAATTGCGTCATGAACGTTGACGTTGCTATGTATGACGTCATCCTGGAAAATATCATTAACGTAGCGTTATTTTGAAAACATCTATAGAGTTATGGCCAATGGTACCGTGTTCTGAAAACGCTAGAATTGACGACGTCAACGGAAAGTGCGGCGCAGCAAAATGTTATAGAATACTGTGTTAGGTTAAATATGACCCCGACACAGATGTTTAAACAACTGCAATCAACAGAAAAGTATAAATCAGCATCTTGTTCTCTGATCTCCAAACAGCATAAGTATTTTTCAGAAGGATGGATTGAAAATTAGTTTACAAAGACGGGACGGCTGATATGAATTGACGGCTTAATTGTAGAAAGACGTGAGGTGCGTCATCAATGGTGATCAGCATCTTGCGGTGATAAAAATTGTTGAAATCGTCGGGGTCAGCAACTCGTCTTTACATCGGATTTTGCTTGAGAAACTTAACATCTCGAGAGGCTATACTAGGTGGATGTCTCGCTTGCTAAGTGCAGAAAAAAAGAAAGACATGTCCAGGTTTGCAACGGTATGCCAGAGAGCAGGCATTTCTCAACAAATTCATCTCACAGATCGCTTGCATGCCACATTTCGATACGAAAGAAGCGACCAGAGGGTTCATTGACAACCTTGAAATTCAAGTTGACAGCATCATATTCCACCAGGATAACGTTCGGTGTTACACTTCCCAGTATAAACAATTCAAAATTTTCGTGGTGGATTTTTCGAAAGCTTGAACATGTGCCATACATCACTGACATAGCCCCACCAGATTTCGTCGTATTTATATGCCTGAAATTTCAGTTACTATGACTTAAGTTTGAAAACATTGAGAAGCTGAAACAAGAAACATTGAGTCTTGTGAGGAATGAAGAAAGGCATTGTTCGCCAGCGTATATGACAAGTTAACCGGTTGTGCGAAACAGCGAATGCATCGCTTATCACGGCGAATATTTTGAAAAAGAGTAACGTTGACGTCGATAACGTCATTACGTAACTATAGTGTGCGCCGGGGTTGCACGGGTAGGGTGTTTCAAACTAATATGCACTAGCCAGTTTTTAAGATAGTGCGTCAAAATTTCACACAGGCTTACTTAATCCCTAGTTTTATAAACTATGACGAGCTTTTGTCTCTGCTGTTATAAATAACAATTGTATAACGAAAGTCTACGATGTTAAAAAGTTTTGAATCCCTTATCTCATCAATGAACCCCAGTGACGACAAGTTAACTTTTGACGGGTGCCGTCCTCCTGAAGTCGAAAAATAGCTCGCTGTCTCTTACTGTACATATAGCGTGGACTAGTGAGTCCCATGAACCAGTAAGTTTTAAACGGCCTTTCTAGACCACCGATTGATTTATTTCTCCGCTGAAAAGACTAGTTTCAATATCCTAGCAGAGTGCAGCTTAAAACAGGTGACTAGGTTGAAAGTAGATCAGAATGCGCGTTTTAAGTCGCATTCTGCGTTACTTTCAACCAACTTTAAGTGGCCACCTTTTTCCATAACTAAAATATGCCACGAGGTAATGGGCTAAGTTTGAACCTTAAAGACATTACTTGACCTAGCTTGGGTGGTAACACCTATCACCGTAGATCTACAAAGTTTCAGGCAAAGCAAAATTCAAATTCAAATTCAAATTCTTTATTTCGCTCAGTTCATGTTCTACATGAATACATGAAGTTTATTGAAGGTGGTATACAAACTAAACAGGTAATAATAGAGAAATTTAACAATTAAGTATTTTAAAGATAATAGCTACAGGCTTAGGTGGGAGAGCTACAATGAAATTTCCAAGCATGCAGCATGCTATTAACAGTACAGATGTTTAGGCAAAGAATCAGTTCGGCGTTCATCTGAGGCCCGCACTTTATATTTGATAGTTTGGTTAGTAAAACCCAATGAAAAAACCCTTGAGTGTGAGTATGTCAGGGCCTCTATAGAAAGCTTGAGATTGCTGACATTGGCTGAGCACACGTTTCCCATGCCTTGCAGTTATTTTCAAGCCTAGTGAGAACAATGGGGAAGGGAATCAATGAATGGGCTGGGGTAATGTCTTTTAAGGACACTATTTTTGTTTCAAGGACTTTTCTTTTGCATAATGTGCATCCCGAGGACTCGTTCTTCTAATTTCTAAATTTAGCATAGAAAACGGTACTCTCAGTGTCTGACTAGTGACTGCTTTTCTTTTGAAATAAAATTATTTGAGTGCTATGCCCGTGCTAATAAGTTGGGTGCATACTGTTAAAATACCCCTGTCTTTCCGTCCGTCCCCCATATACAGTACAGTACTTACTTTGTGCACTTACTCCTCCTGTCCTACAGTTTTTAAACTACAACCTTATAACTTTGCAGACTATTTCCAGGCACATATGTCAGAGATATGCATGTGATCAGATTTTGATCTGCTTTTTTCACAGAATTACAGCCAGTTGAATTGAATCAATGTTTGCATTATAAGGTTCGTGCAACGGTACATATTTTGTCCGTCTAACTCCTCGTACAGTTGTTGAGCTACACATTTGCAGAGTGAACATATGTAACTAATATTTACATGTGATCAGGACTTGATCTGCTTCAATATTTAGCGATTACGGTGCATGCAACTACAGGGGGCATCATATGCGTCTTACAGACACAGGGTCATCGTCTGTGGTTTTGTTCGTTTTGCTTAGGAAACAATTCTAATCTCAAAGAACTGTAAAGCGTAAAAGCAGATAACTTTATAGCTACACTGATAAATGAATTCGGTTTTATTCAAACGGCAACACAGATATATATTGAAAACGCCAAGCCGACGTGGTTCCTTGTGTAGTGCCGCAGCTATAGTCCATGCTGGTGGTAGCCAGTATTAACACACAATATAGGGGCTGAGACACTAAGGGTCTGGTGTGGTTTTGAGCTGTTTGCATAAAAGGGGGTCTATCGTCTTGTCTTATTTGGGGTTCGAACGTGTCTTGATTAATATTACAGGTAAACCTATGATATCCGGACACTTCTGAGATTTGTAAAAGGGATCTAACGCGTATGGATGCATTTAGGGTTGCGGTTGTGTTGCAGATAGCTCTTATATGAGTTTTCTGTAATGTAATCGCGCTACATTGGACGACTACATGTTAGGGAACCGTTGGTGTTTGTGTCCGGTTTTCAGATGTGCTACTGTATTTCTACATACATGTACGACCGTGGGAAATTTTTACATTCCGATCAGCGTCACAATATGACGTCATATAACCATTAGATTATGTGATGTAATGCTTGTGTATCTCCCTTAGTCTGGTTCCCGTCGTGCTACAAAAATGTTTTTTTTAATTTTTACTTTATTTCTGGATCCACCATGTAGAACGATTTCGCTTTTGCTGTTTTCCTGGGGTTTCTAGCCTGCCCTGATATATCTGCTCAAGTGTTGGATATATGTCTTTTTGCTGTAACAATCTCTCACTTCGTCATGTAGGGTTCATAGATCTACTATTTTCAGTTTTTAAATCTGCATGTTTCTTTCATCTGCTATTAAACTGCTTTGTCTCTACATATTTAACCCTTTGCCTGCTGTAATCCCGACTTCATTAGAAATTGCAAACGGTTTGGAACCAAATATGGATCAGACAGCATTTGATGTGGACACAAACGGATTGACACTCATCTTTATTTTTTTTGCAATTTAAAATTGCATAAATCTGAATTTTACGAAACTTGCTGACAACAATACTTTCGGTGATAACACCTAATCAGGATGTTGATACCTCTAGCAAAGAACCACTGAAGTATCTCATGTGAGTCCCGTTTCTTATGTTTACTATTTTGGATAGAATACCCATTGAAAAAACTCAGGTATGAGTGTGTCAGGGCCTCTCTAGGGAGAGTGAGATGGCTGACATTTGCTTTATGCTTTTACAATTATTTTCACGCCCGTCGAGTACAATGAAGACGGAATCAATCAAAGAACTGAGGAAATGTTTTAAATAAAGTCATTTATTCGCTCATTCATTTGTACAGACGTGTGCGAACCTATGTTTGGCAGCATGAGCTGTGTCAACGCCCAGTAAAGCTTTATATGTGGCTCATGTTTAACTTTATATGTGGCGCATGTACCCGTAAATTTTGACTTTACAAGTCATGACGGAATCTTGGAAGTAAAATATCTATAGAGATAGGTGACATCTTAAAGCGAGGTAAAAGTAATCAGCTTTCTGTGTTACTTTCATCTTGCTTTAAGCAGTCATCTGCCTTAAGCACAAACCAAACTACACTCAGTGCAAAAAGAAACGCACATTGTGCTCAGGCGCAGATTAGGATACATTTTTTAAAGGAAAATTAGAAAAGAAAGACCATATCTCAAGATTTATTTAATTCTGCAACAAGTTTAGAAAAAAATACTCAAAAAACTTTGTGCTGCCTTTTAACCATTTCCCTCCTAATGACGCCAAAAGGCGTTTGCAAACAGTTTGGATCTTGATCAGACGCCGCGTTACGCGGCGTCTGATCAGGATCCAAACTGGTCGACACTCTTATAGATTTCATTTAAGTCATTCTACATTGAATTTTACTTAGAAACGATCTTGCAAACAACAATTGAAGCAGACGACAATAAGACGGTGAAGGGGTAAAAACCTCACGATTAATTTGGCAGCGAAAGAATTAACTTCAACTTGTTTAAAATACCGCACCGATTAGTGCAGGTTGTGATGCTACCAATTCAATAATGATTTAATAATAATTCACAAATACGTTCCTTCTACATCAAAATAAGATTGTGATACAAAATGTGCGTTTCTTTTTGTACTGAGTGTATGTAATTTAGTGGTCGTAATAGAGAGTTTTTACTGTATTCATCATAGTATAAATTTTAATGTACGTATAAATAAGCTAACTGTATATGAGTTTTTAGTGATAATTTATGAAATAAAAACGTATACCCGCTTGTTTAACGTACATCAAACATGACGTCAATTGATAAATGTGCAACCAAGCGTATCAAACATGACGTCAAAACCTTGAACGTAACGTCGTTCAAAACGAAGATACCTCTGACTTTAAATAGCTCCCTCTTTCTTAATATGCATAAGAAAATCGTCAAATAACTTTTATACTGCTCAGAAATGATTCTAGATTTAGAAAACGTTAAAAACTAAAATTGACATTTTTGGTCACTAATGCTGGTTTTCGCATGGAACGGCCCATATTTATTGCAGACAATATACATGCAGTGGATTGGGCTCCAAGGTTTTGCAACATTATAGACATGTAATGCCCGCTCTCCAGATATTAACAAACAGTGGCATGACAATAACAGAGCTAACATTACTATTTTCAGTATAAATAGCATTGAAATTTGAAAACTAACTGTCATGTAGACATCAGCAAATATGGACACTTACAATATTTTTGTAAAGGGACCGATGATATGAAATAACTCAGTGCTCCAGATCATAGGGAGTAAACTGAACTAATCCAAATATTTATCACTCATTTTAGCACCCAATCCTATGGTGTTACTTCTCATTAGAATTGTCTCGAAGAGACTATTCAAATGAGTAGTGACACCATAGGGTTTAAGCGAAAATAAAGATTTTTGGCTTTTTAAAATACTCCCGTTATCTGGAGCCCTGATAACTGTTTTCGTATGCCATAATGTCTAAGTATCTTTCAGAGTTACTCACTGCATAGACTCTCAAATATCTTCTTAAAGTAAATCAAACAATGAAGGTCTTGAGAGTCACCAAGAATGCATGTTTGCAATGGAGTAAACCACTGGATCTGAGGTTGATCGTTAGTGTCATAGTTTGTTAAGGCAGGTGGTCTCTTAAAGAAAGATGGAAGTACAACAGAGAGCCTTTACATGACATTTATGCTTTAGCTTCATTTTGCTGTAAGTTGTAAGCTGTTTTTATTCCATCAAGAAGTGATTTGTTCAGAGGTGGTTATAGAGGGATTTACATAAAAATACTTGGCAGAAGGTCCATTTTGCACTGGCATAGATCTACTGCTTGGTTCACAGGGGATAGGAATTTCAAATTTACCCAGTGTCAAATTCTTTCTTTAAAGGTCAGTTGAATTGTACTTAACCCTTAGCCTGCCGCTCACGACTATAGCTCCATATGCAAACAGCTTGGATCCGGATGAGACGCCGAGTAACTCGGCGTCTCATCCGGATCCAAGCTGTTTGACACTCGGACAACATTTTCAGCAATTTTGAGCAACTTTGAAGCACTTTGAAACTTGAAGCAGACGAGAAATATAGCAGACGACAATTTATTTGGCGGGCTAAGGGTTAATTATTCCTAGGATGTTATTGAAAGCGATGGGAGTTTTTTTTAAGACTGATCCAGATCTTTTTGCATCATTTTTATTGTATAATTTGTAGATACGCTCTGGATTTGGATATATGTTACAGGGATTACGTGTAAACAGGGAGTACGTGAAATCCCTGATTTTTCAGGGATTTCACGAAAACCCTAAATATTACAGGGAAAAGGCGTATTTTTAAAGCTTTTCGTTGATTTTTTTTTATAAATATTCGGCAGTTGCTTTTGGTGAAAGTAATGAATCATAACTCGTTTAGTTCATTAAGTTCAACGGCAAGTTCCCCGCTATATAATACTGGTATGTTGTTAACCTTATAAACAAGACAGATGTCTTTTTTTAATTGTCCTGACTTACATGCACACTGTTCACTTATTTCTATTCATTTGTGCCAGAAACTTTGTATAAATGTTTATTACACCATGATATTTCCAGACAGCATGTTGTTTAAATCGAATAAAAATGTCATGATAGTACAAATCGATTAATATGATTAAAAATGGGACCTTTCATCAATTCCCTAAAACGCCCAGTGATAACGCGTAATCCCTAAAAAGTTCAGGGATTACGCGTTTCCCTCATTTCACTTAATCCCTGTAACATTTATACACTGCAGGGATTTTTATGCATATAGATCTTAATAAATTCCGTATGCATGTGTGCTTCTGTTATTTGTTTATGGTTTGATTGTTTTAGATATTTCGAAATTAATGTTATCAAACACCTAAATTTTTGGAAACCACACCCGAACTATGCCATAAGTAATTGTTTGAAGCGACCAATCAAGTGAGACAATCGCGTTGCAACCTATGGGTATAAATAAGGCATGCACCCGCTTCATGAATTCGTGAATAGAATTTGTCCTGTACAATAAGTTCTATGTTTGATTAATTCTAATAAGAATATCTTAAAAGTACGTTTTTAAATTTACGTTTTTAACTTTCTAGTGTCTTGGTTGTTTCGCACTTATCAGGAAGATGCTACATTGTATCTCTGTTGAAATGAACGGAACCGATGTAACTAGGCGTTCTTAATAAGAAACACTCGCTTCGACCCGGGTTTGAACCCGGGTCGCCAGGTTCGCAGTCATGTACTCTACCACGTCGTCTTGCGCGCTTGTACAGCGAGGTCGTACAAGTGATAATAAACCTACACACTGTGACACCAATTTATTTACGCTTGAGTCACAGACATGCGCTCGAGGAAAACGGTGTTAACACAAAATATACCTATTATTTACCCCCGAAATCTTCTGAAAATATTGTTTTTCGATATCCAGGTTAAATGACATCGGCAGTTTTATCGTCATTTCACTGATTGTTACTGTTTTTCTTTCTTTTTCATGTCCTTGGTACTTAACTAAAATCATGGGGGAGGGGGGTGCACGGTAGGTGTTGCCCCGACCCAGCCTATATATAGTGCGTCTTAAAGTAGATTATTTTCGGTTTCTGTTTGACGCGTAACTGTAGCGGTTATTTTGAAACTGAGCTTCAGATAAGTCGGGTGGTTTCTGTGGTATGTGTAAAAGATGGGTCAGGCGTCCAAAGGATATAAAGGGGATCATGTCAATTACGCCACGTAAAGATAATCTATTTTCCTAACAGTTGGCAGAATAAGCATACGGGTAGTAATTGCACTTAAACTATAAATTAAGAGTACTAATAGTTAGCTCCCTTAACCCTTTTACCTGATAGCATTGTTTCTAGTATTGAAGATATGTGACTACTTAAAGCAGGTTGAAAGTAAAGCAGAATGCGCCCTACGGCGCATTCTGCTTTACTTTCAGCCTGCTTTAAGCTATTAACTGCTAGAATAAGGAAGGTACATGTATTAAATATGACACATATTCATTACGGTATAATTTGGAACTATTTTCTTCAGCGGATGAATAAAATGAATGTGCTAAAAGTCGCTTCTATAAGGGAAAGGGTTAATCAATAGATGTCACTAAGCTTTAGAATAAAACCATGGGATAGGCGTTATTTTGTCATTACGGAGGCAACTATGCTAAAACAAGTTTAACCCTTTCACTACCAAATTTTCCGTAATTTTTTTACCCCTTCACCGTTTTATTGTCGTCTGCTTCAATTTTGTTGTTTGCAAGATAGTTAAAAAGTAAGGTTCAATGTAATAGGACTTAAAACATATCGATACGAGTGTCAAACAGTTTGGATCCTGATCAGACGCCGCGTTACGCAAACTGTTCGCAACCGCGCTGTTAAGCGTCCTTGAGAGTGAGAGGATTAAGGGGGCGTGAGCACTGTTGCATATTTCAGTATTGCTCATGTTAAGCGATTGTGTGGCGGCTGTTAAAAGTTGCCCCGTACTTCATTTTCAGTGTTGTTATACTTTCTGGTCCTTTGGAATCATTGATTTCAGCGCATTTACAGTTGAAAGTTGAATTCCGCTTAAGCTGGTGCTAGGCGGCGTGAGCACTGTTGCATATTTCAGTATTACTCATGAACAGACTCAATTAAACCGAGTCTGCAATTTTCAGTATTTGCTTTGTTTTCTGTGCTTTCAAAGGATCTCCCCTTATTCAGAACTTAACCTTCGCAAATTGATTTGAGCGGGATTTGACACATAGTAATTTCACGTCTGATCAGTGACGAGTTCAGTAAAGAAATCGATGGCCATCGATCGCGAGTTGGCTACCGGTCTAGTACAGTGGAGAAAACATTTTCTTTCCATATAACCCCGGTTACGCTTAATCTATTTTTTTCATTGCAAACAGTTTGGAGCCAGATCAGAGGCCGGGTAACCCGACGTCTGATCAGGCTCCAAACTGTTTGCAACTCATATTGAAACTGGTAGTCAGATTTGTCAAAAAATTGTCATTTTCTATATTTCAATGCAATGCGTTTGTGTTTGAAAGAAATAATTACGTTTTCTCCACTGTATTTCAGACCGGTAGCCAACTCGCAATCGATGGCCATCGATTTCTTTACTGAACACGCTACTGGCTCTAAACTGTTCGCCAGGCATATGTCAATGATCTGTCAACATGGTCAGCAGCTTCCCGTTTCCTTTATTGTCCAATGTGTAATTGTACAGTTGGCACCGCTTTACAAATAAAAACAGGCAGGTTGTTGGATATAAAGATTCTCCATTGACATCATCTCTTAGATGAATCAAAAAGTAGTTAATAAATAGAATAGCGTTCTATATGTGATACATTTTGAGTCGTCGTTTTAGGGAATTGATCAAATGTCCCATTTTTAATCATATTAATCGATTTGTACTATTATGACATTTCTATTCGATTTAAACAACATGCTGTCTTGAAATATAATGGTGTAATGAACGTTCATACAAAGTTTCTGACACAAATGAATAAAAATAAGTGAACAGTGTGCATTTAAGTCAGGACAATAAAAAAACCAAGACAGTTATCTTGTTAACCCTTTATCTCATGGCCTGTATCTAGTTTTGAAGACAGGTCCTCACTTAAAGCAGGTTGAAAGTAAAGCAGAATGTGCCTTAAGGCATATTCTGCTTGACTTTCAGTCTGCTTTAAGCTCAAATCTGCTAGGCTATATGAAATATTTGTAATGGTAATTGTTCATGAGGGTATAAACAGGAACTATTTTTCTCAGCGGAGGAATAAATTAAATACTCTAAAAAGTCGCTTCTATTGGGGAAAGGGTTAATAAGGTTAACAACATAATATTTAGCGGGGAACTTGCCTTTCAACTTAATGAACTAAACGAGGTATGAATCATATTTTTCACCAAAAGCAACTGCCGAATATTCATTAAAAAAATCAACGAAAAGCTTTAAAACTACGCCTGTTCCCTGGGATATTTAGGGTTTTCGTGAAATCCCTGATTTTTCAGGGATTTCACGTACTCCCTGATTACACTTAATCCCTGTAACATATATCCAAATCTAGAGCGTATCTACAAATTATAAAATAAAAATGATTCGTGAAAATCTGGATCCGGCTTAAAAAAGACTCCCATCGCTTTCAATTACATCCTAGAAATAATTAAGTGCAATTCAACTGGCCTTATAAAAAAGAATTCGACACTGGGTAAATTTGAAATTCCTATCCCCTGTGAACCAAGCAGTAGATCTATGCCAGTGCAAAATGGACCTTCTGCCAAGTATTTTCATGTAAATCCCTCTATAACCACCTCTGAACAAATCACTTCTTGATGGAATAAAAACAGCTTACAACTTACAGCAAAATGAAGCTAAAGCATAAATGTCATGTAAAGGCTCTCTGTTGTACTTCCATCTTTCTTTAAGAGACCACCTGCCTTAACAGACTATGAAACTAACGATCAACCTCAGATCCAGTGGTTTACTCCATTGCAAAAATGCATTCTTGGCGACTCTCAATACCATCAGTGTTTGATTTACTTTAAGAAGATATTTGAGAGTCTATGCAGTGAGTAACTTTGGAAGATACTTAGACATTATGGCATACGATTACAGTTATCAGGGCTCCAGATAAGGGGAGTATTTCAAAAACAAAAATCGTTATTTTCGCTTTAAGCTCTATGGTGTCACTACTCATTTGAATCGTCTCTTCGAGACGATTCTAATGAGTAGTAATACCATATGATTTGGTGCTAAAATGAGTGAGAAATATTTGGATTAGTTCAGTTTACCCCCTCTTATCTGGAGCACTGAGTTAGTTCATATCATCGGTCCATTTATAATATTGTAAGTGCCCATATTTGCTGATGTCTACATGGTAGTTTGGTTTCAAATTGCTATGCTATTTATACTGAAAATAATAATGTTAGCTCTGTTATTGTCATGCCACTGTTTGTTAATATCTGGAGAGCGGGCATTACATGTATATAATGTTGCAAAATCTTGGAGCCCAATCCCCTGCATGTATATTGTCTGCAATAACTATGTTTAACCCATTTATGCCCACGATCCCATATACGGGACATAGGCAAACAGTGTAGACTCTGATCAGACGCCGCATTATGCACTGTTATACACTGTTTGCTGATAGGAATTTCAATATAAAACAAAATGAAAATGAAAATTTTGACCAGGCATCCGTTTGATAAAAAATGGACTAATCCAATATATAAACATGGAAGAATCCACTAGGCATAAATGGGTTAAACCATACTATATGACGTTCACTTCAACTAAGACTTATTGATGTTGTTAATTACAGGTGACAACTTAAAGCAGGATGGAAGTAAAGCAAAATGCTCATATCGGAGCTTTCTGCTACTTTACTACAATCCTACCTGTATTCTGTACAAAGAAGAAATTATTTTTTCACGTTTAACTATTTCGCTCTCAATGACGCCTAAAGGCGCGTTAGCCAACCGTTTTGATCCTGATCAGACGCCGCGTCACGCGGCGTCTGATCAGGATCTAAACTATTTGACACTCGTTTGGAAATTCCCTCAGTCATACTGCCTTTTTTAAACTTTGAAACGACATTGCAGACAACAAAATTGAAGAGGACGACAATATGCCGGTGAATTGGTAAAAACCTCACGATAATCCTGATCATGAAAGGGTTAAATGCAGACCAAATGCCGAGGTTTTGTAATAAAATGTCGGAATGACACTAATTTGACAATTCGACTGTTTATATTAATTCGAGTGATAAACAATGTTGAGTCAGATCAGAATCCTGACAACCCGGCGTTTGATCTGGTCCAAATTCTTTGTTTGGATATAACAGTTTTAGGATAAACGTGTCAATTGGGAAAATAATAGCGTCTTCTCCACTGTACAGGTGAAGCTCAAACTGCGGAACGAAATACAGCGCTCCCTCTCTACAACGACATCCAGTGGGAGACACAGATAATATTTGTTGTTCGGAGGGAATTCGTTATAGAGGAGGAAAATCCAGAGTTGCTTACATTTGCAAACCCTTTGAATCAAGATCAGTCGCCGCGTAACGCGGCGTCTGATCTGGATTCAAGCTGTTTCTATCAAAATATCCAGTGATATGCAACTTTGAGAAAAACAGCAGATGACACTTTTAAGCAGACGATATTGCAGCAGTAAAAGCGTGAGACATAATCGTCCCAATAAGGGAATTGCAGCAAGGGTTATTGTAAGGAGGGAGTCGTTGTTGGGAGGGTCGTTGTAGAGAGACAACACTGTAGAAACAAAAATCTCCAGTATGCGCCATCGCAGGCTTAAATTTCACCTACATTGTAATTTGCCTGTTTCACTCAAGCACTAGTAGTGTTTTGCTATTCACCTAGGTCTCAAATTCCATTCTGATTAAATCATTTTGCCTCAAAATTGTCCCCTGCTGAACAATTAAAATTACTCAAATTGTATTGGCCTCGTGCGTAAACCTTGAACAAAGATGTTAAACAAATACTTCGTCTTGGATTCAAAATAACTTAAGCTCAGTATTTATTTCTTATATTTAAATTTCTATAGTCCTCGTTTAACAAATATTCTTAACAACGTGTATCTTGACTAGCATTGTTTTTATGTATATAATTGTATTATACATCGGCCAAACATGTTTCAGAGTGACAGACTACCGGTATAATAGCTAATGTACTACGCTATCTATGCAGAGGAGAGAACGTTTTCTCACATACATGTAACTACCCCTGTTTTATATAGCGAACAACGATCACGAATATCCTTATCTTCAACATGTGTGATATCAATTTGATGACGTCACCATAACGTCACTATTTATAACGGCGTTTTGACGTCATCGGGGTTCCAAAAATATGCATATTGCTTAAAGAATAGCTTAAATCGTTGGTAATGTGAGAAAAAGAATCTGTCACCCGTCAATGTTTAAGACAAGTTGAATAACATTTCAATTCTAGACTCGTTTGAGATCAGCTTGTCTTAAACATCGACTCATGACAGATCCTATATATCTTTTCCCAATGACGCGTTTCGCTAATATTATTAAATCCATTGAAAACACTTTGAAGCCAGATAAAACGCCAACGCCCGGCGACTGATCAGGTTTCAAACTGTTTGCACTCATATTAAAATAAATTTTTATAGAGTTGTCAAAAAACAATGCTATTTTTCTACAGTTTTTTGCAACACGTTTGCGTTTTGTGTGCGTTTAAACGGCGGGAAAGAATAACACCTCCTTTGTAAATGATGTGACAAATAGTTTTATTACAAAGCCAGGCCTTTTACCAGGAGATGTACTCTATGTGCTTTGAAAGGACTAATAAGACATAAAGAACATCAAAGCATATTACAAAAACATGAATCGCGGTTTTGCCTTTATTCCATTTACAAAACGCAACGCGAGTGTATCCATAATTATCTCAATCTGGCCGCGTTCGAAGGATTTTGAGTATTGCATTTTTATATGTTTAAGTTAAAGACATTGAACCATGTATGTTTTAATCGTTAGGGGGCAGTACACAGTGAGAGAACAAAATCAGTCCAATTGAGGGGCCACATCACAGATTCCATCTTTTTTTTTTTTATTTTATCACGAATCTCATGTGTACGGACATCATTTTACACATTTTTTCATAAGTAAGTCAGTGTACAGACGGAATCGTTCCCGTTTGATGGGTGTACCCAACAATGTACATGTACAGTATACAGCCCAAAATACGACATCTAAATAATGTCGGTGTTTACGGAAGGTGGCTGCTTAAAGCAAGGTGATAATAAAGCAAGGGGATGTCTGCTTTCCTAACTTTAAGTTTGAATCAGTCACCTGTTGTAATGTCATACATTAATATATTTTTCCATGTTTGTTATAGAGGGCGTTAACTGTTAAGGTAAGGTACAAATAAACACAGGGTGATTCTTTAGGAGTTTTCTGTTTTACTTTCACATTGCTTAACCCTTTGAACCATAGTCCCGCATACCGGCGTTCTTTGCTAACAGTGTACATGTAAATAGTACATTTGTCGTATGCAAACAGTGAATACCTAGATCAGACGGCTCCTAAAGGAGCCCTCTGATCAGGGTATTCACTGTTTGTCATAATGCCAAATATTGACCAAAGAAAACCCTTAAAAAACAGAAATGGACTAGACTTAGATGGAAATGGAACTATTCATTTAAAGTTTCAGGGAGGAAAGAGTTAAAGTTGCCACCTGTTTGTCATAAAATCATTCACGTTATCCTTTTTTTTAGGTTTAATTGTCGATCGAATTACGAGTACGATTAAATGATACACATTTGAAATCGATATGTTTCAGGTTGCGTCCGGTAAAGCTCGAAATATTCACCGTAAAAGCCCTCTATTACAACACTAAATTGTGTGTTATTAGGTGTTTACGACAGCCGTACGACAGGTGGCTGCTGAAAGCAAAGTGACAGTCAAACAGAATATTCCTAATAATTTTTGTTCTATATTCAAAATGCTTTAAGCTGTCCCTTGTCTTTTATACAATGAAATAATCTTAGTTTTAGAGGTTGTAGTGGAAAGGTTTTACAGTACGTTTAAATGATACACTATCGGGAGAACTTAGTTTGGAAGTTGCGCCGGATGAAGCTTGAATCATTCAATACGGTGAACACTCCACACCTCCAAGGAACCTATTATACTTCGACGAGGATAATATATGGATACAAAATGGCAGACTTGTTAACCAAACGGTAATAGATCTATATATTTATGTAATATTCTAATAATGCAGAAGATGTTGTTCTTTTCTTTATAAATGTAAACGCATTCGTGCTTAATTCTTTCACTGTCAGGTTTTATCGCCTGCTTTAATACTCTTACCGCCAAATTATCGTCTGCATTCATGGTGCCGTCTTCAATTCTTTGTCAAGTCAGATTAAGGTTTATTTAGTAGAGAAATATCGAACAGGGTGTCAAACAGTATGGATCCTGATCAGACGCCGCGTTACGCGGCGTCTGATAAGGATCCATACTGTTTGCAAATTCGCATTTTGGCGTCATTGGCTGTGGAAGAGATAAATGATTTTCGTTTAAAACAAGTTGATGTCAGTAGCGTGTTCAGTTACCAATGTGTGCCGTTTAGGTTAGCAGTTTGTGTCCGTGTGCAGCGTGCAGAGTGCAGAGTGCAGTAGAGAAAACGTTTTCTTTTCAAATAACGTTAACGCTAAAACATTTTTTTTCATTGCAAACAGTTTGGAGCCAGATCAGACACCGGGTTACGCGATGTCTGATCATCGCCACTGTTTGACACTCAGATTAAAACTGGTAGTCAAAATTGTCAAAATATGTTGCGTTTGCGTTTGAACGGCTGAAAAACGTTTTCTCCACTGTATTTTAGACACGTAGCCAACTTGCAAACAATGGCCACCGATCGATTTCTTTACTGAACTCATCACAGATCAGACGCCACTCCCAACTCTTTGTCACTCAAATAGAATTTAAATCGTCAAGAGCTGTCAATTATAACATTTTGTAACACGGCTGCGGCATTTTTCTATAGAAAAGTACCCCAGTTTAAGTTGGATACCGCACACTTGGTAGTGGGCGGAGTTTCCCCGCCCATGCAATAACTGGTAGAAAATCATGCAGTTAACTAGTTAACCGCACAGTAATGGCGGACATCTAGTTAACCGCACAGTCTGGCGCACATCCGGTGTGGCAGATATAAAGCCCCAGATAAGAGCGAGTAAATGGAACAAATCCAAATTTTCTCACTCATTTCAACATTTAATCCTATGGTGTTACTATTCATTAGAATCGTCTCGAAGAGACGATTCTAGTGAGTAGTGACACCATAGGGTTTAATGCAGAAATAAAGATTTTAGTTCTTGAAATACTCCTCTTATCTGGAGCCTTGGCATAGTAATAGCAGCACAAGTCACAATGGAGAAATTACACGATTTGTTTGAACAATAAACGATTTTGTGCAAAATTGATAATTCCTTTTCAACCAGTTTGGATCCAGACCAGACGCCTTGTACAAAGCGTCTTGTCTGGGTCCAAATATTGTGCAAAGGAAAAATTGCTAAATATTTGATTGAGAAATGCAAACGTGTTCTCTACTGCAAATCGTCCCGTCATCACTGTGCCGAAATCCATATTAATCATTTTAAGTAAACACGCGCGAAAGCTAGTGACGAAAATACAGGGCTGCCATAAGTTGACAAAAAAATCAGAAGGTTTCCAAATTTGCATTTTTCAAGTGCGATTTTACGAATCGTACCTTTTCCCCGTCGCCTGTTTCTAGTTTTGTTGACACGTGACTGCTTAAAGCTGGCTGAAAGTAAAGCAAAATGCGCCTTAAGACGCATTCTGCTTTACTTTCAGCCTGCTTTAAGCTACCATGTACTAGAAAAAAATCCGAAGATTTAGGAAAAATCCGGAGAAATGGCAACCCTGCAAATATTCCCAGAAACTAGAACATTCGTCTTTACAGCAAAACTTTAACACACTGCCCGCGAAAGCGATCTTTGCTGGAAGTTGTCGGATTGGTTAACGAGTATACGTTCCAGTCTTTGATTGGTCTCTTTTATGGGGTTTACACTACCTTTGATTAGCAAAGCGCTCAACATTTGGTATAACTTGCGCAGATAGCGATGTTGTTCCTGTCACTGATTGGTCATTCAAATGGGGATTCTAATAGATGTCAAAAGCGCTCAATAGTTGAT
This sequence comes from Gari tellinella, assembly GCA_922989275.2. NCBI lineage: Eukaryota > Metazoa > Mollusca > Bivalvia > Cardiida > Psammobiidae > Gari > Gari tellinella. Next base: position 50,345,220 of record OV277873.1, read on the forward strand.
GTAAATTGCACAGAGCCCAACCTCTTGGTCTATATTTAGCCATATTACAAGCAATATATTGCAGCATCTCCAACTCGTTATCTAATTAAACACGCCCACATACACTCGTGCGCATGCGCGCACTCATGTACAGTGTGCGCGTTTAATTGAGATAACTCGTGGGAGCTATGCAATATATATAACTTATTGCACTAAGCTCAGTTTGGTTTAGTAAGTCTAACAAAGGTCAGGGTCATTTGAGGTCAAACGTGGTTAATTTAACATTTGCCGTAACTCTGGAACTACACGTGATAGAGACTTCATATTTGACATGTTTACTCAATTTAAGAAACTCTTAAGCTCAGTAGGGTTGGGTCATGTCAAAGGTCAATGTCATTTAGAGTTCGAATAATAATGTCTCATAACATTCATGTAATCGCCAATTGTGATATAAAAAGATGGTTAAAAAGATGGTTACATATTATTTTTATCTATCCAAACTCGTCCAAAGTATGGATAGTTACGGATACTAAAATTAGTTGGTTACAACAGTGATCAACAGCGATTAAATATATAATAAAACGACCCTAATTACACCAGGCATTTACTGTGTGTTTAAGTCAAAATAAAATATGTTCCGTTCTGTTTTGATAAGAACTCAAATTTGATACTTGGAAAGTGTATATTTGGCCTGTATATAAGAGTTAAGACATATTCTGTAAGATACAAGCCTTTTCTAGAGTTAAGACTAATGTGAGTTTAACTCTATATGACCTCTAAATGACATTGGCCTTTGACATAACCCAACTCTACAGAGCTTAACGGTTTCTTAAGTTAAGTATGAAGTATGAAGTCTTTATCACATGTAGTTCTAGAGATACGACAAAAGTTAAATTAACCATATATGACCTCTTTATTAACCCTTCCCTTTGTAGGTCACAACCTATGTTGTACTACGCTCAAAAGCTTCTTGGGTAGAGTACACATTCCAAATATAAAATCTGTTTTCCATGTTCTTCTAGAGATACGGCAAAAGTTAGATCAACCATATTTGACCTCTTAATTACCTTGACGTTTGTTGGTCACAACCTTAGTTGTACAATTTCCAGTAGCGCGTTCAAGTACCGTATCGATTGCATCGATTGCATCGATTGCATCAGAAACCGGTAACAATTTAACTTAAACAACCGTTTGGCTGTTACCGATTACGAACGGCACGAACGGCCTCAGAGGTATTTAGCCATCGCCAACAAGGAAAACAAAATGGCGACCAAATGAATTAAATAATACCAGTGAACAGTTCCGACTTAATTTCTCATCAATAAACAAACATTTTCCGATACTTAATGTATCAAACAAAGCCGCTTACATCTGAGCAGCTAAATCTTATTTTTATATGCGGTAAAATTGATGCATTTCAGTAGATTAGTAAACTTTTGCGTGTGTTATTCCGACTCGTACATAAATCGTTCGTACCCTTGAAAAGTTAATAAACATGGGGACGCAATGAGTTATTATTTAAAAGAGTATTGGTGAACGTTAGATGTCGTACTATATGGGTTGTTTCCATCGGTTAACGTTGCTGTTCGCTGATACGGTACTTGAACGCGCTACAGAGCTTCTTGAGTTGAATACACATTCCAAATATAAAGTATGTACCACATGCAGCTCCAAAGTTAGTTATGGCCAATGTTTAATTCGTCCGAGTTTACCTCTAAATGACCTTGACATTTGACGGACATGACCAAAGTTGCACTGAGCTCAAGATCTTCTTGGGTTGAGTGCGTAACCAAATATAAAGTCTCTATCTATGTAGTTCCATAGTTATGGACAAGGATAAAGTAGTGGACAGACGGACAAACAAACAGACAGACAGTCCAACAGACAGACATACAGACAGACAAACACAATATGCTCCGACTAAGTACATGTAGTATGTGGGAATAAAAATACCGACACATCGTTACTTTTCATTAGAATCTTTAAGGAAACGTATACTGTCTGCAAGCACGGTCGCGAAATATGTGACTTTAAGCTTTAAAGGAAAACGGACAGCTGATGACAATATGGTCTTAGATCCTAGATTTTATCCTAAAAGCAACATTCATGAAGGTCCTGCAATTATTACTCATCGATAAGGTACGAAAAAGATCGATTTACTACATACAGGTAAGCTATCGCTAATTGGAACGGGCGCCGCCATATTGGTAAAGCTATCATTCGGAACCCTCGATTTTTATCCATTTTGTGACGACACAAAGGCCTAAACGCTGATTGGCTCTTTCACTCAACCACTGTAACTTGGACGGACATTTCACACTTCGTCAGTAAGGGTAACGGCAAGCTTAATTCAAGGTCGCATACAGTTAAAAAAAAGATAATAGATAGATGGTATATTCATATTGATTATGATGAACTTGAAAGGTCGTGTAGATCCAGAAACGATCAGAAGCTATCGTTAATCGGCTTAGAGAAATGTCCGTTCCAATTCCCAGCTATAGAATCTGGGAAAACAATGCTGCGAAATGGCTAGCAGTAGAGTATGGCGACATCCATGATACCTTGATTGATGTTTATAATAATAGATCTAGATCTACAATAAAACAAATCTGATAATCAGTGCGATATTGTGCTGATCTAGACCTAAATATTGAACTGGCTTAGATCTACCAACTCGTTTACAAATCAGCATTTTCTAGCTGGTTCGTCTCGGTTTAGGAATTCAACGCTACAGAAATTCTTAATGAAAAAAGTCTCATTACTAGATCTACATATTGTACGGGTATATCTAGATCGGTTTTTTCTTTCTTAATTTAATCATCGCGATTCTCTAGATCCCGATCTGATAGAGCGATCTTACTTGAGTCCAAATCCGATTTTGATTGGATCTAGTTTTATCGTTCTTATTTCTGGGTGTAGTTTTACACTCGTCATTTCTGTAGAAAAAAATTCAAATAACTTTTAGATAGGCCTAAATGAATTTTAATTTAAGATTTAAATTCGAGTTTTATGGTAGACTCTAGCCTTTTTAAAAAAGCAGCATACATATCTAGATCAATACAAAACCACAAGAGCTAGAAGTGTCCAATATTCTTTTTTTCTTTTTAAAGATCTTGGCTTTTTTGTTTTGATGTAACCCTTTCCCCCATAAATACGCCTTTTAACGCCTTTAATTAATTCCTTCATATACTGAAGAAAATAGTTTCAATATCATACTGTCACAAATAAAAATCATAAGAAATATTTTCAATATTTTAGCAGATAAAAGCTTAAAGCAGGCTGAAAGTATTTTCAACCTGTTTTAAGTGGTCACATATTTTCAGAAGTAGAAACAGGGTAAAAGGCGGTAACGGGTCAAATCGGTCCAAAACCAAATCGGACCCCGAGTCAAATCGGCCCAAAACCAAATCGGACCGGGTCAAATCGGCCCATTTTTTTGTTTTAGTGTCGAAGCAGGAAAACTGATTGTACTTGGTTACGGTAATCGGGTATAACACTTTTTGACCTTTACGTTATAGTTAGAGTTTATTTCAATGTTTCTTAATGATTAAGAAGCCAACAAATGAGGGAGCCTGCGACCGAATTTGGCTTCTTAATTAAAAAGAAGCGTTGAAATAAACTCTAACCATTTTAGTGTTTGACCCGCCCACATATGACGTCACTTCACTTCATTTACATATTTTTTCTCCGCCGACAGATGTTTACACAGCCTGTTACATATATATTGTGTGTTTTATTACACAGAAACATGGCGCATGGCAATTTTGATTTAAGTGGATACGATTTGGAAGAAAATGGTAATCTTAAAAAACGATGGAAACAGAATAGTTATTGACGTCTAAATGCTTAATGCAGCACAAAATGCAGGGCTCCAGATAAGGGGGTATTTCAAAAACTAAAATCTTTATTTCTGCTTAAAACCCTACGGTGTCACTACTCATTAGAATCGTCTCGGAGAGACTATTCTAATGGGTATAACACCATAGGATTTGATGCTAAAATAAGTGAGAAAATGTTGGATTTGTGAAGTTTACTCCCTCTTATCTGGAGCCCTGAAATAATGCAGAAAACTCATAAATGAGCTTTCTGCATTATTTTGATCTTGCATTATGCAGACGCCTGTCTTTAGTGTTTTCGTCGCGATTGACAATGGTTTGTAGATGTTGGTTTTGTTAATTACGGTAAGAATTCTGTTTTAATTATATTGTGTTTTCTTTTTCTTATTCCCCTTCCTAAAGATTAAATAAAATTTGAATGATTTTCACAATTTTCTTCCGAAAATGTCATTAAATAAAGATTAAATAAAATTTGAATGATTTTCACAATTTTCTTCCGAAAATGTCATTATTTTTTCGAAATTGAATTGTACATGTAGATATATCTATATGCACTTTGCTGTGTAATGGATTTCCCGTAAAGCTTAAAAGTCACGCCATGGGCGGAGCTGACCGAAATATTAGTACCAGCAATTCGCAATTGGCATTAAGGAATTTGCGAATAGCATTTTTGCAATTCGCATTTAGCATTTTTGCAATCCGCAAATGACATTTCGCAAAACGCATTCGCAATCAGCATTTAACATTTGGCATTTTACAAATAGCATTTAGCATTAAAGGGACTCGCAACCGGATGGTGTACTTGTCAAAATAAATTAAAATACTCAAATAAAAGCAAATTTGTGGCATTATTTGGCTTCTGACATTAAAAAAATATGATCAGTCCAAAAAAAGTCTCAAGAATCGTCACCGAATCTTAGATTTTTAGATATTTTCCATCGTTTTTCTATACCGACTAGTAGACGGTATAGTTGTTGTTGTTGCTTCTCTACACGGGCTCAGACATAAACACGAGCCGAATTACTAAGTTGTATGCACTTTCGATGGCTACACATTGAAATACGTTAAATCGATCCGAGATAAACGGATAGTTCCGTGGTCCATTGGTCTAAGCGGTTTCCCCTATTTTGCCTTCTGTCCGCCAATGCCGGGCCCCGGGTTCGAATCCCACCAGAGACCAATATTTTTTTTTATTGAAATACATTTTTTTAAACAGAATTTCTTATCCTAAACTAATTCTTTACCATTTATATAAGCGTTTGACACATATTTACAAATTACTATTTTTAATGCACCATCTGGTTGCGAGTCGCTTTAAACACCCCTAATAGAGTTTTGTACTTAAATAGCATTTCGCAATTCGCATTTAGCATTAAGCAATTCGCATTTAGCATTTAGCATGGCGCACCGGCCTTCCATAGTATGGGTCTAACAGAAGCATCCACGTCCCTGGTTAATGTTTGTCTGTGTGTCAATTGTCCCTTAAAACGTTTGTGTAATAAAGAAGACGTTTTATTTCCCGTTTAAACGCAAATGAAAGGCAAAGGCATTGCAATGTTGTTGGTTGTTTTTAATTCTGACTGAGTGCAAAACAGCTTCGAGCTTGATCAGACGCCGGGCAACCCGGCGTCTGATCTGGCCCCAAACCGTTTGCAATGGGAAAGAAAGTTTGAGCGTATACTCATCTATTGGGAAAGAATAACGTCTTCTCTACTGTTCAAGTGCTGGTGTGGTCATGTTTTCTATTCTCCTTGGATCATTTCACTACATTTCCCCCAAAGATGCAATAATGTACAACAGATCTTAAACATGCTTAATATGATGAATATAATAACCATTGCCTTACCGTAAAGAATATACATTGAGGCAAAAGTGCTTCATAAATGTATTTAAAAAAACATAATTTATATTAAATAAACAACATAACATCCACGGTTAAGCAGCTCTAAGTGTACGTACAAACGGATATTCTAATTCACCACTACAGCAAAGATATGCTGTTTATAGAAGACTGAAATTAACAAACAGCTTGGATCCAGATCCGATGCCGAGTCACCTGGCGTCTGCTCAGTACCCAAACTGTAAGACACATGCAGTTAAAGTTATTTCAATTCAAGTTACGTTAAAACAGAGTTCAAAACAAACAAAAATAACTATGCAGCCGACAATGTTTCAGCAGATTACAATATACAACGAGACTGTTCGAGATTTTGGCAGTGTAAAATGAATCCATATACAATACAGTAAAACCTCTCTGTTACGATCACTAACTTGACAATGTGTTAATTATTAACTATTGAAAACAGATGACTGCTTAAAGTAAGGTGACAGTAAAATAGAAAGCTCCTTTATGAACTTTCTGTTTTACTGTTACCTTGTTTTAAGCTGTCGCATGTCTTTATCCTTCTTTAGAGTGGTCGTAATAGAAGAGAGGTTTAACTGTAATTTATTCAGTTGGCGAATAAGATGGTGTTGAATGGCCGGATGCCATTTCACTTGGACAATACACGCTGGATGGGCGAGACGCTGTAAGATGAGAAGTGAATGATGAGGATTTGGCAATTTTGTCATTATTAACATAGGCAATATATTCATATATGTAATGTGTAACACGAACTCTATTAAAATGTATGTATATACATTGATATATATCAGTGACAAGTGAAAATGAAAAGTAGAAAACAAACCAAAATAATGTCGTACGTAAATTGGTTTAATATAACAATATTCAGAAATTGTGTAAATTGCAATTTAACGAAATAAGTCCACGAGACTATGATAAAACAAGAAACACACGACAGCAAAAACTCATCAAGCGTGTATACAATACCATTTTGGATACAGGCAGGAAACAGATCTACATGTATAAGTTACATCAACCTCTTGATCTACAAAGATGTCATCTGCAAATGTTGTCTGCTTTTATTTCTCAAAGTTTTTTGTGTTTTCACATCAGAAAAAAGTCTGGAGCCTAGTCAGAAACCATATTACATGTCTCATAAGGATCAATACTGTTGGCAAATAACCAGCGTATCTGGGGCAAGACAGTGAAGGGATTACTGATTAACTGTCACAACAACGTGACTGTCAAACATCAATTAACACCTTTACTGCAATCAAACAATGAATGTAGCGCTTGTCAATAACTACTTTGGCGGCACACTGGCACTTTCGCGCATAGCTGATTGTAGGGTATGTTTTTACTTTTATAATATATTTTTTAATATTAGTGCCTATTTAAGTCTTATTGATCAGCATTATTAAAAGCAACTGACAACATTTAAAACAAAACGCAGCGTCTAAATAGGATCGAAACTGTGTTGATAAATGTTTGATATGCGACGATAATTTCAAATATATATGGATACTAAATTCCATATGTGATCAGGATCCAAACAATTTGACACTCTGATCAATATTTTCTCTTTCAAAACTTGAAAAACTGAACCAATAAATTAAATTCAGTTATAAAGAAGGACATGTCCGCTATATCTACAATATTGGGCCGATTTGACCCGCCATTATTGGGCCGATTTGACCCGGCATATTAGTGGGCCGATTTGACCCGGTCCGATTTGGTTTTGGGCCGATTTGACCCGGATTCGTAAAAGGCTCGTGGCGTGTAATCGCATATTTAAGTAGCCAAATTGCTAGCCTGACCCTGTTTGACAAGTGCGGCTAATTAGATTACGTAATATGGATATTTATGCCCTGCAGGCCCCTAAAGCTTCTTACTTCTTCACAGAGGGGGTCTTAGGCAGAAAGGGGTTGTGTGTAATTATTTCCGGTCCATATCGTACAATTTGCAAGGCAGCTTAATTGATTATTGGTTGATGATGAATGTCAGCATAAAATGCGATCTAGATCAAAGCCGCCTGCTGAAATATGTCCTGAATCTGTTTCGATTATGATTTTCATAGATCTTTATATAAGCTCAAGATATATAACGATAAGTAAAAAACGACATTAATACAATAAATGAGCACTCGGGTCACGTTATCTAGAGCGTTCAGTTTTGACCCAGATCAGAATATCAAATACTTTCAAAGTTTGTTCAGCAGACAATTAATCAGTTTGGATCTTAATCAGACATTGCCAGTCTCAATTGCTAGATGATAAATTGATATTCCACATTTGTCATGTCAATGACTGTGCAAAAAGTTCAGCAACAGTTTGGATCCAACTGAGATAGTGAGAAACTCTGTGATTGAAAATCCAAACTAAGGTTTGAATGTATTGAAAAGCTCATTGAAGAAACTTTTATCCGTACGAGAGACTGACAAACAGTTAGGACCCAGATCGGAATCAAAACTGACTGTACTTAAAGGTCAGCAACAGTTTGGATCCAAATGAGATATTGAGAAACTCTGTGATTGAGACCTGGATGTACGAAAGTTCCCGGATGTTGCGATACCGAGAATAAATGGTCTATTTTCTAAAATTGTATGTCCGATTGAGGACCAGAACCGATGTTAAACGTCACGGAAAATTCATAACAGACCAGAAAAATAATTTGATCCCCCTTATTTTATTAATAAAAACGTAATACCTCATCCGTTTTGTACTGGATGCAGAGACAGTGTATAGCCATATGGCTATACACTGTCTCTGACTGGATGTTATAAAAATCGGCACATGTATTATCGTCTTTATCTGCTCGTGTTTTAGTCGTAGCCCCGTAAAAAAACGAAGATATCCTGGAGCCGATGTTTATGATTAATATTTACGGAAATATTAACAGATAAGACTAAATATATCGGAGAAACTTTTTTCGAAAGTCACAGGGCTTCGATGCCTTTATTCACAACCAGTATGCAAATATTATCAAGAGTATCCGTGCCCGATTCCGGTGTCCTATGATATTTGCCTGATATACGCTACCTCAAGTATGGCTGGATTAAGCACTAATAGCTCTAAATTTTGATGGTTCTACTATGCACTCATTGTCACCAAGACACCCAATCGTCATTTCATTTGTTCTTCAGCAAGTATTAACCTCCTTTGTAGGCATTTATACACAAGTATTGCAGTCGCAAATTCGTCCGGCGAATGCGCTTTCTCTTCGCCCGACCCGTCGTAGTCTCTGTCTTCTAATATTACATTCTCTGATAATTTAGGATCGAAATCGTAACACTGAAGTTCTAAAGTGTTTTTACCTTCCTCCACATGCCCAATTTTTCTCAGTATTTCAGTTTATTAATGTTATTGATGTAAATTCCGCGCACTCTACGGCATTCCCGGTTAGACTCGCTATAACCGGAAGGTCGCGGAAGGCCTTAGTTACGTCACACAGGTAAACAAAATGGCGGCCCCCATGGTCGCTTGCACAGTCATATATCACACAGTTTAAACGGCTCTAACTACTTCATTTTTTATTATTTTTCAAAATTTCAAAGGCAGAATGCGATTTTTTTTCAATATCTTTCATTTAAAAGATATTTATCACCAGCTGTCCATTTCCCTTTAAAACACAAAATACACAACGTCACTACTAAGTATTGTCATATTTAATCCTATCTTAATGGTATGAATCATATGTTCAGATATTAAGCTTTAAGTCTTTCCTTCTTGTTTTACTCACCTGGTCTTCTCCATGGGCGCCGCCATTATTTGTATGTGCCTGACCCAATCACGTAGTGTCAGGGCAAGTAACCAGACTAAATAAAAGCTTGCTTACTTTGTATTGACCGCTTTATAATATCTCATGTAGTGTCCTTTACTTCATGTGATTCGGTTCATGTTAAACACAATCCATTAGCTAACATAGTGGAGAATGCGTTATTAGTTCCTAAATCAACTCATCAAAACACAATTGCAATATAATAAAATGTACAAAATATCTCTTTAGAAACGTTACCATATTACTTTTAATCTGAATAGCAAACATTATGGAGACTGATCAGACGCCGGGTAATCCGGCGTCTGAACTTGCACGAAACTCTTTGCAATACAGTAAAACTCTGATATAGTGAATTTCAGGGGACCACCAGATTTACTTCACTATAAGCATACTTCACTATATTGATATAGTGAAATAATTCGCTATAATTTTTCAACTCTAATATGGATTCATTTACTCGTATATATATACAGTGCATAGATCTACATGTACATGTATGTGTAGCTGATTCTGTATTTAAGTGAAATACATGTTATACAACAGTAAATAATAACTTTTCATTCATGTAAAGTAACTTTATATATTTAGGCTAATTCAGTGTACAGTCGAACCTGCTTTAGTGACCGTCTGTTTTAAGAGACTATCTGTCATATGTGACCTTACTGGAGGCTCCCAACAGTTTTTACTATATATTGAACCTGAATTAAGAGACTGCCTGTCTTATGTGACAAGTGACCATGAAACGTGACTCCCTTCGGCAATTATCACCCTGTATTTAAAGACTTTAAGATAGTGTTTTAACACTTTTTAGCACATGATCAAACATTTATGGTTCAACAATTAGTTATTTGAGGTGTGACATTAACACATTTGAGTGTTTAAGTGTCATTGTAGGAAATAAATTGAAATGGGTTTATATAATAGATCTCTATGATCTTGTTAAATGTATGTAAATTGTAAATACATGTATAATTTAAGCCTAATCAATTATTAGATTATACAATTCTAATTAAATAAAAATGTAATTTAAACATCTTACTGTAACTTTATTATCTATAAAATTAATGAGCTACTTTTATTACTTTACTAAAATATCTTCTGATTAGGTAATGTATCAAAGTATGCAAAAATCATACTTGTCACATTTGCTGCAAGCTTATAATTAGGTACAAAATGTTTGTTGGAAATGACTTTCATAAACAAATTATGTTTTTCAAATGCATTCAAGTTACAGATTATTTCAATTATATTTAATTCATAGTTTATTAGTTATTACTAAATTCAAATTATTCCATTTATTATATTTATTGAATAACACATAGCTATTACATATATGCAGATTTACATAAAACAAATAATTATAGCGAAAATTAACACATGGTGAACTAATTATGCCTCCAGGTTCGACTTCACTATAACGCAGGCATTTTATGCAATTTTAATCATTTTGGGACCTGATATTTGATTCACTATAAACGAAACTGCACTATAACCAAATTCACTATAAACATCAAATTTTGTATAGGCTATATAGGCTTTTCGCCGGGGAATCAATTTCGATTCACTATAACAAGAAATTCACTGTATCAGAGTTCACTATATCTGGGTTTTACTGTAGACGAAACAGGGGATAAGATTAACGCGTTTATTGGGTTAGAACAACGTATTCTCTTCTATAAGTTTTTATTTCCTTCTTGCAGACTTTTAGCCTCGGTCTTTGTATTAGTGGTTGTAGTGATACTGACAGTAAAACTTCCGAACAATACAACACATAAAGTACCCACGGCAACAAACGCACTGTAAGTATTGTGCATGTAGGCTTTCTGTGCGAATAGTTCATTCTCATAAGCTTCCAAACTGATACCCGTCTCTCTCTCTCTCTCTCTCTCTCTCCTCTCTCCCATTTTCTCTCTCTCTCTTTACCTACCCTTCCTTGTCCTCTCTCAAGATTTTTTTCTATATCTTCCTACATTTCTCCATTTCTGTGTATGTATGTCTGTTATGTATGTCCCTCTCTTTCTGTCTATACGTTACTCTGTCCCTATATCCCTGTCCCCAACCTCTCTCTTTCTCTCTATCCCACCTCTCTTTGTCTATTTTCCCTGTCTATCTCTTCGTTTCTACGGCCTAGGGTTTTAATTTCTAATCATTTCATCTCCTACCCATGTTGTATTGCACGGTAATACTCTGGTATAAATTTATTATTTCTTACAAAAATAAACACTACTTTATTGAGAGGGCTACTGCAGGAGCATTGGAGGTGTTCGGTTTGTCTTGCAGTTGGCAGCTACATGTTCTTTTAAAATATTCAAATAGGTACCAACATTTTTTTGTTAAAACTATTTGTTGTGTGACCCTACAAGATAACATGACAAGGACATATTTCAGACACGATGATAAGCCGATGACATCTGATTATGTGGTGGATTATATACCAGAGGACGTCGCAATGAAGCAACTTCCGCCATGCGTGGATCATAAATTGGCTGCAGATCTGAAGAAATCTAAAATATCGATACAAGGTTATAAGTTGAAACATACTGTACAAATTTTCTATTTGGTCATTTTTTTAAAAAGACTGTAAGTTTGCATCTGCCCTTGCCTTACCCCCTTCGCTGTCTTACCCCGAATACAATACATGTAGTTTTTTGCAAACAGTTTGGCTCTGAATCAGACGTCGTGTAGCGCGGAGACGGACAAGAATCCAATATTTTGAGACTACTTTTCAATATATTCAAGGCAATATACCTTAAATGTAAATTTAATAAATAAAAACATACGAAAATTGTTAAAAATATTGATGACACGTCGGCGAAGTGAAGGGGTTATAATCCTATCACTATGCCCGAGAGAGGCAAGGAGAGAGTAAATGAGATAATTATTGAGTTCATTGTCACTGAGAGAAAAAGAGAGGTGTGTTTAACGTCCGGTTTGAATACGATACCTTTATTTTGATAGTTAACGCGTGTCTATGTATAATTTAACATAAGTCTGATTTAAGCAGCTACAATGTTCAGTCAAACCAATACCCATACTTTTAAAGTGTTTGAGGTGATCTGCTATCGTTCTCACACAATTGATTCAGCATAAACCGTACCAATTAAAAGCTTGAGAACGATCTTAGGCATCCCAAACACTTTATCGCTGTCATTGACAAGGATATACAACGTCTTAGTGCAAAATAACAAATATCTCACTGTGATAAAAAAACAACAACATATATCTGTTACAATGAAATCTTACACTGAAATCATATATCTGAGAGACACTGTATCTCAGTCACAATGGGCAAATTTATCTATGACAAGCAACTATCATATCTCAGTGACAATGAGCGACTATATCTATCACCAACAACTATCATATCTCAGTGACAATGAGCAAATATATCTAACACAGTTTTAAGGGGGGAGGAAAGGGAAGAGAGAAAGAAATAACTGTTTTAGTAGCATATTCATAAAGCCTAATAAATGCAGGTAAATTTGACATTCGCTGCAGACAGTGGAAAATACGTTATTTTTCCCCGTTTAAACGCAAACGAAACGCAAGGCACTAAAACGTAGAAAATGTCAAGTTCTACATAATTCTGACAATTCCTTTTTATCTGAGTGGCAAACAGTTTGGAGCCTGATCAGACGCTGGGTAACCCAGCCTCTGATCTGACTCCAAACTGTTTGCAATTGAAATAAACGTTTTAGCGTAAACGCGTTTATTGGGAAATAATAATACATTCCCCACTGTGTACGTCTTCACAAAAAGGAGCCGATGGTGACTGGAGCTGCAAGGATCACATGGCTTTGGGCGGCCGCACAACCTTCTTATAGCATAATCCCTTAGCCTGCCGAGTGTAGCGTCTTTAATATTTGCAAACAGTTCGGATCCTACAGAAGACCGTAACTCCTAGTAAGGGTTAAACCTGACTAACTCTCATTTTCTGTTTTTCTTCAGCGAAATTAAGCAACGAATCTTATTTCAGTTATTTCACAAACATTTTAGAAGCGGGTGATAATTCAGCATAATGAGGGCCAAAAGTAAAGTGTCAAACATTAAAACAACGCTTTGGGTGTTCTACACCGGAAACGACGACCCTGGCGTTCCAGCGCAGGGGGTTAGATAACAAGTCAAGTCAAGTCAAATCATTTTATTCGGCATAACATGATACATGTCTGTTGCCTTACACTAGGCGGTTGATAAACATGAAAAAAAGCATTAAGAAGAGAGTGAACATCATTTTAAACATACAGGGAGATTATTGCTATAAATAAACAAGGTGTCTAAATAAACGTATGAATTTGTTTCCCGGCCAGGCATCGACATTGATGTCTGGTTTGGCTCCAAATCTAGTTTAATACTTTTTTTTGCAATTAATTCTTTTTATACTTGATATTCATGACATAACTAGCAAAAAGAATATAACATATATACTGGCCTTTGATCGGTGATATTAACGTCATCTGATCAAGTTCCGGTATAAATGCATCTCGAAACAAATGCGATATACTGACATAATACTTTGAATAAATTAAGGTCTCTACAATATCACAAAATAACAAGATATAATTTTGCTACGATTACCAATCTGCTGGTTCTAGTTTTAAGGTTGGTTCAATATTTTCAACTTACAGTTATATTTCGATCATAATTCGTTTCATTTTTTAGCGTTACAATAGGTTTAAGTCCTTATAAGACGACACAGTTGTTTTCGTCTTATCAGAATCAAAGCCAATTGAATTTGAAATTGATCTGCATTTTCATACTGAAAATTGACATTACTATATTTATGATTGAACATAACAAAACGAACAATATGTACACATACATGTATATATAACAACACTATCTAGTCAATCAATCCTGTGACAATAGTTCGGATTCACTCATCCATTTACTGATAGATGACAAGTTTATTACTATTTTTTAGGGGTTTGAACCTAGTTTTCCGCAAAGTATATTGCAAACGATGCAGACCCATATCAGGTGGCTAAGCCGAAAGCCCCCAGATCTGGATAAGCAGCGTTTGCAAATAGATAATTTACTTATTTCGAACAAATTAGGTGTTGAACATTAGTATATATACATGTATTATATAATATACAATGGATTATAGTGATTTCCGTGTCGGACATGGAATATTTGGGAAATATCGTGACTATGTGGTTAGTACTAATTATTAGAATAATTTATTTGTAATGCAATGGATGTAAGTACGGTTAACATGTAAGATTGCTGTACTATTTTGGCATATGAATGTTTTGCTAAAATATACATTCTTATACATTTTCAATTTGCGATATATTTAAGATTCGATTTCAGACTCTCTAATTTCGTTAGCCAAGTAAATAAACTTTGCTAACTTATTAAGGAGCCCAGACTGTTGTGAAGTCATAATAGATTTGAACTTTTGTATAGTTGGCCATGAGCAATAATATGGAGGAAGTATACTTCGTCGCAATTCTTGGTATTTAGGACAGACAAGTAGGAAGTGATATTCATTTTCAATACAATTCATATTACAATGGGTGCACAATCTCTGATCTCTTTCAATATTCCGGTATCTACCTTCTTCAATTAATAATCTATGTGCCGAGCATCTTAATCGGCATAGTGATTTACGATAATTATCATTGAAGACACACTTAATATACTTTTCTATCTCAAAATAGTTTTTAACAACCGCATATGTTTCAAGCTTTGGAGAATTCGCAACGTATGCAAACCATGATTGCAAAAACTGATCAATTATTCGTTCATTGACTTTCTCTAACTGTAAATTTGTAACTGAACCGTTATTTCATAAGTACCCAAACCCTAAGGAAAATAACATATTTCTAACTTTATCTGCCCACGAATTCTGATAAAGAGCATTTCCGTTTTCATCGATTAAAGAATTGAAAACTTTGTTGATCAGGGAATTATCTGAATTTATAATTTTATACCAATACTTAACAATTCTTATTTTTCTGATTACTGACAAAGGTAGCCTACCTAATTCTCCGTACACGGCATTATTTGTTGTTTTTTGTCTAACTCCTAATGTTTGCTTTATAAATTTAGTGTGTACTTTCTCAATGTCTGGTGCTACGTGAAATCCCCATATTTCTGAGCCATAATTCAATATAGGCGATACCATCGAATCAAAAATCTTTACTTTTTCTGTTACATTTAAGGGTATAATATCAAAGAGAGAGTTAATCGAAAATAATGCTTTCATTCCTTGTTCAGACAATTGCTTTTGTGTTTGATAAAAAGACCCATTAGCTGATAATGTAACTCCTAAATAAGTAAATGTCTTTACATTTTTAAGCATTTTGCCATCGTATTTAATATCAACATTATATGGCCTGTTGCCGTTTTTAAAGGTCATTACAACAGTTTTATCAGTGTTTACCACTATACCCCATTGCTGACAGTACTCATTTAGCTGATCAAGTAGTTTTTGCAAACCATCCTTAGTATAAGAAAACAAAACAGTGTCGTCTGCAAATAATAGCATGTAAATTTGTAAGTCATCTAGTGTGATATGTTCAACATTATCTGACTGCAAAGAGGTGCGCATATCATTTATAAAAAATAAGAATAACAATGGAGATAACGGTTCTCCTTGTTTAACCCCCATATAGCTGTCAAAAAAATTACTCAGCTCACCATTTACCTTAACGCAAGATTTAACATTCAGGTACATTGATTGTAACATTTTAACCATTTTTGTTGAAACACCATATTCAATTAATTTCAACCATAGACCATCTCTATATACTAGGTCGAACGCTTTTCGAAAATCTATAAAAGCACAGTGGAGTTTTTTCTTCTCAAACTTAATTACCTTTTCAATAAAAGAATGCAAGATAAAAGCACAATCTATTGTACTCCGATTACTTCTAAAGCCAAATTTGTAGTCCGTTAGCAGATCATTATTTTCGGCCCAATTTCTCAACCTATTGTCTAGAATAAATGAAAAAACTTTTGAAAAAATACTTGTCAAAGTGATGCCACGGAAATTATTAACATCGTTAAGGTTACCCTTTTTTTGGCACAGGTACTATAATGCCCTTTGTCCATTCTTGCGGGTACTAACCATTATCGAACATATAATTAAATAAAGTGCATAAAACGGGTGACAAAGTGTCTATACCGTTAACAAACATTTCCGGCAGTAACATGTCGGTTCCGCCACTTTTTTTACTTTTCAAAGAATGAATAGCCTTATGGATTTCTTCCGCAGTAATGTGACAATCTAACTGTTCTACATTACGTAATATATCGCTGGATCTACCAAGCATATCGGATACCTCGTGATTAGTTTAAAGGTCTTGGTCTGAAAACAAACTTTTAAAGTGAAATAAAATGTCGTCTGCTGATAAATTTGTTCCTTTATTTTTCGATGCCCCTCGTAAACTTCTTATTTCAGCCCAAAATTTATTCGGATTGCTATTCGCTAATTTATTTAATGTTTGTTTTTGATTACATATATATTTGTTCTTTGACACACGTTTTGTTTTACGATAAATTCGACGCTTTTCGGACAAAACTTCGCGTGATCGCACTGATTTACACTTGCGGTATTCTTTATTAGCTCGTCTAAGCTCGGCACGTGCCTCACGTACTTTATTTGTAAACCACGGAGTACTTGCATTGTGATTTGCACTGTGTCCAGGTCGCGTGTTAACACCGTAAATCGTGTTCGAGCAAATGTACAGGCTGTGCGCAAAACCCGGCAATCAAAAATAAAAGCGCCGCCTTCAATCAACAAGATGTTACAGCTCAATGGCTCCGTGTCTTAAACAATTAGAATTGTTGGAAAACGACTGATTTTGCTGTCACCAGGCTTTCTACATTTTTTGTCATCTGCATTAAGTTACCCGTTATGCAAATTGGTGACAACTTAATGCCGAGCAATAGTCATGCGGAACATTTTGCAGACAGATGGCAGCTAATTGCAAATCGAAGGTCATTCAGAGCTATCTGCATTAATTCTCATCTGCATTAAGCTTCCACCGGTCTGTATATATAATTACTCATCATTTATAGTAAATTAAAGTTTTAAAAAGCCTAATTTCAACATCTCATTTTTTTTAAATCATGATTATGTGTGTACATGTATATGGTAGAATTTTAACTGAAAAGATGAGACTCAACCGTGATGAGTTGATAAAAAGGTAGAATTGGTTATCACATTAACCCTATCAAAGAGTACACTCGTCATTTCCTTGCACTGACAGTGTAACTGAGAAAAGTACACTTGTCGTGTGCTAACCGTGCAGACCAGGATAAGAGTGTTCATAAAGGAGTGCTCCGATCCGGATCTGCACTGTTTATGAAAACAATTATTTAACACATTCAACCCTATCGACGAGTATACTCGTTTTTTTAAACTGACTTCTATTGACACAATGGCAAATCGTCTGGACAGCATGTCGTTGATCTCGCGTTTTTTGTGCGATAAATGACTTTTTGTTCACGTGACTGTCTTTCCTTAACGGTCTTCTATGTTCTGATGGAGGGAACAGCACCATGACGATGGATCAGCAAGGAATGAATCAGACGGGGCAGAAATGACCAAATCGAATGCCCAAATTCTTGCAAACAGTGTAGACTCGGCTGTCGTACTACAAGTCCCATACTGTTGTTTTAATACAAAAGCGCCGGTGATACAACAGCAATTGGAAAATTAATAAATAATACATATAAACAAACCTTGATAACTATGAAGACCCAGATCAGGGGGTTCCTAGAGCCCTCTGATCAGTATCTATCCCGTTTAAGGATACGATCACATCGTTATTGGTTCACACATTCAATTGTATCTACGAGTATATATATGCATTCGTCACTTACTAACAGTGTTACCTATGAAAGAATACTTGTCGAATGCTAGGCATGTACATGTAGATCCAGATCAGAGGTTTCTTCGAGTCCTCTGATCAGGATCTACACCGTTTAAGGATATGACCACATATCGTAATTACGTCACACACTTAATCCTATCGACGAATATACTAGTCACTTTCTAACAGTTTACCTATGACAAGTGCACTTGTCGTATGCTTAACAGTAAGCATGTAAACCCAGACCAGAGGACTCCTTGTATCTCTGATCAGGATCTGCACCGTTCAATGTACAGAGATGATGGTTTAGTAGTGCAAACGGATTTTTTAAATTTATGATTGATGGCACCCCACACAAATTTCATAGCTCAGGTGTGAAAGTGATACGCATATCACCATAATATATGCCTTTTTGTCGAGAGAAGAAAAATGAAGAGGCAAAATACTTCTTTAAGTTATGTAACATCAAAGTTTTTATCAAGTTAACTTATTGATGTGTCAATTAGGCTTTCGTGACCTTCCAGTTTCCAACTAATACCTTCTTTTTCGACCAATCATATGACTCAGATTATTGTAAATGATTTCGTTTAACTCCGCCCCCAATTAGAAAGCAAATCATAAAAAATAACGATTATAACACTGTATGCCATAAATCGCCTTGACAGCTTCGGAAATAACAAGTTAGTCTAGGCACGTGATTCACTTAATCGGGGCACTCAATGGGGAAATGTGGCAGATAACGAGTGACACTGAGAGACAGCAATAACGAAGTACTTACATAATTAATTTGATTGATTTTTCTTATCTGTATGGATGTAAGATCTATCTCTATACATATTATGTATATTGTAAGCATGGAGAAATGTGTAATGTCTCCATGATTGTAAGCGATCATCTCAAAACCAGATAATACATTTTAATTTTAAATGTCATCAACATTATAGTTATTTAGAATGAAAGTAAACGAAAAGTTGTTTAAAAATTTCTAGTAGATCCTTATCATACACTGAGTTACAGTCACTAGATAAGTATCTACACCGTTAATTACCACATTTATAAAACAATATTTTCCAATATATGTATATGACTGATGAAGACTTTGTTGACTCTTTTAAATCAATAATATAATCTAGTTTTAAACGTAGTTTGCAAAAGAACGCGAAACCACCTGTTTGTCTTTTTAAAATTTTCACATATGGATTGAAGATGACAGTAGACATTCAGAATTCCACAGTTACAGTATCGCAGATCCAATATGGTGTTTACAGACACGGGTCGTCAGAGATAAATAAAAAAAGTAATATACCAAGTTAAAGTCTACTTTCAGTCCGAATGACCGCTCAGCCGACTGTACATATATATGTTTGCTATTTGTATAAATTTCTTATGTATTTGATTGCCGAGAGAGAGAGTATGTATAATGGTTATGGAGGCAACTGTACACATACTCTCTCTCCCTCCCTCGCGCTCTATTATCTCTCTTTCTCTCTCGCTCTCGCTCTCTCTCTCTCTCCCTCGCTCTATTTCTCTCTTTTCTCTCTCTCTCTTTTTATTTCTCCCTCTCTCTGGCTCACTAATGCCCGCTCTCGAAAAAGAATTTGTATTTGTTAAACTATAGGGGAAGGACCGTCTCTAAGTTTGTAGAACTTGTGGTCCAACCCCATTTTATGTATATAATTGAAATAAAATCAGGACTGCAACTTATCCGGATTTTTTCTAAATCTTCGGATATTCTTTCTAGTATGTGGTAGCTCAAAGCAGGCTGAAAGTAAAGAAGAATGCGCCTTAAGGCGCATTCTGTTTTACCTTCAGCCTACTTTAAGCAGCCACGTGGCAACACAACTAGAAACAGGCGATGTGGAACAGGAAAGATTTGTAAAATCGCACTTTAAAAATGCTTATTTGAAAATCTTATGATTTTTATGTCAATTTATGGCAGCCCTGTAAAATATGTTTAAACTAAACTTATTTGATTGCCGTTTAGTATGCGATGTCATAAAAAGGGTAAATAGGGTTTAATTCTGTTTATGAAAAGAGACGAAAAAGTAAGCTCGGTCGAGTTAGTTGATATGTACATTTAATTCAATCATGCGACCGTATACAGTACTGACCGTTCGCTCTGAGACATTCCGGGAAGAAGCTCTAACAGCATATTATTTCCACATGAAAACAGCTGTCTGTCTGTCTGACTGACCCTCTGTCTGTTTACATGCATCTGTTTATGTCTGTTTGTCTTTATTCACTATTTCAGTCTGCTAGTCTATATATATCTCTCTGTCTCTCTATCTATATATATATCTATCCTCCATCCCTCCTCTCCCTCTCTCTCTCTCTCTCTCTGTCTCTCTATCTCTGTGTGTGTCTTGCTCTCTCTGTCTCTCTCTCTCATTTGCATATAAATAACACTGCCTTCTATAACTATCTATCATCTCAACTTTAACCTCGGCTAATGTAAAAAAGGATTACATTCCTCAGAAAAAATACAAACCCGTGTTTGACAGAGTTGATCGATCAAAAGTAGAAACTGTAGCAGCATAGTAGATTTTGAGACCAAAATCAATCGTGTAGATGCGTTTGGTCCTTATATCATTATTCAATCTACTATAAAACCTCTCTATAATGACCACTAAACTGAAGGCTAATTGACTGCATAAAAAGACGGGAAAGCTTGAAGCAAAATGAACGTAAACATGAAAGTTTCTGCAGAAACTTGTTTTACGTTCACATTTCCTTAAGCATGCACTTGTTTTTAACACCTGCTAATTAACACAGTTTAGTGGTCGTGATAGAGAGGTTTTATTCTGTATCTTTAGCTACTTTTCTTAGGAGGAGGTACAAGTTTACGGGATTGAAAACAAATAATTATTTTCCCAAGTTTCACAACTCTCCCCCCCCTTTAATTCTCGTGTTGGTTCTAAACAATTATGACAGAATGCGCCAGACATTTTAAATCTCTACCCGTACGATTTTCAATAAAACATAGAACCTAAAGAACCTGCTATCTAAAACCATTTAGTGGACGTTATAGAGAGGTTTTACTGTACTATTAGTTTCTCGTCTTCTAAGAAGACACACGTTTACGGGAATGAATTCAAATAATGGTTTTCCCGAGTTTCATAACTCTCCCCCGTTTTAACTCTCGAGTGACATTTTTAATCTCTTTCCGTATGATTTTCAATAAACTTAGACAGTGAGCTAAAACACATTATACGTAGACTTTTTTTTAAATCCTTTATCTTTTTTTTTTGGCAACCTGACTATAGACTTTAGTTTAACATAAAGAACCTGTTTCAGTTTCGGGGTTTAAGAGTAGGCTATTTACATGTATATTATATTGCATTATGAATTCGAAATATGACTGTATTCCAAAAAGGTTTCTACAGTTAAAAATGCACACGTGTATGAACAAGTAAGCTGTTGCATATCTTTTCTTGATAATTTTCACCTAAAGCGATTCAGCGACTCCAACTCATACAGGTAGCGTCCACGATGATGCCTCGCAATCCGCGATGATGCCATCGCAATCAGCGATGACTCCGCCGCGGAAATATCCCGTAGGGTAAATTTCTGTCCGCGGTGGACACACATTTTGTCCACGATGATCCAAAAACATTGTCCGTGCTGGAAACCCGCGGACATTCAAAAGTGTCCGTGCTGGGAGCGCGGACTTTTTAAACATTGCGAGACTTGTACTGTAGATCTACTGCTTGGTTCACAGGGGATAGGAATTTCAAATTTACCCAGTGTCCACTTCTTTCTTTAAAGGTCAGTTGAATTGTACTTAACCCTTAGCCTGCCGCTCACGACTATAGCTCCATATGCAAACAGCTTGGATCCGGATGAGACGCCGAGTAACTCGGCGTCTCATCCGGATCCAAGCTGTTTGACACTCGGACAACATTTTCAGCAATTTTGAGCAACTTTGAAGCACTTTGAAACTTGAAGCAGACGAGAAATATAGCAGACGACAATTTATTTGGCGGGCTAAGGGTTAATTATTCCTAGGATGTTATTGAAAGCGATGGGAGTTTTTTTAAGACTGATCCAGATCTTTTTGTATCATTTTTATTGTATAATTTGTAGATACGCTCTGGATTTGGATATATGTTACAGGGATTACGTGTAAACAGGGAGTACGTGAAATCCCTGATTTTTCAGGGATTTCACGAAAACCCTAAATATTACAGGGAAAAGGCGAATTTTTAAAGCTTTTCGTTGATTTTTTTTTATAAATATTCGGCAGTTGCTTTTGGTGAAAGTAATGAATCATAACTCGTTTAGTTCATTAAGTTCAACGGCAAGTTCCCCGCTATATAATACTGGTATGTTGTTAACCTTATAAACAAGACAGATGTTTTTTTTTAATTGTCCTGACTTACATGCACACTGTTCACTTATTTCTATTCATTTGTGCCAGAAACTTTGTATAAATGTTTTTCAAGACAGCATGTTGTTTAAATCGAATAAAAATGTCATGATAGTACAAATCGATTAATATGATTAAAAATGGGACCTTTCATCAATTCCCAAAAACGCCCAGTGATAACGCGTAATCCCTAAAAAGTTCAGGGATTACGCGTTTCCCTCATTTCACTTAATCCCTGTAACATTTATACACTGCAGGGATTTTTATGCATATAGATCTTAATAAATTCTGTATGCATGTGTGCTTCTGTTATTTGTTTATGGTTTGATTGTTTTAGATATTTCGAAATTAATGTTATCAAACACCTAAATTTTTGGAAACCACACCCGAACTATGCCATAAGTAATTGTTTGAAGCGACCAATCAAGTGAGACAATCGCGTTGCAACCTATGGGTATAAATAAGGCATGCACCCGCTTCATGAATTCGTGAATAGAATTTGTCCTGTACAATAAGTTCTATGTTTGATTAATTCTAATAAGAATATCTTAAAAGTACGTTTTTAAATGTACGTTTTTAACTTTCTAGTGTCTTGGTTGTTTCGCACTTATCAGGAAGATGCTACATTGTATCTCTGTTGAAATGAACGGAACCGATGTAACTAGGCGTTCTTAATAAGAAACACTCGCTTCGACCCGGGTTTGAACCCGGGTCGCCAGGTTCGCAGTCATGTACTCTACCACGTCGTCTTGCGCGCTTGTACAGCGAGGTCGTACAAGTGATAATAAACCTACACACTGTGACACCAATTTATTTACGCTTGAGTCACAGACATGCGCTCGAGGAAAACGGTGTTAACACAAAATATACCTATTATTTACCCCCGAAATCTTCTGAAAATATTGTTTTTCGATATCAAGGTTAAATGACATCGGCAGTTTTATCGTCATTTCACTGATTGTTACTGTTTTTCTTTCTTTTTCATGTCCTTGGTACTTAACTAAAATCATGGGGGAGGGGGGTGCACGGTAGGTGTTGCCCCGACCCAGCCTATATAGTGCGTCTTAAAGTAGATTATTTTCGGTTTCTGTTTGACGCGTAACTGTAGCGGTTATTTTGAAACTGAGCTTCAGATAAGTCGGGTGGTTTCTGTGGTATGTGTAAAAGATGGGTCAGGCGTCCAAAGGATATAAAGGGGATCATGTCAATTACGCCACGTAAAGATAATCTATTTTCCTAACAGTTGGCAGAATAAGCATACGGGTAGTAATTGCACTTAAACTATAAATTAAGAGTACTAATAGTTAGCTCCCTTAACCCTTTACCTGATAGCATTGTTTCTAGTATTGAAGATATGTGACTACTTAAAGCAGGTTGAAAGTAAAGCAGAATGCGCCCTACGGCGCATTCTGCTTTACTTTCAGCCTGCTTTAAGCTATTAACTGCTAGAATAAGGAAGGTATTAAATATGACACATATTCATTACGGTATAATTTGGAACTATTTTCTTCAGCGGATGAATAAAATGAATGTGCTAAAAGTCGCTTCTATAAGGGAAAGGGTTAATCAATAGATGTCACTAAGCTTTAGAATAAAACCATGGGATAGGCGTTATTTTGTCATTACGGAGGCAACTGTGCTAAAACAAGTTTAACTCTTTCACTACCAAATTTTCCGTAATTTTTTTACCCCTTCACCGTTTTATTGTCGTCTGCTTCAATTTTGTTGTTTGCAAGATAGTTAAAAAGTAAGGTTCAATGTAATAGGACTTAAAACATATCGATACGAGTGTCAAACAGTTTGGATCCTGATCAGACGCCGCGTTACGCAAACTGTTCGCAACCGCGCTGTCAAGCGTCCTTGAGAGTGAGAGGATTAAGGGGGCGTGAGCACTGTTGCATATTTCAGTATTGCTCATGTTAAGCGATTGTGTGGCGGCTGTTAAAAGTTGCCCCGTACTTCATTTTCAGCGTTGTTATACTTTCTGGTCCTTTGGAATCATTGATTTCAGCGCATTTACAGTTGAAAGTTGAATTCCGCTTAAGCTGGTGCTAGGCGGCGTGAGCACTGTTGCATATTTCAGTATTACTCATGAACAGACTCAATTAAACCGAGTCTGCAATTTTCAGTATTTGCTTTGTTTTCTGTGCTTTCAAAGGATCTCCCCTTATTCAGAACTTAACCTTCGCAAATTGATTTGAGCGGGATTAGACACATAGTAATTTCACGTCTGATCAGTGACGAGTTCAGTAAAGAAATCGATGGTCATCGATCGCGAGTTGGCTACCGGTCTAGTACAGTGGAGAAAACATTTTCTTTCCATATAACCCCGGTTACGCTTAATCTATTTTTTCATTGCAAACAGTTTGGAGCCAGATCAGAGGCCGGGTAACCCGACGTCTGATCAGGCTCCAAATTGTTTGCAACTCATATTAAAACTGGTAGTCAGATTTGTCAAAAAATTGTCATTTTCTATATTTCAATGCAATGCGTTTGTGTTTGAAAGAAATAATTACGTTTTCTCCACTGTATTTCAGACCGGTAGCCAACTCGCAATCGATGGCCAGCGATTTCTTTACTGAACACGCTACTGGCTCTAAACTGTTCGCCAGGCATATGTCAATGATCTGTCAACATGGTCAGCAGCTTCCCGTTTCCTTTATTGTCCAATGTGTAATTGTACAGTTGGCACCGCTTTACAAATAAAAACAGGCAGGTTGTTGGATATAAAGATTCTCCATTGACATCATCTCTTAGATGAATCTAAAAGTAGTTAATAAATAGAATAGCGTTCTATATGTGATACATTTTGAGTCGTCGAAAGTTCGGCGACTCTCTAACTAATACTTACTGTACTGTTCTGTTTGTGTAGCTCTTTTAATTATCCGATAGAAGAAATAGTTTGGCAATAATTTGAATCATTCTGCAAATCAGACCGAAAGTGTTTATCATGGACTGGGTCATGATTTTAGTTAAGTACCAATGACGTGAAAAAGAACGAAAAACAGTAACAATCAGTGAAATGACGATAAAACTGCCGATGTAAAACCTGGATATCGAAAAAAGCCTCATCTGATACGTTAAATATGTACAAAACTTTTCTAAATAGTGACACAATTTTGAGCGAATTAAGTAGAAGTGATATAACATCTACAGACGCGGTAGAGCACTGTTACCTTACTTTAGTTGACCGCCTACTTTGTGCGTCTGATATGTTTATTCCTAAAGCTCGTTTCCGTCGCCATCTAAAGCTATATTGGACGAACGAACTTACGGACGTTCTCACAGTTGGACATTTGTTGGGTATATTTTTTGTTTAAAAGTACCCAACAGTACACTAAAATACCCAACAATAACAATAGGGCAATCACGGAATGGATGGAATCTATTGTTCTCCCTACCCAACAAACGACCTTTCGTGCGCTCGGAAAGACATAAAGATGTTGAAATATGTCGGCGTGTGTGGGTAGACAATGGCAGACCAAGGGGTTCGAACTTTGACACATTTTCTGCATATAAACGTGCTAAAGCTTTATTTAGGAAAGTTCATAGGCGAACTGTGGAAGATCACTTAATCTCTTTAAATCGAGAAATTGACGAGTCTTCTGAACTGGATTCAAGAACATTTTGGAAACTTTTTAATGGGAGAAAAAAATCGAGTCACAGTTTTGCAGGGGGTCAACTTATATTTGACGGTGAAATTGTAAAAAACAGCAGGGATATTGCCAATAACTGGGGACATTATTTTAAAGTGCTTTATAGTCCTGATGAAAATCATAAGTATGATAACGTATTTTTCAACGAAATTACTGAAAAAATGCAAAGATTGAGGAACTCATTATTTAACGAACATGTGTCGTCAGCAAATAATAATGAAGTTTCGGAATCTATAATAGACACTCTTTTGAATGACTGTAAGAAGTCAAAGGCAGCCGGAAATGACAAACTTGTTTACGAGCACTTAATGTATGGTGGCACGATAATCCGAACAGTCATAAGTAGGCTTTTTGATGCCATGCTCAGATTTTCTTACATACCGTTAGGCATGAAAAAGGGTCTCATAATAACATTATATAAGGGAGGTAATAAGCCTAAATCTGACCCAAATAGTTACAGGGCAATTACGTTAAGTTCAGTTGTTGTACGTTTGTTTGAAAGTGTTCTACTGCATAAAATAAATGTAGCTAAACCACTGAAATTTAGTCACCTACAGGGTGGTTTTCAGAAGAATCTTGGCTGCTTGATGACATCATTCTCACTACAAGAATGTATTTACATGTCTCAGGAGTTCGGATCTAAACTATATGTTTGTTTTTTAGACGCAAAGCAAGCATTTGACAGAGTTTGGCACGATGGTCTTTTTAGTAAGTTGTATGACATTGGTATTGACCCAACAATATATAAGGCATTTTTAAGTATGTATACAGGACTGCAAAGCCGGGTTAAATTTCGTGGCTTCCTGTCTGACTGGTTCCCTGTATTACGCGGGACCAGACAGGGTGGTGTTAGTAGCCCGAAACTTTATCTTTTGTATATTGACGGGTTAATACGTGAACTTGAAGAATCGGGACTTGGGTTTTGTCTATTTGATAGAAGTTTTGCAAGTCCCACTGTAGCAGATGATATGTGCTTGGTCTCCCTATCTAAAACTGCTATGGATCAAATGCTAGATATTTGCTTCAGATATTCTTGTCGTTGGAGGTATGAATATAATGCACAAAAAATGTGCAGTAGTGATTTTTAATGAATCTAAAACAGTGCATCAGATAACCAATCGTATTTGGAAATTAGGGCCTGAAACAATTGAAGAGACTGATTGTTATACGCATTTAGGAATACGGCTTGGTAAGACGTTAGATAGTGAATCATGTTGTGAAGATGCAATTTACAAACTGCGAGGTACTTTCTTCAGCTTGATTGGTTGTGGTCTGCACAAACATGGTCTCCATCCTTTAACTTCTCTTAAGGTGTATAAATCTGTAGTTCTTCCCAAGGCACTTTATGGCTGTGAATTGTGGAATAATGTTTCTAAGACACAAATGCGTAATTTAGAACGATGTCATACTATGTGCATTCGTTACATTCAAGGTATTTCGCGCCTTACAAAAACGGCTATTGCTCTCAGTATGATTGGGTGTAGAAGTTTAGAAAGTGAGATAGACTATCGAAATTTAATATTCTTTGGACAGTTATGCATGCTAGATACTTGCTATTTGATTAAGCACATATTTTTACATAGACTTACTCAATATAATGATACGCCATTCAGAAAAAGAGGTTTTTTCCCTGATATGTATAGACTTCTAGGCAAATACAAATTGCTTCATATATACAATAGGTACTTAGATGCTGGTGTGTTTCCATCTAAATCTCGTTGGAAAAGTCAGGTCAGTCGCGTCGTAAATGTACATGACTCAAACTCGCGACGTCAGCGTATGATTGACGAACAATGCTTTACGTCGTATCTACAAAATTGTCAAAATGTGCTTTATCCGTCACCGCTATGGCTGCTTGCTACACAATGCCCAAATCTTTTAAATAAATGTCAAAGTAGCATTATGTTGTTAGGTAAGATGTACTCTCACACGTATCTTCAAAACTGTACTAAATGCAATGCTATTTATTCTAATTTTGCCACACATATGGTATTTGACTGTAGAGAGAATGAGAATTTGAGGCAAGGTTTATGGAAGAGTATACTTTGTGCACACGGACCCCTAGTGTGCATCTCACTGATCAACCAGAACGAGTATGGTCAGATAACCCATTTATGCTATGGCCTTTGTCAATTTATTGACAATGATCTAGAAAGGGAAAAATGCTTAAAGCTTGTGGCAAGAACGTTTCATAGCATGATAAAATGACACTTGGCCATTTTTATATTGACTATATTACAGTGTAAAACGAGTGAAACAGTCAGCCTTGTATTGAGCGACAGCACAGTGGTTTAACACAGAGACTTCAAAGACAGATAGATGATTATTTAATGCGCATTTAGAATAATGCAGAAGGCACTTACATGAGCTTTCTGCCCTGTTTTAAATACTGCACCCGAGTCTTCTATTGTACTGGTGGGTAATGCAAGATTGACTGCTATAATAACATTATCTAGTTAAGAGCAGTTGTGTACAGATACAGTGTTGACATACATGTATCTCAATATTTTGGTAAAACTTTTATGTGATATCTTAGTGTTACTTCGTAATTTCGAATGTAATAAAACTCTTGGTTATGCTACTTAAGATAATTAACGTTTCTAGTTATTCGTGTAGCTAGAGCATTTATTATCTTCAGTGCATACTTTGATTCTTTTTATATATATGCTACATGTATGCATATGCATAATGTTGTCTTTTGCTTCTTAATCAGTGCTTTATTTGGTTAGGTGTTCTAGTTTTCGTTTCTCTAGAACACTTAACTTGTTTAGTACAGACTTTACTTATATAACAATGATGATGATAATAATGGTAATAACAACAATATTACATATAGTGTTGTTATTGTTGTTGTTGTTGTTATTGTTGTTGTATTTTGCACCTTAACATCTCGTCTAAATTTCGTTTCTTTAGAGAGATTAATTTGGGGTGCATATTAATATTTAATCATATTTATGATATCTACATTTAGTGATGTAAATAGATACTTTACTGTTCCTGTTATTACTTGGTGATGGTATATACTATTGGTTTTGTTCTATATTTGTATTATGACTATGTATTGCTCTTCATGTTTGGAGGTAAATAAATAAATAATAATAATAATACGCATCTCTGTGACTCAAGCGTAAATAAATCGGTTCCGTTCATTTCAACAGAGATAGAATCTTCTTGGTAAGTGCGAAACAACCAAGACACTAAAAAGTTAAAAACGTACATTTAAAAACGTACTTTTAAGATATTCTTATTAGAATTAATCAAACATAGAACTTCTCTACAGGACAAATTCTATTCACTAATTCATGAAGCGGGCACATGTCTTTTATACCCATAGGCTGCAACACGATTATCTTACTTGATTGATCGTTTCAAACAATTACTTACGGCATAGTTCGGGTGTGTTTTCCAAAATAATCAGGTGTTTGATAACATTAATTTCGAAATATCTAAAACAATCAAACCATATTTAAGGCATAAAATTTATTATGATCGATATGCCTAAATATCCCTGCAGTGTATATGTTACAGGGATTAAGTGTAATCAGGGATTACGCGTAATTCCTGAACTTTTTAGGGATTACGCGTTATCACTGGGTGCGTTTTAGGGAATTGATGAAATGTCCCATTTTTAATCATATTAATCGATTTGTACTATCATGACATTTCTATTCGATTTAAACAACATGCTGTCTTGAAATATAATGGTGTAATGAACGTTCATACAAAGTTTCTGGCACAAATGAATAAAAATAAGTGAACAGTGTGCATTTAAGTCAGGACAATAAAAAAACCAAAACAGTTATCTTGTTAACCCTTTATCTCATGGCCTGTATCTAGTTTTGAAGACAGGTCCTCACTTAAAGCAGGTTGAAAGTAAAGCAGAATGTGCCTTAAGGCATATTCTGCTTGACTTTCAGCCTGCTTTAAGCTCAAATCTGCTAGGCTATATGAAATATTTGTAATGGTAATTGTTCATGAGGGTATAAACAGGAACTATTTTCCTCAGCGGAGGAATGAATTAAATACTCTAAAAAGTCGCTTCTATTGGGGAAAGGGTTAATAAGGTTAACAACATAATATTTAGCGGGGAACTTGCCTTTCAACTTAATGAACTAAACGAGGTATGAATCATATTTTTCACCAAAAGCAACTGCCGAATATTCATTAAAAAAATCAACGAAAAGCTTTAAAACTACGCCTGTTCCCTGGGATATATAGGGTTTTCGTGAAATCCCTGATTTTTCAGGGATTTCACGTACTCCCTGATTACACTTAATCCCTGTAACATATATCCAAATCTAGAGCGTATCTACAAATTATAAAATAAAAATGATTCGTGAAAATCTGGATCCGGCTTAAAAAAGACTCCCATCGCTTTCAATTACATCCTAGAAATAATTAAGTGCAATTCAACTGGCCTTATAAAAAAGAAGTGGACACTGGGTAAATTTGAAATTCCTATCCCCTGTGAACCAAGCAGTAGATCCATGCCAGTGCAAAATGTACCATATGCCAAGTATTTTCATGTAAATCCCTCTATAACCACCTCTGAAAAAATCACTTCTTGATGGAATAAAAACAGCTTACAACTTACAGCAAAATGAAGCTAAAGCATAAATGTCATGTAAAGGCTCTCTGCTGTACTTCCATCTTTCTTTAAGAGACCACCTGCCTTAACAAACTATGAAACTAACGATCAACCTCAGATCCAGTGGTTTACTCCATTGCAAAAATGCATTCTTGGCGACTCTCAATACCATCAGTGTTTGATTTACTTTAAGAATATATTTGAGAGTCTATGCAGTGAGTAACTCTGGAAGATACTTAGACATTGTGGCATACGATAACAGTTATCAGGGCTCCAGATAAGGGGAGTATTTAAAAAACAAAAATCTTTATTTTCGCTTTAAGTCCTATGGTGTAACTACGCATTGGAATCGTCTCTTCGAGACGATTCTAATGAGTAGTAATACCATATGATTTGGTGCTAAAATGAGTGAGAAATATTTGGATTAGTTCAGTTTACCCCCTCTTATCTGGAGCACTGAGTTAGTTCATATCATCGGTCCATTTATAATAATATTGTAAGTGCCCATATTTGCTGATGTCTACATGGTAGTTTGGTTTCAAATTGCTATGCTATTTATACTGAAAATAATAATGTTAGCTCTGTTATTGCCATGCCACTGTTTGTTAATATCTGGAGAGCGGGCATTACATGTATATATTGTTGCAAAATCTTGGAGCCCAATCCCCTGCATGTATATTGTCTGCAATAACTATGTTTAACCCATTTATGCCCACGATCCCATATACGGGACATAGTCAAACAGTGTAGACTCTGATCAGACGCCGCATTATGCGGCGTCTGATCAGAGTCTACACTGTTTGCTGATAGGAATTTCAATATAAAACAAAATGAAAATGAAAATGTTGACCAGGCATCCGTTTGATAAAAAATGGACTAATCCAATATATAAACATGGAAGAATCCACTAGGCATAAATGGGTTAAACCATACTATATGACGTTCACTTCAACTAAGACTAATTGATGTTGTTAATTGCAGGTGACAACTTAAAGCAGGATAGAAGTAAAGCAAGAAGCTCATATCGGAGCTTTCTGCTACTTTACTACAATCCTACCTGTTTTCTGTACAAAGAAGAAGTTATTTTTTCACGTTTAACTATTTCGCCCTCAATGACGCCTTTAAGCGCGTTAGCAAACGGTTCTGATCAGGATCAAAACTGTTTGACACTCGTTTGGAAATTCCCTCAGTCATACTGCCTTTTTTAAACTTTGAAACGACATTGCAGACAACAAAATTGAAGAGGACGACAATATGCCGGTGAATTG
Source organism: Gari tellinella (assembly GCA_922989275.2). Lineage (NCBI taxonomy): Eukaryota > Metazoa > Mollusca > Bivalvia > Cardiida > Psammobiidae > Gari > Gari tellinella. The sequence continues at coordinate 50,377,358 of OV277873.1, forward strand.
GTAAAAACCTCACGATAATCCTGATCATGAAATGCAGACCAAATGCCGAGGTTTTGTAATAAAATGTCGGAATGGCACTAATTTGATAATTCGACTGTTTATATTAATTCGAGTGATAAACAATGTTGAGTCAGATCAGAATCCTGACAACCCGGCGTTTGATCTGGCCCAAATTCTTTGCTTTGGATATAATAGTTTTAGGATAAACGTGTCAATTGGGAAAATAATAGCGTCTTCTCCACTGTACAGGTCAAGCTCAAACTGCGGAACGAAATACAGCGCTCCCTCTCTACAACAACACAACAGGAGGAGACACAGATCATATGTGTTTTTCGGAGGAAGTCGTTATAGAGAGGGAAAATCAAGAGTCGCTTACATTCGCAAACAGCTTAAATCCAGATCAGACACAGCGTAACGCGGCGTCTGATCTGGATTCAAGCTGTTTGTCACTCGTCATTATATTTATTCTATAAAAATATCCAGTTATATGCAACTTTGAGATAAACAGCAGATGGCACTTTTAAGCAGACGATATTGCAGCAGTAAACGCGTGAGACATAATCGTCCCAATAAGGGAATTGCAGCAAGGGTTATTGTAAGGAGGGAGTCGTTGTTGGGAGGGCCGTTGTAGAGAGACAACACTGTAGAAACAAAAATCTCCAGTATGCGCCATCGCAGGCTTAAATTTCACCTACATTGTAATTTGACTGTTTCACTCAAGCACTAGTAGTGTTTAGCTATTCACCTAGGTCTCAAATTCCATTCTGATTAAATCATTTTGCCTCAAAATTGTCCCCTGCTGAACAATTATAATTACTCAAATTGTATTGGCCTCGTGCGTAAACCTTGAACAAAGATGTTAAACAAATACTTCGTCTTGGATTCAAAATAATTTAAGCTCAGTATTTATTTCTTATATCTAAATTTCTATAGTCCTCGTTTAACAAATATTCTTAACAACGTGTATCTTGACTAGCATTGTTTTTATGTATATAATTGTATTATACATCGGCCAAACATGTTTCAGAGTGACAGACTACCGGTATAATAGCTAATGTACTACGCTATCTATGCAGAGGAGAGAACGTTTTCTCACATACATGTAACTACCCCTGCTTTATATAGCGAACAACGATCACGAATATCCTTATCTTCAACATGTGTGATATCAATTTGATGACGTCACCATAACGTCACTATTTGTAACGGCGTTTTGACGTCATCGGGGTTCCAAAAATATGCAAATTGCTTAAAGAATAGTTTAAATCGTTGGTAATGTGAGAAAAGGAATCCGTCACCCGTCGATGTTTAAGACAAGTTGAATAACATTTCAATTCTAGACTCGTTTGAGATCAGTTTGTCTTAAACATCGACTCATGACAGATCCTATATATCTTTTCCCAATGACGCGTTTCGCTAATATTATTAAATCCATTGAAAACACTTTGAAGCCAGATAAAACGCCAACGCCCGGCGACTGATCAGGTTTCAAACTGTTTGCACTCATATTAAAATAAATTTTTATAGAGTTGTCAAAAAAATGCTATTTTCTACATTTTATTGCAACACGTTTGCGTTTCGTGTGCGTTTAAACGGCGGAAAAGAATAACACCTCCCTTGTAAATGATGTGACAAATAGTTTTATTACAAAGCCAGGCCTTTTACCAGGAGATTTACTCTAAGTGCCAAATATTGACCAAAGGAAACCCTTAAAAAACAGAAATGGACTAGACTTAGATGGAAATGGAACTATTCATTTAAAGTTTCAGGGAGGAAAGAGTTAAAGTTGCCACCTGTTTGTCATAAAATCATTCACGTTACCCTTTTTTTTAGGTTTAATTGTCGATCGAATTACGAGTACGATTAAATGATACACATTTGAAATCGATATGTTTCAGGTTACGTCCGGTATGGCTCGAATTATGCACCGTAAAAGCCCTCTATTACAAACACTAAATTGTGTTTTATTAGGTGTTTACGACAGGTGGCTGCTAAAAGCAAAGTGACAGTAAAACAGAATGTTCCTAATAATTTGTCTTATACATTTAAATTGCTTTAAGCTGTCCCTTGTCTTCCATACAATGAAATAGCCTTAGTTTTAGAGGTTGTAATAGAAAGGTTTTACAGTACGTTTAAACCCTTCACTGTCTTACCCCGAGTACACTAGTTATTTGCAAATAGTTTGGATCCTGATCAGACGCCGCGTCACGCGGTGTCTGATCAGAATCCAAACTGTTTGACATTCATTTCAATATTTCTTAAGTCAAAATATCTATTTTTTCAATTTGAGAAATAAAAGCAGACAACAAGTGTTTAAAATTGATGACGTCACGGCAGTGAAGGGGTTAAATGATACACTATCGGGATAACTTAGTTTGGAGGTTGCGCCGGGTGAAGCTTGAATCATTCACTACGATGAACACTCCACCCCTCCAAGGAACCCTTTATACTTCGACGAGGATAATATAAGGATACAAAATGGCAGACTTGTTAACCAAACGGTAATAGATCTATATATTTCTGTAATATTCTAATAATGCAGAAGATGTTGTTCTTTTCTTTATACATGTAAACGCATTCGTGCTTAATTCTTTCACTGTCAGGTTTTATCGCCTGCTTTAATACTCTTACCGCCAAATTATCGTCTGCATTCATGGTGCCGTCTTCAATTCTTTGTCAAGTCAGATTAAGGTTTATTTTGTAGAGAAATATCGAACAGGGTGTCAAACAGTATGGATCCTGATCAGACGCCGCGTTACGCAGCGTCTGATCAGGATATATACTGATTTCAAATTCGCCTTTTGGTGCCATTGACAGTGGAAGAGTTAAATGAATTTCGTTTCAAACAAGTTGAAGTCAGTAGCGTGTTCAGTTACCACTGTTTGTCGTTAAGGTTAGCAGTTTGTGTCCCGTGTGCAGCGTGCAGAGTACAGTAGAGAAAAACGTTTTCTTTTCAAATAACCGCGTTAACGCTAAAACAATTCGTTGCAAACAGTTTGGAGCCAGATCAGACGCCGGGTAACCCGATATCTGATCAGGCTCCAAACTGTTTGCCACTCAGATTTAAACTGGTAGTCAAAATTGTCAAAATATGTTGCGTTTGCGTTTGAACGGATGAATAACGTTTTCTCCACTGTATTTTAGATAGGTTGCTTACTTGCAATCAATGGCCAACGAGGACCATCGATTTCTTTACTGAACTCATCACAGATCAGACGCCACTCCCAACTCTTTGTCACTCAAATAGAATTTAAATCGTCAAGAGCTGTCAATTTTAACATTTTATTGCACTAAGTTCAGTTTGGTTTAGTTTAAACGGTTAATAATAACGTATTTCCAAGTAGGGAGTCGTTCTTGGGAGGGTGGTTGTTAGGAGGGAGTACTTTATTTCAAAGTAAATTCGTGACGGCCACATTTCATTCTCGGAACACAAGTAAGTTCGACTAATACCCTCCCTACAACAGGCCTCCCAAAAACGATTCCCTCCTGATGACAATGCTTGCCGCTATTCCCTAGTGCTCCATCCCTACAATGGCCTCCGCAACAACGATTCCCTCCTGATGACAATGCTTGCCGCTATTCTCTAGTGCTCCATCACTACAATGGCCTCCGCAACAACGATTCCCTCCTGACGACAATGCTTGCCGCTATCCCCTAGTGCTCCATCCCTACAATGGCCTCCACAACAACGATTCCCTACTGATGACAATGCTTGCCGCTATTCCCTAGTGCTCCATCCCTACAATGGCCTCCGCAACAACGATTCCCTACTGATGACAATGCTTGCCGCTATTCCCTAGTGCTCCATCCCTACAATGGCCTCCCCAACAACGAGTACCTCCTGACGACAATGCTTGCCGCTATTCCCTAGTGCTCCATCCCTACAATGGCATCCCCAACAACGAGTACCTCCTGACGACAATGCTTGCCGCTATTCCCTAGTGCTCCATCCCTACAATGGCCTCCACAACAACGATTCCCTACTGATGACAATGCTTGCCGCTATTCCCTAGTGCTCCATCCCTACAATGGCCTCCGCAACAACGATTCCCTACTGATGACAATGCTTACCGCTATTCCCTAGTGCTCCATCCCTACAATGGCATCCACAACAACGATTCCCTACTGATGACAATGCTTGCCGCTATTCCCTAGTGCTCCATCCCTACAATGGCCTCCACAACAACGATTCCCTACTGATGACAATGCTTGCCGCTATTCCCTAGTGCTCCATCCCTACAATGGCATCCCCAACAACGAGTACCTCCTTACAACAATGTTTGCCGCCCTTCCCCAGTTCTCCATCCTCTCAACGACCCTGCCAACAACGACCCCATCATAACAACAAAATTTGCCGCTTTTCCCTATAACGGCCATCCAAACAATGATTCCCTCCTTACAACAATGCTTGCTGCTGTTCCCAAAGAAGACAGTCATGTCTAACACGCACACTACTTAAAATTGTCGGCTGCTGTCTTTTTCAAAGTTACATATTGGACATTTTGAAGAATATTATGAAGAATAGCAAACAACTTCTCTCCAGAGCAGACGCCGTGTTACACGGGGTTTTATCTTGAATCAAGCTGTTTGCTAATGTAAGCAAATTCGTACTCATCACTATATACATTAATTATGAAAACAGATTTATATTAAGAAAAGACATTGTTATTCGAACCCGTTCTAAAGCAATATACAAAACAAAAGCAAGTCTGGGCCCCTGCCTAATATAAATTCGGTTATTAGGTCAGGCACATACAAAAAATGGCGGCGCCCACGGAGAAAACCAGGTGAGTTAAAACAAGAAGGAACAACTTAAAGTGTTGATGGCAGGCGCTTAATATCAATGTTGAATTCACCCGAGTTTACCTCTAAATGACCTTGACATTTGTCCGACATGACCCAAGTTGTACTGAGCTCAACAGCTTCTTGAGTTGAGTATACATTCCAAATATAAAGTATGTACCACTTGCAGCTCCAATGTTATGGCCAATGTTTAATTCGCCCGATTTTACCTCTAAATGACCTTGACATTTGTCGGACATGACCAAATTTGTACTGAGCTCAAGAGCGTCTTGATTTGAGTGCGTAACCAAATATAATGTCTCTATCTATGTAGTTCTAGAGTTATGGACTAGGGTAAAGTTGTGGACAGCCGGACAAACAGACAGTCCAATAAACAGACATACAGACAGACAAAAACAATATGCTCCCGACTAAGTAGTATGTGGGAATAAAAATACCGACACATCGTTACTTTTCATTAGAATCTTTAAGGAAACGTATACTGTCTGCAAGCACGGTCGCGAAAATATGTGACTTTAAGCTTTAAAACACAAAATACACAACGTCACTACTAAGCATTGTCAAATTTAATCTTTTATTAATGGTATGAATCATATGTTCAGATATTAAGCTCCTGCCATCAAAACTTTAATTTGTTCCTTCTTGTTTTAACGTATCTGGTCTTCTCCATGGGAGCCGCCATTATTTGTATGTGCCTGATCCAATCACGTAGTGTCAGGGGAAGTAACAAGACTAAACAAAAGCTTGCTCACTTTGTATTGACCCCTTCATAATATCTCATGTAGTGTCCATTATTTCATGTGATTCGGTTCATGTTAAACACAATCCATTAGCTAACATAGTGGAGAATGCGTTATTAGTTCCTAAATCAACTCAACAAAACACAATTGCAATGTAATAATATGTACAAACTATCTCTTTAGAAACGTTAACAATTACTTTTAATCTGAACAGCAAACAGTTTGGAGATTGATCAGACGCCGGGTTACCCGGCGTCTGATCTTTCTCGAAACTCTTTGCAATAGACGAAAACAGGGGAAAACAGTAAACGCGTTTATTGGGTTAGAATATAAGAATCCACCATGAGTGTTGATGTCGGGTAGGAATTTTCTCCCCCGAGGGTCAGAAAATTCATTCAGGGACGAGGCTTGCCGACTCCCTGTGGGAATGTTCTTTCCCGAGGGGGAGACAATTCCTATCCTACATCAACAAAACGAATGATGGATTTTTTTTCTCCCATTTAAATCATTTAAATATGATATAAATAACGAAATAATTGCAGTTTCTGTGCACCTTTTTCCGCCAAACATACCGTTGTTTATAGTTACGTCATTAGAAATGACATCATTTAGTTACCCGCGTCATGCAGCGCTTGTAGTTAAGCTGGGCAAACAATAAAAGGCGTCACGTGTTATGGAGGATAGAGTGATTCCACATGGGGAAAATCTCTATCCCACATGGGCGAAAACCGGAAAACAACGTATTCTCTTCTGTAAGTTTTTATTTACTTCTTGCAGACTTTTAGCCTGGGTCTTTGTATTTGTGGTTGTGATGATGATGACAGTAAAACTTCCGAACAATACAACACTTAAAGTACCCATGGCAAAATACCCACTGTAAGTAGCGCATGTAGGCTTTCTGTGTGAACTGTTCATTCTCATTAGCTTCCAAACTGATACCCGTCTCTCTCTCTCTCTCTCTCTCTCTCTCTCTCTCTCTCTCTCTCTCTCTCTCTCTCTCTCTCCTCTCATCTCCTCTCTCTCCTCTCTCTCCTCTTTTCTCTCTCTCGTTCTACCTTCCCTTCCTTTTCCTCTTTCAAGATAGTTGTCTATATCTTCCTACATTTCTCCATTTCTGCGTATTTGTGTCTGTTATGTATGTCCATCTCTTTCTCTCTATACGTTTCTCTGTCCCTATATCCCTGTCCCCAACCTCTCTCTATCTCTATCCCACATCTCTTTGTCTATTTTGTCTGTCTATCTCTTTGTTTCTACGAACTTGTGATTTTATTACTAATCATTTCAAGTCCTACACATGTTGTATTGCACGATAATACACTGGTATGAATTTATTATTTCTTAATAATAAACACTACTTTATTGAGAGGGCTCCCGCAGGAGCAATGGAGGTGTTCCGTTTGTCTTGCATTTGGCAGCTAAATACCCAAATTTATTCTAATCGACAGGTTGATGGATTTTACTGTATAACATTTGTAGTTCAGTTGTGGTATTACAATTCATCATTTATATGATGTTATTATTTAAAAAATGAATTGATTTTTTTTGGCGTTCAAGCGAAATAAACGACAGAAAATTATCGGCAAATACCATGAAACGCGCTAGCGATTCATGGTAAATTTGACAATAACTTTCTGTCGTTCATTTCGTTTGAATGCCGTAAAAATCTGTTCATTTCATATATTTACAATGTATTTGCTGTAATTTCTAATATTAGATTAACAAAATGTAGGTATGCATGTATATATCCATATTAGAGGTTGATAACACGAATAATGTGTACCCTATCAGGAACAGCCATGACCGAATAACTGTAGCTGCTTATATTCGAAAGCAAAAAAAAAAAGTGCCATTGTTTACATGCTAAGATCAACAACTTTGACAGTTTGGCGCGAAAATGGCGATTTGACGTCATTGCAAGTTACGTCATTTGTTAAGTAGGATAAATTTAATTATCGGGTCTTTTTGGCATAAAGGAATGCAGACAGTTGTTGTTTTTAAGGTATGTCAATTTATTGCAATTTATCATATTAATAAAGAAGACTATAGGTCGGGAATCATGGTGTCCACTAATAGGAAGGCACAGATCGGTTAAGAACAAATTTTGAAAAAATCCGCCCAATGTTTGCTGTCCAAAGTTCTAAAGATTAATTCGCGAATGAAAACTGCATATGCCCCGCCTCCTCTTCGAAACTTTTCCACAAGTCCCGCCCTCTCGAGAAATGGTGTTTATACGAAATGAACACCCTTTTTTACAATGGAATTGAAGGGGGGCGAATGTAAATATACTACAGTAGTATTCCTCTTGACCGACAAAACAACTATTTCGTTTTTGAAATAAGTGGCGGCTCAATGTTGCACGGACGTCATGCAGAAAGCTCGAGCAAGATCTTTCTGTGTTGCTGTATCGAATTTCATCTATGTTTAGTAAATCGGATAACAGAATCCATACCATGCAATTGTCATGCATACTGTGTAAGCACTCCATTGTACAAGAAGCGTGTTTATGTTTATAATACAGCATTTCCTCCCTTCAACGTCCCTCCCAACAACGACTCCCTCCTTACAACGACCCTTGTCGCAGTTCCATTAACAGGACAATTATGTTTTATGCTTTGACTGGTTCAATATCGTCTGCTTAAAATTGTCGTCTGCGGTTTTTTTATCAAGTTACATAATGGACATTTTAACTGAAAAAAACACACTTACTAACGAGTGACAAACAGCTTGAATTCAGATCAGACGCCGCGTTACGCGGCGTCTGATCTGGATTCAAGCTTGTTGCAAATGTATCCAAGTTACCTCCCTATTACAACTCCCTCTGAACTACGTACACAATTTGTGTCTCCCCTTAGGTGTCGTTGTAGAGAGGGAGCACTGTACTTAATAAAGTGTTTGAATATTTGAATCTTTATTGGAAACTGAAATTGTCCATTTGAAATTTCAGGGCTCAACCCATCATACCACCTACTTGTCTTCTTCAGCCTACATGGTACATGTATCAATATTTCTTTGTTAAAACTGTTTGCAGTGTGCCCTAAAAGGTAAAATAACAAAGACATATTTCAGAAACGATGATAAACCGATGACGTCAGAGTACGTGGTGGATTATATACCAGAGGACGTCGCAATGAAGCAAGTTCCGACATGCATGGATCATAGATTGGCTGCAGATCTGAAGGAATCTAAAATATCGTGTCAAGGTTAGTTAACACAATTCTAAATTGGTGATTTTTAAAAAGAAAATACTGCAAGATCCCATCGTTCCATGCATTAACCCTTTCACTCTCAATGACGTATTGAAACGAGTTAGAAAACAGTTTGGGTCCTGATCAGACGCCGCGTAACTCTTATCGATATTTATTAAGTCATACAACCTGAAATTAAACTTTGAAAAGTGTCTTGCAGACAACAATACTGAAGCAGATAACAATAAAGCGGTGAAGGAGTTAAAACGCCCGAATAATTTGATTATGAAGGGTTAACACGTTGACTGCCTTACCTCGAGTACGGTACAGTAGTTTCTGATCAGACCACGGTGTTTCGCGGCGTATCGCGGCATCTGATCAGAATCCAAACTATTGACACTATTTTCAATATTAATTTGTCGTGTTAATACCTAAATTCTTAATTTGAGAAATGAAAGCAGACTACACTTATTTGATATTGACGACGTCACGGTAGTGAAAGGGTAAAACCTATCACAATACTTGAGAGATATATAGAGAGATAGGGAGAGAAAGTGTAAGAGAGACATGGGAGAAAACCAGACAGACAGAAACATAGACAGATAGAGACATACAGAGACAGTCAGAGAGACAGACACAGAACCAAACAGAGAGATCGAGACAGAGAGAGAGAGAGACGGAGACAGACAGACAGGCAGAGAAATAAAGAGTTAATGAAATGCCTTTTTGAGATCATTGTCACTGAGAGATGCATGAATATATATAAAGAGTTACTGAAATACTTATGTGAGTTCGTTGTCACATGTATATATAGAAAGAGTTACTGAAATACTTAAGTGAGTTCGTTGTCACTGAGAAATGCATGTATATATAGAAAGACTTACTGAAATACTTATGGAGTTCGTTGTCACTAAGAGATGCATGTATAAATGTATATATATAAGAGTTACTGAAATACTTATGTGAGTTCGTTGTCACTGAGAGGTGCATGTATCTATAGAAAGAGTTACTGAAATACTTATGTGAGTTCGTTGTCACTGCGAGATGCATGTATCTATAGAAAGAGTTACTGAAATACTTATGTGAGTTCGTTGTCACTGCGAGATGCATGTATCTATAGAAAGAGTTACGGAAATACTTATGTAAAGTCGTTGTCACTGAGAGATGCATGCATATATATAAAGAGCTACTGAAATACTAAAGTGAGTTCGTTGTCACTGAGAGATGCATGTATATATAGAAAGAGTTACTGAAATACTTATGTGAGTACATTGCTACTGTGAGATATAGAGATGCATTAATAATGCCCGACTTGGATACGACACCTCCATTTTGATAGAGTCAGTCTGATTTAAGCAGCCACAGTATTCAGCCAAACCAGGGCCCATACTTACTAGTATAGAGTGTTTTAGGAAAGTCTTAGATCGTTTTCAGGCTGGTGATAAGTCAGTGTTGTGCTTTCTGCTCAAACCAGACCAATCCAAAGCTCAATAACAATTTCACTCTCATCCAAAACGCTTGATAGACATAGACCATGACAGTCATTGACTAGGAGCTACCACGCCTCAGTACAAATGAACAAACATATCACTGTGACATGGAACTATTATAGCTTTGTAACACGGAACAACTATATCTCAGGGACACACAGCTATCATATTTAAATGACAATGAACTCACATAATTATCTCATTAACAATAAGTAACCCATAACATTTATATCTGGGTGACACGCAACACTCATATCTCGGTGACAATGAGTAAGTGTATCAATGACAAGCAACTATCATATGTCAGTGAAAATGAACTCTAAAAAATTATCTCATTAACAACAAGGGACACAAAACTGTTATATCTCATCATATTTCAGTGACAATGAGCAATGTATCAATGATAAGCAACTATCATATCTTAGTGACAATGAGCTCTCATAATTATCTCATTAACAATTAGTGACACAAAACTGTTATATCTCATCATATTTCAGTGACAATGACCAATGTATCAATGACAAGCAACTATTATATCTCAGTGACTATAATCTCTTATATTTCTGTGATACACAACTATCATATTTCAGTGACAATGAGCAAATGTATTAATGACAAGCAACTATCATATCTCAATGACTATAACCTCTTATATTTCAGTGGCAGGCAACTATCATATCTCAATGACTATAACCTCTTATATTTCAGTGACAAGCAACTAAAATATCTCAATGACTATAACCTCTTATATTTCAGTGACAAGCAACTATCATATCTCAATGACTATAACCTCTTATATTTCAGTGACAGGCAACTATCATATCTCAATGACTATAACCTCTTATATTTCAGTGACAAGCAACTATTGTATCTCAATGACTATAACCTCTTATATTTCAGTGACAAGCAACTATCATATCTCAATGACTATAACCTCTTATATTTCAGTGACAAGCAACTATCATATCTCAATGACTATAACCCCTTATATTTCAGTGACAAGCAACTATTGTATCTCAATGACTATAACCTCTTATATTTCAGTGACAAGCACCTATCATATTTCAGTGACAGTGAATTCTCATTAGTATCTCATTCACAATAAGTGACAAAGAATGCGTATTTCCCACATAACTACCCCTGTTTTCTATAGCGAACAACGATGACAAATATCCTTATCTCCAATATGTGTAAGATCAATTTGAGGACGTCACTATAACGTCACTATTTATAACGGCGTTTTGACGTCACCAGGGTTCTAAAAAATGCATATTGCTTAAAAAATAGCTTAAATCGTTGGCAATGTGAGAAAAAGAATCTGTCACTCGTCGATGTTTAAGACAAGTTGATCTCTAACTCGTCTAAAATAGAAAAGTTATTAAGCTCGCCAAGGCTCGCTTAATAACATTTCAATTCTAGACTCGTTTGAGATCAGCTTGTCTTAAACATCGACACCTGACAGATCCTATATAGTTCAGAGATACGCAACTATCATATCTCAGTGACAATGAGATAATGTATCAATAACAAACAACTTTCATTTGTCAGTGACAATTAACTCTCATAATTATCTCATTAATAATTAGTGACAAAGAACTTTTATATCTCAGTGACAATGAACCTTCATTTCTCAGTAACAGTGAATAAATATATCAATGATAGGTAATTATTATATCTCAGTGATTATAACCTCTCGTATATCAATGACAGGGAACTAAAGCTATAAAAAATTGTTTTCGGTCAATAACTTCAGATTGGATAGACAAATTATGACCAAACTTTGTACCAGTATTTATTTTGCAAGCTTGCTTACATGAAGTCGTAGCTTGGGATTAGTCAGGGAAACCTTAAATCCTTGTTTCATGGCATTTTCACAATTCTTGTTTGCATTACGTTTGCCTTTCATGTGCGTTTAAAATAACTGATATCGTCTTCTCCTATGCAGCATATTTAAGTAAATGTTCACACCTTTCTAACGTAAACTACATGTATTTATGCATGTTAATGAATAAGATTAACATCCTATCTCTGCAGGTAATGACAGCGGAGTATATCAAATCGGTGACCATATAAATGTAGCTATTAAACTGTACGACGGCTACGGTAAACCACTAAACACAGGAGGTGCCATCTTAAGAGCCCGTATGTTTAACCTGTCCCGTAAGGCATACGCCACTGCTCAAATGACGGACCATGGGGACGGAAGTTACACGGCACAGTTTGAAGCCTTTTGGGCAGGGAAGTCGACGATCAAAGTGAAAATAGCGTACACCACAGAGACCATCAAAGCAATGTACAACATACGACAAAAGGTTGGTGCAATGGAGGGGACTTTTATTCACATTTAAACGCAATACAAAACGCAAACGCAAGGCAATCAAATCTATAAAAAAGAACGGTTATTGAAAACTATTTACGAATTTGTTTAATCTGAGGTGCAGACAATTTAGAGTCTGATCAACGCCGAGTGACCCGGAACATTGCATGACTCCAAGCGTGTGTTAAGAACAGAATTGGTTAAGAGCTTTTATTCGCAGTATAGCAGGGTTGTAGTGGTAAATATCAATACTATTAACCCTTTGAACCCTAGTCCCGCATATAGGCGTCCTTTTGAAAGAGTGTACATGTGAATAGTACACTCGTCCTATGCAAACAGTGAAGACCCAGATCAGAGGGCTCCGAAAGGAGCCCTCTGATCAGGGTCTTCACTGTTTGTCATAATGCCAAACATTGACAAAAACAACCCTTAAAGGTCAGAAATGGACTAGACTAAATTGGAAACTGCAATTGTCCATTTAAAGTTTCAGGGAGGAAAGAGTTAAGAGAGAAATACAGTCGAGCATACTACAATGCTCCCTCTCTACAACAACCCTCCCAACAACGACTCCCTCCTTACAACGACCCTTGTCGCAGTTCCCTAAACAGGACAATAATGTCTAACCTATTCACGGCTGTAATGTCGTCTGCTTAAAGGTGTCATCTGCTATTCTTATATATTGAACATTTTGACAGAAAAGGCTTAATGACGAGTGACACACATCGTCTGATCTTGATTCAAGCAGTTTGCAAATGTAAGTCAACTTTCCTCTCTATAACGACTCCCTCCAAACAACGCACAAAATTATTGTCTCCCATTAGGTGTCGTTGTAGGGAGGGAGTGCTGTACACACATACAACGCATGTTTACCAATACACCGTCTGACATAGAGCAAAGGAACGTCACACGAAACCGATCTCAATCTTGAAAAAGTCAGGGCTTACATGATTGGTTGAGTCATTTACATAATGGTATACTCGTATATAGGCTATTAGGTTGGAAACTTAAAGTAAGCGATTTGCAGTAATGCCGAAGTACACCATACAAGCGAATCGACTTCGTGTCCAAAATGACACGCAGGTGATGTAACAAGAATAGCATTTTCTGAAACAATGCTGTTATTCTATAAAACTGCCATTTTCCCACTAATATGCTGAGCGTGCTTACGTCTAAATACGTTTAGAGCTTGAAGGAGTAAGCTCTATCTCATAGCCGATCGTTCAAGAGAGGCACTATTGCAGCCCATATCAGTATTAAAAGAGGAATTCTATAATAATTACATGCAATACTAGTATGACATTAGAGATTTCCATTTATAAAAGCAATTGGCATTACTCAGACACCTATGTGCCCGAGTAATGTTAGCTTTTGGAAAGTCCTGTGTAAATTTTCTATAAGTCTTAGATATGTATCACACCACTCCTACTAAACAATGTACATGCATTTATTATATACCTACCAATGTTCTGCCCGAAATATTTCTGTATTTTATCGAACAAATACACCTTGACGGATTGAAAATTCCGTATTACCCATGTACCTTGTGTAATGGGAAAAGAACGTTTACTGTGTAGTCGGAAGTTCGGAACTACAGTAAAACCTCTCTATTACGACCACTAAATTATGTTAAGCATTAGGGTTGTTTCACTGTCACCTTGCTTTAAGCTGTCACCTCTCTATTATTTAATCAATTAGCATTCGTTTTAGTGGTCGTAATAGCGAGTATTTACTTTCACGCGCCATTCCCCGAAGTGTGACGTATGGCAAATCCCGTTTATTTATAGTAACGCTTGAAACATTTCTATCGTTTTTCATTTTATTTTTATTATAAGAGGTATATAATAAAAGGAACATTACTATACTTTGCATAGCTGATGTACCGGATCGGTCTCGTTGGATATAGCTTTTACACACACAACTCGAGTGATCCGGTGCATACGATATGCAAAGTATAGTAATATTCCGTTTGTAGTACTATTTGAGACATTTAATGCTAATGAAAGTACTATAGAAACAAAAGCACAGAAAGCATGTTTTAACTCTTTCATGAGGTTCATTTAAGGTTGTATGACTTAATAAATATCGATAATAATGTCAAAAAGTTTGGGTCCTGATTAGACGCTTAATGGCGTCATTGAGAGTGAAATTATTAAACACATAGATTTAAGCAAAACAAAAAATAGAAAGATTGTAGCTTAGATAAGCAGAGTTCAGACAAGGGGAGTATTCGTAAATCTAAATTCTTTATGTTCATTCAAAACCCTAAGGTGTGACCTCTCATCAAAATTATCTGTAAGAGACAGTTCTAATGCGTAGTCTCGACCTACTAGTCTTGTAGAAGCAGAACAAAATTGCAACTACAAAACAAACTGACACAGCATAACAAAACAAAAACAAAACATAAGCAAATCCACAAGATACATCAAACAAAAGGAACAGGAACAGCCCTCCCCGCTCCATGAACTGATAAGGCTTTTGAAATGGTTACATAAAACTGCTTGTCGTAGGTGGTCAGGCAGTGAGTTTCACAATTTTGGAGCACATGAGCCCGTTTTACTAAACAGCTTACGCAATTTATTTGCGTAAGTAAGAATTTTAAATTCTATGTTATATATTTTTATCATCACTTGCTACAAACAGCGAATAGCTAGATCAGAGGACGCGCTTTCAGCGCGTCCTCTGATCTGGCTATTTGCTGTTTGCAAACGTTTATGATCGAAAAATAACAGTTATACGATTTTGACTTACGCAAAAAAATTGCGTACGTAGTTTAGTATAACGAGCCCATGGAGCGGAAAGAGCTGCTGTCGTATCTAGTTGTTCTATATTGGGTAACAGATTGTACTTCGTTTGAGGGTACACATTTTGATTCGGGAAACATGTGGTATCTGAGAAAATTCCAAAATGAATGTGAGGTCAATCGGGATACGATTCTTAAAAAAAGTTTGTCATTGCACAATTTAATTTCTTTCTGTTTCTGTTTCAGTTACCAGGAGCAATGTGTATTTGGGGGACATTTTCAGTTGGCTCAATCAAGGAAAGCACACTCTGTTATCCAACACGGGACGCTTTCAAGCATTTGAACTATTCGAAGATTTGCAATTTAACTGCAATCAATTCTGGGATGCCATGGTACTGTGGAAAGCCAAGGAACGTCAACTTGCTGTGCGAAGACTGGACAGATGCCATATCTAGATGTAACCCAAAGCTGCCTTCTACACCATGTGACAAGATCATAAATAGCAGGTACAATGTTTACAATACAATTACATTTCCACTCGATATTGATAAGATATGACACAAATAATTGATGTAACTGTATTGTTTAACACATTCAGTTCTAACGACAAATACATCCACATACAGTGTATTTGTGACGAGTAACCTTTTCTCATGTAAACAATGTAGACCCTGATCAGTGGGCTCCTGTAGGAGCCTTCTTATCAGGGTATGCACGATTTGTCATTTTACAATGTATTGTAAACAAGAGGGCCATGACACTCGATTCGCTCACCTGAGTACATTGTTCCTAAGCTGACAGAACTGACAACATTTTGATAAACATGTACACTCACCCAAAAAAGTTCCTTTACACTTGTTTGTTAGATTATATCAATAGCTCGTAGGCGTTATTTTCAATCAGTTACGTTGTATTGTTGGATTATCGACGAGGTTTATTAATGCGTAGTCAAGCATAACCATACCTTTGCCTCTAAACGGATAAAACGTATTCATAGCGTTGCACGTGCACAGACGTGCATGATTCAGGTAGAGTCTCTACACACAACAAAACCTCACAAGCGATTAGTACAGGAAAACAAATCAGAGCTGCGATATTTTCAAAAAGGCCACGTCAAAGTGACGCAGAGCTGTTGAATATGCTACGGGCGGAGTTAAGGGTATCAAACAGACAATAATTTATAACGTCAGAAATAAGGTAACAATCTTCTGGTCTGACAGAGATATTCAAAGATCCGGTCACTCCCGTGTACAATGTTACGTGAGGACCGCATGGTTAAGTTAACCGCACCTAATCGATTATTGACAGCATTCGTCAATAATTGGCGATACGAGGTTCATGTACACACAATCATAAATCGTCTCAGACAGAACCTTCGCCAAATACGAGTCCGTCGTCCATATACTGGACATTCGTTACAAGAGACCTTTTTCCAGATTATGACGTTGACGTCTAGTCTTCGCCCGGTTTGTCACCCGATTAAAACCCAGTCGAGCACATTTGGAATGAACTTGTTCGACAATGCAGGTCAAATCACGACATTAACGCCATTGGTGACTAAAAAACGCATTCCAACTGGAATATCAGCGCCTTCCTAATAACGTTATGTGGAATGTGCACTCCATGAGACGACGTCTTCTGAGATGTATTCAGGTATATGGAGGCCACAGTGGTTATTGACTGTGAAATGAACACATTTCGTCAAAATATTTGGTATTTCCAACCTTTCCGGGTAAATTCTGACAAACTATTTTTTCGCTTAACTTTGTTTTACACCCCTATACATCGATATGAGTAAAAAAGTCATAAAAGGATGATAGCATTGAGACGAAAATCACACACTATCTTACAAAGTCTTGTAGCTCTTGATTTTTTTTAATAAACTTCTCCTTATCGATTGATTGGGAGGAAATATAAATGACTAATAAAGAAACTTTTTTGGCTAGTGTAGTTATAAAGACGCCACGAAATGTCGCTAAATGCCATGCTTGCTTATAGGTGACCTAAATATAGGTGAATATAGGAGATAAGTGTGAGGTTGGGCGCCCCTAAACCCAGGTTTAACCCCCCAGTGGTTGTTAATGGTTAATTTATAATTAATTATTGATTGCTGCTGACCGTACCAAGGCGGGCTTTATGTTTGTCTTGCGTTTTGTTTTCTGTTTGGTGTGTGGGTGGGTGTATGGGATTGTGTGCATGTGTGTGTTATGGTATGGCTGTGTGTGTGTTCTGCTTTAGAGATGGGTGTATTGTTTGTGTTGCGTTTCCTGCTTGAGTCTTCTTTCGTATTTAATTGTCAAGATAATTATTCTGAATAAGATTCATTACGCTTGGGTTTCAATATAGCCTCATGTGTGTTTGAAAGTTTTCAAACTATTTAACCAAAATGACCTATTTTTGACCTGACAGAGGTATTCATACATGAGCAAGCTTTTGCCTTGGCGATTATTCTGAGCAAGTTTTGTACATTTTGGGCTAAAGGCATGGCCTGTAAAATGTTCAGAAGCCATTTCCTCGATTTGCTCTACTGACCTACCTATTAGACTCACACACACCATATCTATACTTGACATAAATTTTGTAACTATGGTTATTCTTAGCTAGTTTCACGAAATAACACTTTAAATGTAGGCCTTAGAGTACTCTGAAGCTTTTCCTATGAATTGATCTACTGACCCACCTTTTAACCCAAAGTAATTCGTATTTCTATTGTGTGTAGACTTTGTCAAGGTGATCGTTCTAAGTAAGGTTGGTATAATTATGGCTAAAATATGGTTCCCAGAGTGTTTAGGATATTTGCCTATGTTTGACCTACTGTTTAATCCTACATAACCCATATTCACACATTGCCTTGCTGTTGTCAAGAAAATCATTCTAAGGAAGTTTCAAGAGGATTGGGCTAACATTATGCATCCTCTATTGGCCAAAAGCTTTTTTCTGCAATTTGAACTAAGGACCTCTTTTATGATCCGACATACTCTATATTCATGTATGATCTAAATGTTATCAAGGACAACTCTCATAACGATATAGCAAACAATACTACTTCTAGAAGGTTTTAACTTTGAAAGTATTTTAATTGAGAAATACATCGGTGAAAACCAATGAAACTGGACCAGTGTTTTTCGAGAAGATGTTTCTTGATTCTATGCATAGTTGTTTCTTGATTCTATGCATATTTGTCATGGCAGTAGGAGAAATTAACCCACCTAGAAACTTTTAACACCCTTTCGTTCCCTCAGCTACTGATGCTTCTAGTGAAGTCTGGTTGAATTTAAGCCCATGGTTGCAGAGAAAACGTCGTTTAAATAATGTTAGCGTACGCTGGACGCTGGACACTTGACGACAGAGGATGGACGCCGGATGGTAGGCGATCCTAATACATATAGCTCAACTTAGGTTCAGATGAGCTAACAAATGACTGTAAATAAACAAAAACGGTGTATCCTGAATCCGAAATTGGAATCGTTTATTAAAAAATTCACGCCTGAATAAATTAAAACTAAGGAACAACTTTTTTCATGTGAACGATTTTGAGGCCACTATGCCCCTCTTGTCCATTAGTTAAGAGAGTATAGCTACTCTTGCAGGATTGGCAAAGATATAAATACAGCTTTAGAAGTACATGTGTCTGGAGAAAACACAGGTGATGAAGAAACACTGACTCTTCCACAATCGCCGTGTAAGGACTTTAAGGTGGCGTCACTTTGGACAAGAAAACTTCCAACAGGCTTTATGTACAAAAACACATGGCACCTTAGGCATTGCAAAGGTGCGTATTATTCTGGTTCCCCGTCTTCTATATCTTCGATTAGGTGTCATTCACGGACTTCTCAAAATGGCTGACCCTAGCGTAAGTTTGGTTTCGTGCTATAATTGTACAAAACTACTTCATCAGTTTTGATAATCATGAAAAAACGTTTGATCACGGTTAACTGAATTAATTGAACCTTGATTAAGTGACATTTATTGACCATTTATCCGAATTGTGTATCCTCTGGATATTTATGAAGAGTTTATTTCAGCTGCTCCATTGGTGAGCAAAGGTGAATATACACTCAAATGGTTTTATTTTGTTTAACGTTACTGAATTATGGTGTTAATATCAGATGATCAATCATTTTAAACAACCTTTCTTCTTATCTTCAATGTAAAATCTTACCCTACGTATTCCGCCATTACGCAGCCCGTGCCTGACCTTTGATCTATGAAATAGTCAACACCGAGACGTGACTAAGGTGCGTTTATAATCAAAGCATTTCTATGACGACTGTCACAACTTCCTTGAATATTATAATAGGAAACATGATTCTGGGATACGTTTTGATAAAGTAATTAAAATCGAGACTTTGAATTATGTTACTCATTACTTTTATCTTCATTTACTAATAGAAGGAAAGAACAAAACTGACAATGACTAGCAAAACTTTCTGAGCAATATGTCATCCGCTGTATGTTTGTTCCATTTTCATTTTCACAAGTCTGGCACAAAAAGTGAAATCAACAAGAGCGATCACACATGTCATTTTAAATGAATGTAGCAACACAGGCAAATAGTCTAATCACACATATTACTCTAAATAAATATAGCCACATAGGCATAAGTTTAGCCGCGCAGGTTAAGTCAAATGGATATGGCCACATATGCATTAAGTTCAACCATATGTCTAAGATATCCGTAGTGGAAACGTATACAGCTTGCAATGAGCTGTATTCATGATATTTGTGATAATATTTCAATATGTATTCATGCATACAGTTTATTAAATATTGCAGGTCTAGACTCTAAGCATCTGTTTTCGTGTTTGCAAAACAGAACATTCCTGCTCTTTGGGGACTCCACGATGCGACAATGGTATATGTACGTGAGGAAACGGTGGATATGTAATCAAACTACAGCAGAGTGGACGACATATAAATGGCACAGACCATCGGCATGTGAAAACAGAATGTATAACTTTACTGTTGAGTATTATTTGCATAGTGAGCCAATGTCTATTAGCGGCCCTGTTAGATATTCAACTTCCTCGATTGCGCGGTACATAGATAGAATTGATGATAACGAACGTGTTGTTGTAGCGATTGGTCTCTTTGTGCATTGTACACCCTATCATCACACAGTTTTTAGGCGCAAAATACACATTATACGGCTCAGTGTTGCAAGTCTGTTACGCAGAAATCCATTTGCTAAAGTTTTTATTAAAGGGCCTCATACATATTCAATGGGTGGGGATAGGGCCGACCGATTTTTGGATTATTACGGGTTCGTTTATCGACATATAATGTTTGACGAATTCACAGGTTTACATGATAAAGTTGTGTTTCTTGACTATAGCGATATCACTAATGCATTGGCTGTCAAAGATGTTCATCCCCCAGATAATGTGGTTGGTGCAATGGTGAATCAAATGCTGTCGTATATGTGCTGACTGTTCAAACCATAACAGTCGAGAATCTGCATATATGCACATTAAACGTCATTTTTCTCAATGGAATTGAATGGGGTCAACGTTATTCGTTCCCAATATTTACATTCGCCCCATTCAATTCAATTGAAAAAACGACGTTTAATGCGTAAAGACGCAATTTCTCTTTGGGCCGGGACTTGTGGATACCTTTCTCAGAGGAGGCGGGGCTTATGAATCTGACCTCCCCGAATCATTTTGTTGCGTTTCTTCAGTAATGCAGTTATGGCTGTTCCTTTCAGGGTACACATTATTCGTGTAACAAACATTTCTAATAATTAAACATACATGCATTCTAATAAAATGTTCATTTAATATTAGAAGCGTTTATGTCAAAACTACCATATCCATTGGAAACAGTTAGGAACTGCTTGGTCAAGACCATAAACTGTTTGCTACGAAGGTTTAACCCATTTGCGCCCAGTGGATTCTTCCATGTTTATATATAGGATTAGTCCATTTTATCAAAGGGATGCCTGGTCAAAGTTTTCATTTTCATTTTGTTTTATACTGAAATTCCAATCAGCAAACAGTGTAGATAATGCGGCGTCTGATCAGAGTCTGCACTGTTTGCCTATGTCACATATATGGGATCGTGGGCTCAAATGGATTAAACAAAATGTAAGATAATCAAAATCAATGTATTTTACTAAATAAATTTTGATGCAATGTATTTGCTTTTATTTGCGCTGAAACGTGAAAAGGAAAACGTCTGGATTCAAACTGTTTCATGGCCCCTGAACCGCTGACCATAGTGACACTAAGATTGGTCAAGTGATTTCAAAAAAGAAGATTTTAAATTTTTACCGATGTTATAAGAAAAAATAAAACCTCATCCAAGTTGGTAGTCATGTTTGTTAAGCTAAAAAATGATTAGAGAAATCTGGTTGAGTGTCACCGATGAATCGTTTTGTGTAATATTACTTTCATATGGCAAACGTGGTTAAAGATAAGATATGCAACGGACCAAAACAATTTCAACAAAATTGGTAAAAGTATTCCAGAATTTACACTATACCAAATATAAAAAATCTGGCCATTTAAGTTTCAGAGTTAAAAGCTGATTACAGATTTCACTATATAACTCATTGTAAAAATATGAACCTGGGCCGTGATCATTTTTGACCCTGGGTCATAATTGAATTATCTTGATAGGGGAATCTTTAGATGATACTGTGTGCTAAATATCTCAGTCCCTTGTTGTTAATGATAAGAATATGTTTGAAGATTTCACTCTGTAACTCTATGACCCAAGGAGCGGGACCAGTTTTGACCTAAAGGGAAAACTAATTAACAATATTGATAGAGGACATGCAGATGATATTATGTGCCAAGTTCTAGTGCTTGTGGATTTTTAGGAGGAGATGTCTAAAGACTTCACTATATATAACTCTATCTTAATTCGTGACCCGACTCCACAGACATTATTTCAACAACTTTGATAAAACCTATAGACGATGCTATTTGAAACATATCTAAGCTCAGTGTACTATGCTGTCTGACAAGAATTGTTAAGTTTTCACTGAAAAATCTATTTTAGCTCAGGTGACCCAGGTATGCAACAGACAATAACAAATTAAACACTCTAAGTTTAGGACTTAAAGACGATACACCATGTCAAATATTAAAGCTCTGGTCATATTAGTCTCAGAGGAGATGTTTGAAGATTTCCGTATATAATTTTATGTAAAATGGGGACCCCCGGTGTGGGACCAATTTTGACCCAAGGGGCAATATTTGAACAATCTTGAAAGAAGACTTATGGATGAAGCTATGTGCAAAATACTTTTCTAGCATAGCTACCCCTGTTTTCTATAGCGGACAACGATGACGAATATCCTTATCTCCAACATGTGTAAGATCACTTTGATGACGTTATTATAACGTCACTATTTATAACGGTGTTTTGACGTCACCGGGGGGGGGGGGGGGTTCCAAAAAATGCATATTGTTTGAAAAATAGCTCAAATCGTTGGTAATGTGAGAAAAAGAATCTGTCACTCGGCGATGTTTAAGACAAGTTGATCTCAAACTCGTCTAGAATAGAAAAGTTATTAAGCTCGGCAAGGCTCGCTTAATAACATTTCAATTCTAGACTCGTTTGAGATCAGCTTGTCTTAAGCATTGACTCATGACAGATCCTATATATCCCAGTCAGCACACCAATATCGGATGGATATCTAAAATGATATCGGTCGGGTGTCGTTTTGCACATCGTTTTCTGGTTGGATTGATACCGTTGTCAGACGGATTGAGATCGGCCCGCCATCGAATATATGTCGGACAGATATTAAAACAGATATCAGATTGATACCAAACCGATATAATTTCAGCTGATGATTGGAATGTCAAAGGTTTGTCATTAAAAATACTGATCAAATCCGCCAGATGATCCGATTTATATTGGATTGTCATTAAAAACCCCTGATCAAATGCAGGCATATATCCAATGATCTGCCCAATGATCGGATTGATATAAATCAAATCATCAGCTGACATTATATCGGTTTGATATCAAACTGTTATCTATTTTGATATATGTTCGATATCTGTTCGATGGTGGGTAGATACCAATCCAACCATAAAACGATGTGCAAAACGACAATGACCGATATCACTTGAGATATAGGGCCGATATCGGACCATATCGGGCTGATATCCATCCGATATGGGTGTGCTGACTTGGATATAAGCTCTGAATCTTGTGATTTTGACATGAAGATTTTTTAAGATTTTTCTTATTTTTTCACTTCGGTTGCCATTGCAACCAGAGTAATGCATTGTATCAAATTCGTTGAACAAATTTGAAAGAGCTTGACCCCAGGTACATTCCGGAAAAGTGTTGTTGCAATCAGGCATGTTGTAGAATGATCTGTTAACCCCTTCACCGCCCGTGACGTCATCACATTTAACACTTTATCGTCTGTTTTTATTTCTTAAATTTAAAGTTTAGGTATTTTGACGTAAGAAATATTGAAATGAGTGTCAAACAGTTTGTATCCTGATCAGACGCCGCGTTACGCGGCGTCTGATCAGGATACAAACTGTTTGCAAATAGCTACTGTACTCGGGGTAAGGCAGTGAAGGGGTTAAATGAAATTCTTGACGCACGACGCACGCCAACGAACCCGGATGTTGACAGACCACGAGCGCTCGCCATGGGCACTTCGTGGCTGATTGGGATTCACTGCACTATTGGTCAGAACGACCAATAGAGCAGGGAATGTTAGTCGTTCTCCATATATACGCCTTTATGCTAAACGAGTTTTGTCTAATGCAAACAATAATTACTTCTAGCCAGATCAGATTCAGTGTAACCCGTCGTATGATCAGGCTCAAATTTGTTTGCTGCTTATGTTCAAACAAGTCAATGTTTTGGAAACCTGTCATGGCTTAGATTTTGTTGGCGTTTCGATTTGATTAAACATGAAAGGAAAGCTTTAACTTTTCAATTATAAGATTTCACTGTGCACTATTTCGTGAGAAAAACTATCAGTATAGGGCTTCTTGTTGAAATACATGTCTTTAGGCTTGAAAGACACATATAACTGTGAGTCGTCAGTGAGTCGTCAGTGATGATCAAGATTATCATTTCTGCAGATTGAGCCGACAGGTTTTGTGTACAAGATGTAGTTTTCGGTCCAAGGACTAGCCCCTGTGACACGTTTTATTATTTAATATGAACTGGGTTGGATAATTCTCGCTCTACTGCGCTTTTTCGTCCCTTAAGTGAAGTTCTAATGACTTTGAAGTCTTTTCACGGCGACTGAGTAATGTGTCATAAGCAATTGTGTAAAATGCGGCTTATAGGTCAAGCATCACCGGAATTATAATTTCTTTTTTGTGAAGATATTGAAGGATGTCATTTGAACTTTGATAAGAGCAGTTTCAGTAGAGTGATGCTTACGATATGCTGATTGATGCTCCTTATGTAGATTGTTAGTGATCAAGTGGGACTCATTGCGTTTGTATACTACATTTTCTAATACTTTGGAGAGAATTAAATGGCAGATTTGATACCGGCCTTTAGTTCTTAGGCTCACTTGTATCTCAATATGGTTTCTTCGAAAGAGGTCTTACATATGACGTTTTGAATTATTTTGGAATATACCCATTTTCCAGTGAAGAGTTAAAGAAATTTGCCAATGACGGTAGGAGCTCATCACGACAAGACTTTAAGAGCCATGTAGGTATTAGGTCGAGTTCATAGAACTGACATTGTGATGCCTGGAGGATCTTCCCAATTTCCTCTCCTGTCACACGGCCAAAACTTTCCAAAGAACTCATTGAACGCGACGTTTCTGTGGTGACTGGACTGAATGACGTTGAGTCAGGGACAATGCCTGTCCGTATTTTGTCTACTTGTACGACGAAGAAATCAATGAAATCATGCGTAAGTTGTTTTGAAGACGAATTCATTGGCAACGTGATTTCACTGTTTGCGCTTAGCAGACGCTTAGTTACGTTGAAAAGACACTTAGCGTCCTGTTGACAGGTATCTACTTTCTCTGTGTAGAAATTGATATTTGACTTCGCTAACAAATTGTTTACTTTAGCACACTGATTTCAATACAGTTGATGATCAATTGTGAGTTTAGATAGTTTCCGCTGTCGCTCCAACTTGCGCTTGAACTGTTTAGCGTCGTGAAGTTCCTGTGTATACCATGGAGTTATGATCTTACCGCACACAGGTGTATACTTATTAACCAGAGTTGTACGTTCCTGTGTCAGGGATGCCATAAGTTGATAAAGAAATTCCTAATACAATGTATTTCAACTTTTTCAATCTTTCAAGCCCGATTTTCCGAATTATACCATAGTCTGTTTCTAGTATTTAAGACACGTGATGCTCAAAGCAGGTTGAAAGTAAAGCTTTATTTTCAGCCCGCTTTAAGCTTCCATCTGTTGGAATAAAAAAATCCGAAGATTTCGGAAAAATCCGGATAAATGGCAGCTCTGCTGTGTATATACTCGTATACGGACAATTTCATCAACATCTTTCTTTTTGCGTATGTCGTGTGTTTTCAATGCGTTTGCGTTTCGTTTGTGTTAACACGGGAAAGAATAACGTCTTATACACTTTATATAATAAGGTAAACTACTAGTATTAAAGTTCGATTGCATGTACAGCGCTCCCTTTCTACAACGACACCCATTGGGATACACAAAATATGTGCGTTGTTCGGAGGGAGTCGTTGTAGGGAGGGAATACGACTTACATTTGCAAACAGCTTGAATCTAGATCAGACGCCGCGAAACACGACGTCTGATCTGGATTCAAGCTGTTTTCCACTCATTATAATGGGGGTTTCTGTCACGATGTATTACATGTAAATTTAAGAAAGCCAGCAGGCGTCAGTTTTAAGTAGACTACTTTTGACATCGTCTTTAATTAAAATCAAAGAACATGTTCAAAGATATTGTGACAAGACTTACGAAAATTCTGGACTTAATCTGTTTTGGTCTATCAAAAACTCGAATGAAATTTTGACGAAGCTTGAACATAGAAAATACCAAGCTTGCAATATTAGTATGTATGACTTTTCAACACTATATACTACCTTACCTCATAATTTAATGTTAACCAGGGTTGGGGAAACGGAAAACTAATTCAGTCCACAGTGCCGGTTCATTTATTTGTAAGACATATACAAAGAAGACAGCCTGAAAAGGTTAAAACCAAGTCTTAACATACAATTACAGTTGTTGCAATTAAGTATAAATTTGACGCGTACAAAGACAAGTTTCCGTAAGCATTAAATAAATATATATAGTTCGTAAAACATTCAATTGCTAAATATAAATCTTACCAGGCAATGGTGATAACTACTCCAAATGTTTGTAGTAATAAAGTAAGACAACTTATAGTCGATCGATCTACATCGATCGACGTCTAGTGCACGAGTGGCGGTGAATGTTAAGGATTTAGAGCCGTGCGGGACAGGGCTATTTTAAGTAACAAACAGGTGCTTTCACTTATTCAGAACTGGTTTTACGACTCTCACACAACCAATGGGAAGGATGAACGTAGTTGTTATTTATGGGTGGATGGATATGTAAATGAACTGATGACGACAAAAGGTCAGTTGTGACAAGCATAAACATAAACATAAATGACCTGGCTGACATACTCCCCCTCTTGGAATAAAAGACTCCTGGCTTTTTCAGTAAGTGAAAGTCAAATCAACCGTGACAATAACATAGTTGTCAATTTAAACTATAAAATAAGCTTGCAGTTGCCACCAAGTACATAAGATATGAAGAATGAAATAATGTATGAGTTATGCTGTTATGCTGTAAACAACCACTTCATGATAACGACCAAACATACTAAAACACCTGTTTAACTGAATGAATTATGAACCGGACTGATTTAAGTGAAATACATGTTAATTGTTTACTTCTACTTATCAAACCACAAACATTATCTATGAGAATACAATGCTCCAAGTATACTTGCAATACATGTACTAGGGTTTCTATCATTACTGATACATATGCATTTCAATGCTTAATGTCTCTCTATAACGTACGTCTCTACTATATATATTTTGATATACACCGATATCATTAGATATCAGTTTCTGTTAAGTACATTGTTGAAAGCTACCTTTTTAGGTAAACAATGTTTAATGTTTGGGTTAAACACAGACTATACATAAAAATACACTCACTTTGAAAGTAAGAAACACACAACTGGGCTGTATATCTGAATGATATCCGAAATATGGACACATATCAATCCTAAACAAAATATGGGAAACTATGCTGTAGGATTGGCGAAACCCATTCACCATACCTGTCAGGTGGACGTGTTGACCTGACAGGACGCCTAGACACCTGTGGAGAATGTGTAAACAGAGTCTGCGGAGGAGTAATCGTAGGCTGAGACATCTGCAGAGGAGTAATCGGAGGCTGAGACATCTGCAGAGGAGTAATCGGAGGCTGAGGCTGATATGCCTATGATGTAGGGCCATTCACCAGAGGAGAGTAAACCTGAGAGACCCCCTGAGAATAGGGAAAAGTACTTTCCGCTATGGAAAACTCACTAACGGCTGGGGTTACTGGGATACAAGTCTGTACCTTCTGACGAGTAGACCTTCTCTGCGGTATTACATACCTCGGAACTGAGGTTGTTGACCCGGTGCTGGAAGAAGACTCGTCAGAAGAGGAATCAGACTCTGACACAGGGATCACCTTACGTGTTGGAACCTTTCTGGAAAGAACTCTGCTAGATTTTCTCAACTCAGCCAAGGTGTCTACAGATGGCAGGGTATTAAATAGAAGTAACATATTTCTATGTAGCCTTCGGTGAGGACCTTGACCACTTTCCCTCTGGACATCATAGACTGGCAGGGTTGGATCAGGAATGGAGAGACGTCCTGTTCCCACTTGTCTGCGAGTTTATGTTTACCCTGATGTCCTACAAGTCTAACAAGGACTCGGTCACCTACTTCAAGCTTGGAGGCAGAGACCCTGCGGTCATAGAGCCGCTTACTCCGGGCTGCAATCTTACTGGCTTCTTCTGCTGCTTTTTGGTAGGCAAACTGTAGACGTTGGCGCAGTTTACTGGCATACGATTGCCTGTCCAGATCACCTTCTTTCGATCCAGTGCCAAAAAGAATGTCAATGGCTATTTTGGGGTGCCAACCAAACATTAAGTAGTGGGGAGAGAAACCTGTTGCCTCGCTTCTAGTGGCATTGTAAGCTTGTACCAATGGTCCTACATAAGACTTCCAATCAGCCTTTTGTTCAGTGTTCAATGTGCCGAGCATCTTAAGGAGAGTCTGGTTGAACCTTTCACAAGAGCCATTACCCATGGGGTGGTACGGCGTGGTCCGACTCTTCATGGTTCCAGCTATCTTGCAGAGCTCCTTAATAACTTTGCTTTCAAAGTTTCGGCCTTGATCACTGTGCAGACGCTCTGGGAAGGAGTAAAACTTGATGAAATGCTCATACAAGGCTTTGGCAGTGGTTTGTGCAGTTTGGTTTCTGCAGGGTATTGCTTGCGCATACCTGGTAAAATGGTCCGTTATAACAAGGATATGTTCGAATCCCCCCTTGGACATTTCTAGAGAGAGAAAATCCATGCAAACAAGTTCCATGGGTCTAGTCGTCGCAATTGGAACCATTTCCGCCAACTGAATAGGAGACTTACGCCTTAAACACCTAGCACAGTGCTGAACTCTACTGTTTACGTCTTGCTCTAGACCAGGCCAATAAAATCTCTGACGGGCTAACCAATTGGACTTCTCCTTACCAGGATGACCAACATCATCATGTATGCCTTTCAAAGCCAGGTTCTGAAATGCAACAGGAACAACAAGCTGCTCCAATTTGTGCCCATTCTGCACCGTGGTTCTGTACAAAACGTCATCTCTCAATGAAAAATGATCCCATTGTCTAAGATATTTCCTAACACATTGAGATTCCTGCTGGAGCCTTCTCCCTCTGGGGTGAAAACCACGACGCAGAAGATCCAAAACTCTTGACAACACTGGATCCCTAGATTGTTCGACAGACCAATCAATACCAAGATTGGGCAATTGATCACATTCTTCCCTGGCCACAGGAAGAAGATTACCAGTTGCAACACTGTCAGCAAGAGATAGATCTGCTGAAACAGCCTGACAAATGGCCTCAACAGTTTCTGGAACAATAGGACGACGTGACAAAACATCTGCATCTGTATTTAGTTTACCAGCCCTGTAAGACAAACTGAAGTTGTAATTTGACAATGCTGCCACCCAGCGATGACCTGTAGCATCCAGCTTGGCTGTGGTTAGTACATAAGTGAGAGGTTTATTATCGGTCACAACAGTGAAAGTAGATCCACAAAGATAATCATGGAATTTCTCCGTGACCGCCCACTTAAGAGCCAAAAACTCAAACTTATGTGCAGGATACTTTTTCTCACTTGGTTTGAGTCCACGGCTTGCATACGCAATAACCCTTTCAGCACCATCCTGAGTTTGGTACAAAACAGCCCCTAAACCAGAACCACTACTGTCTGTATGCAAAGAAAACGGCAAAGAATAGTCAGCGAAAGCTAGAACAGGAGCAGATGTCAGCTTGCCTATAAGAGTATCAAAAGCCGACTGCTCAGCAGAGCCCCACTTCCAGATAGAAGACATCTTTCGCTTCTTCCTTGTGCTTTTTCCATTTGTGCAATGACCCTTAAGCAAATTGTTTAAAGGCTCAACGATGCTTCCGTAATGAGAAATAAACTTCCTATAGTACCCCGCAAAACCTAAAAACTGGCGCAACTCCTTGACAATTCTGGGCACAGGCCAAGTTTTTATGGCTGAAACCTTCTCGGGATCTGTATGAATGCCTTCTTTGGAAATCACATGACCAAGATATGTAATTGAGCTCATAAGAAGCTCACATTTAGAAGCCTTAAGCTTTAAACCATGTTCCTCTAGCTTAGAAAATACATTTTCAAGTCTAACCAAGTGCTCATCAAAGTTCTTAGAAAATATCAAGATATCGTCAAGAAAAACAAGACACTCTTTGAGATGCAGATCGCCCATTGATCGCTCAATCAACCTTTGGAAACAGCTCGGTGCGTTGGTAAGCCCAAAGCCCATTCGATTCCATTCCCAGAATCCTAGATTCCCTACACTGAAAGCAGTCTTAGGCTTGTCCTCCTCCTCTACCTCTACATTCCAATAACCGGAACGAAGATCCAGCTTACTATAGAGTGCTGAGCCAACTAAAGAATCTGTGATGTCGTCAAACCTTGGAAGCATATACGCATCCTTCCTGGTTTTAGAATTTAGAACGCGCCAGTCAATGCAGAAGCGTAAAGTCCCATCTTTTTTCCGAATAAGAACTACATTGCTTGACCATGGACTCTCAGATTCCCTAATAACTCCAGCATTAAGCATTTCTTTAAGATGCTGACGAACCTCAGCGTACATTCCAGGTGGGATCTTGCGATAAGGCATCTTAAATGGCTTTGAATCCTCAAGTATAATCGTGTGTTTCAACAAAGAAGTGCAACCAATATCAGTTGGACCTGTAGAGAAGATATGCTTAAACCTGCCCAAAACCTGTTGCAATCTCAGTGACTGCTCAGCTGTTAACCCTTTTTCATTAACCTTAATTCCAAGACCATCGATTAAACCAGAAGGTAAAGATGAACTACTACCATTACTTTCAGACATGCTTTCCGACATTCCCGAATCACACAGATTGTCAACCACAGTGACCTCTGACAACTGACAGATAGACGTTTTTGGAGAAAAAGTCAGGGGCTTGGCTGTCAAATTGCTCACTTTTACTGAAATCTTTGAGCAAGAACCAGACTGTTTTAGATTCACTACCCTGGGACATACAATGTAACCTGGGTTACCTTCAAGAGGAGTTTCAGTGATCACTTGCTGAACATCATGACTAATATTACGAGCTATGCAGTTGATGGTAACTGTAGCATACGGCGGAATAACCTCACCATGGCTGCTAGTGACTTTTGCCTGATATACGTCACACTGTAAACTATCGATTGCCAAATTCCAACCTTCAGACAGTGCACCACTAAACGAAGAATCCCTTACTAGGCGTATAACATTTGTGCCAATGATTACAGGACAGTCTGCTGAAAACTTTGTATCGGAAGTGACCAATAAAGGAACATCCAAAGATAAAGGACACTGAGGGATTCTAACTCCACATTCAATGTAACCAATGTACTCAAGAGCACAACCATTCGCTGTAGAAAGCGAAACTAATTTATCCAAAGGCAAAATGTCAGGGGTTGGACACATAGACCTACAGTGAAACCTCCGAATACCGAACCTCTCCGGACCAAGGAAAAAGTTCGGTTTTCAGAGGTTTCCAGTTTAGGGAGGTTTTTTCAAATGAACAAGAATTGATCCATATGTTTATGAACTATCTGTGTTCTTAAAGCATGCATTTACTATTAAATAGCATTAATGATATATCAGGTACTGTAACATAATAAAACTTAAGTTTTTATAACGCAAACATGCAAATGCATTTACGTAATTTATGTTTCAGGCAACTAATGTCTATTTTGCCCATCATCTATTATGGAAAATTTCCATCTGCTTTCTGACAGTTTTCGTTTTTGTTTAAAGTGTCTTTCATGATTTTTAACCCTACTCCAGCTTATTAGCATATATTGACATTTTTTTATTTGAAAAAAAAAAAAACTTAAAAAAACCCCAACCCCAGACTTGGTGCAGATCCAGATCACTCTGGCCCTGGAGCAGAAGCTGTTAGCACACATACCTACATCCTGTTTACTGCTGATTAGATTATGACACCTTTTATGATAACACATGTCACCCACAAATGGCTGTGATTTCAACTGATCCACTAAAATCACAGTGTCAAACATGCTTGTGTATTACATTTTGCAATAGGCGTTCGGTTTTCAGAGGTAGATTTGTATAGAAATAGTCTGAATTTTCAAAACAAATTGTTCGGTTTCCGGAATTCGGAGGTTCCGGTATTCGGAGGTTTTTCTTATATAGAACAAAGAACAATATTTTCGGGACCAAAATATTTGTTCGGTTTAGGGAGAATTCCGGTTTTCGGGGGTACGGTTTTCGGAGGTTTCACTGTATATGCAGATTCAGATAAAGTGGAAACCATCGCACCTGTATCAACTAGAGCAAGAAAACTCTGGTCGTTCAAAAGAACTTCAGCTGTATTGGGATTACCAATAAGTCTATCAAAAAGGCCAGTATTCTCTTCACCAACCTCTGTTTGGCCCAAAACAGAGGCGGTTAAGCATTTGGGGTAGAGTTCGAATTCTGGTGACCTCCGGCTCCATTCTGGTTACCTCCGGCTCCATTCTGGTTACCTCTGGCTCCACGATCTCTACCAAAACCCCTATACGAGTTTGATCTATAACATTGTTCAGGAGGCTGTTGTAGGAAGGAACACTTGGTAACAGCTGCAAGCATTAGTGTAAGGAGGGAATCGTTGTTAAGGGTGCATTAATGTCATGACTTTAAGAAATTTTCAAAGTATATGAAAACACTATATGATGGTTTTGTATTGAAGAGCTATTTAAGATGAATGAAAAATTAGAAAAAGTGTACATTTCGGTGAACAACAGTTGGCTCTACGGCCATGTAAAATTTACCCCACCCACTTCCTGTTATTTTGTCCTTTTCAAACAGCCCGCTTCATTAAAATCCATTTTAAATGAAAACAAATATGATAATTTGGTTTCGTGTTATTTATTTCCTATCTATGGTAGTATTTCTTCATACAAAAACTAATTTAAGAAAAAAAAGGCACCAAATGTGAAATTTATAAAGCTCTAAATATCATCGATATGGTACTTTTTTGTAAATTTTGTAAGGGGAGATAACTCGTTTTACTTTAATAACTCAAACTTTTCAACACTGACCTTCCAATTTCTTTTCATATTTTGAACTGTCTTAGCATGGGATTTCATCTGGTAGAATATAACAAAAAGTTTAATACTAGAACTATTTCATTTTCAACTTTTTTAATTTTTTTCATAAAATAAAAATCTAATAAAATCATGCCCTATACAAAGCATATTTTTGATATTCAAGGATCCATATTGTTCAAACCTGGTGCCTGCTTTGTCTAAATTTGGTTTCTATATGTGAAAATACCACCATAGACATGAAATAAATAATGAAAACCCAAATTATCATGTTTGTTTTGTTTTGAAATAAATTTTACTGAAGCTTGTACTCTGAATGGGTAAAATTTGAAAATAAACGTCCAAATTTGACATACCTTTTTCAAATCGCTGTAGCTCAAAAAAAGGACACCACCATATATATTTTTTTTCATTTTTTCATTCATCATAAATAGCTCTTCCAAAAAAACAATGTTAGAAAAAAGTTTGATACTTTGAAAAATTGGCTTATGACATTGATACACCCTTAAGAGGACCTTTTGTAAGAAGGGAGCACTGGGGAACAGCGACAGTCATTATGGAAAGGGGGTAATCGTTGTTTTCAGGACTGTTGTAGTGGGGAAGCACCGAGTCACAGCGGCTAGCGTTGTTGTAAGGGTGATAACAGATAACAGAGGGCCGTTTTAAGGGGAAACACTCGAGAACAGCGGCAATCATTGTTAGAATATAACCTACATTTTTAACCAATCAAACTGCCTGTTGCACCCTATTAAGTACGGCACTTAATCATTAAGTATTTTGTTGGGTTTCGACGTCGCGTGGTGTCTGCGCGCGCTATAGATAACTCCGCCTCGTAGCAACTAGTTGTAAAGACTGCCATATTTGGGCGATCTCACAGCCAGTTACGTGAGAATGATGTAGTCTTCGGCCAATGAAAATATAGGTTATATTCTAAGTTATTTAGAACATATTAAGTGAAATCTTAATGGTTAAGAAGTGGCCACTCGCTAACGCTCGTTACGCCCCTTCTTAATCATTAAGATTTCACTTAATATGTTCTAACTATAACTTATACAGAAGGCATTGTTGTTCAAATGACAGTTGTAGGGAGGGAGCAGTGTACAACACGTAGCCTCGAATAATCAGAATGGGTTAATAAAGCTACAATTGTTTAAAACGTCTTTACCCAGTACTCACTAGACTCTCGTGAGAAAAGGTTAACTACAGAGTTTCCTTCCTACAACGACCTTTCCAGTATCGATTCCTTCTTCACAACAACACTTGGCAATAACGTCCAACCTTTCCACGTCTACAATGACGTCTGCTTATGTTCAAATTTGTACAGCCAAGAATATGTACCGGAAGAAATATGTTCTATATCCTAGCAGATGGTAGCTTAAGGCTTTGAGTGGTCACCTGTTTTCAAAGCTAGAAATAGGCTAAGATGTAATGGGTTAATTTAAAACACAAATTAAAAAAGCAAAATTGTCTCCTTTTATTTCCCAAAAGACTACGATCTCCTCTATTAATTCCAAAATCAAATTAAATTCTGACGTGTCTGAATGTTACCTCACGGAGTGTGATTTTATGTCGATCATCCTATTAGTAAGAAGAGAAAATAAGTTGATATCTTCTTAGTAGTTTGGAGTCGTTTTCTCAAACCTGTAATGACATCAAACTATATTTGTATAATAAACCTGAAGTTGATTTAAAAAAAAAAAAAAAAAAGCAAAATACAGTATATACACGACAAGGCGGTTTATTTCAATTCTGTATAATGCGTTTGGGTGCCCAATGGGAAATAATCTTTGTTTACTACTTGGAACCAGCCCAGCAGTAAACCCGCCCTTTTACGCAGAAGGTACAGTCTGATGTAGATTCTCCAATGATGAATCGAAAATGTCAAAATGGTAAAATAAATCTGGATATCCAGCTAGAATCACAGGTGCTTGTATTGTATGTATGTATGTAGATCTAGATTGTGTAAACTTTTATTTTATTCTTAGTAGACTATGGTAACTCTGTATATGTATATAATTATACATATACAGAGTTACCATACCCTACTAAAACACATTTTTAAACGATCTAGATCTACATACACGAGTACAATACAAGCATTTGTGACTAGAATCGCATGATTTAAGCTAAATACTATCCAGATGAATTGCCTTCGAGGAGTACATACCGGTATTTACCCTGCTTATTCATAGTAATACATAAATTATTTTACCCTTCTTTTTCGAGAGGGATACATCATAATACATAAATCAATCTGCTTGTTGTAGGAGGGTACATACTTATATATATTTCACCCTGCTTGTATGACAAGGGTACATGCAAATTCATAGTTCACCCAGTTTGTTGTAGAAAGGTACATTATAATACATACTTCACCATTCTTGTTTGAGAAGGGTACATGATAATACATATTCCACTTGATTGTCGTAGATAGCATATGGTAGATAATAGTACTTATAAAATGTTCAATTCGTCTCTACAAACAAAGAACAAATTTACCGTGATATATCTAGTATGATATACCATGCTGTGAAAATAGTCCGTTGTGCATGCTCTTCCTGTGTCCGCCCTACGTTAAAACACAGTTTCCTCAATGTAAGGCATGTATCGTAATATTTCTTAGCAGATAGTAGCTTAAAGCAGGCAGAAATTAGAGCAGAATGCACCTTAATGCAAGCTTTCAACCTGTTTTAGTGGTCATCTTTGTTCAGAACAAAGTAAGCAACATTATACTTTTATAAGCCTCGTTTTCTAAAAGACTTGTTTAATAAATCCAATACATTATGAACACTCATGTAATATCCAATATACGAGTATATGTCATTCTGCCTGTTTGAGAATGGTACATAATAATACATATTTATCTGTTCTTATTTAAGAACTTCAAGTTCTGAGAAGGGTATATTATAGTATATATTTTATCTTGCTTGTCCGAGAAGTAACATAATAATACATATTTTACCCTGCTTGTTTTAGAAGGGTTCATAATAATACATATTGAACCGCTTTGAAATGCAGTACGTATGTATATGATCGTAAAAATAAAGTGCAAGTTTTGTAGAGATTTGTATCGCTTTTCAAGTTTTCCAGGTAGGGCTTCTAGCAATTCGTATCTGGAACTGTACTCATACGCACGATAGGGTAAAATCATAAATATCTTAATATGGTCAGAAAGGGGAAGTAACCGTAACTCTTTCACAAATGCCCTAAACTTACATGGGAGTTATACCCCTCAATCGAACAACAACGCCGCTTATTCTGTTCTATTATATATTCTAGAGAACAATCAACTATAGACAATCATTTGTTAGTACTTTTCTTCAATCAAAGAACAATAAAGTCAGTTTTAGAACAAGTAACGGAATTTCGAGTACGAGGTAGTGTTCAGGAAGTAAATCTTGGATGAAAGGGAAAGTCGTTAACATCGTAAACCTGTTGGGAAAACATTCTGCTTTACTTTAAGTGATCTATGCTACCGCCTATTAGAATATAAAGCTACATGAGTTTCTTATAGTACACATTCATGACTGTGTATATAAAGTGTAAGTTTGATTGCAGTAAAACCTCTCTATTACGACCACTAAATTATGTTAATTATTACGGTGCTTACGATAGGTGACTGCTTAAAGCAAGGTGACAGTGAAACAGAAAGCTCCTTTAGGAGCTTTCTGTTTCATTGTCACCTTGCTTTAAGCTGTCACCTCTCTATTATACAATCAATCCGCCTTCGTTTTAGTGGTCGTAATAGCGAGGTTTTACCACGGAATTATACAAGACGGAATAGCAACTAAGCGAAATTGAATAGGCGATTACCTGAGCTCTCGCGGCGATTGAATTTTGCGAGATTATGTGTCACGTGACAACATCTTCACTTTTTTGCTTCGTTGTCCGCGATTTCTGGCGTGAAATTTACCGACTCGAGTGTTTTTATTGACATTTTATAGGATTTAAACGACTATGTGGACATTCCTATCAATTCACGGGAATAAAAACCCGTGAACAATGCTTCGAAAACACACATTTATCATATTGACAACCGATAGACAGTCTCTTATCAAGTCTCGCGAGTCTCGTATCCGCCACACGAGATTTACGATATAGCGCGAGGTTTCGATTCCGTCAGTGTATAATTCTGTGATTTTACTGTATTTATGGAGTAGTTGGTTAATCTCGGACACATGTTTCAAGTAGTCCCTGCAGGACTTTTGTGCTACATTATCTTTTTAGATTTCGCCGTGTTTCGGTGTGCAGTCTAACATCTGGAAATGTTCGGCTTAGCACATCATCAGCGACGAGTATACTCATCGTTTACAAACCGGATGCAGTGCCAAAACCTACAGCGACCCTCCCAACAAGTATTCCCTCCCTACAACAGTGAGAGTCGCTGTTCCAAAAACACGACACTTACGCTTTCACTGCTGAAATATCGTCTGTTTAAACTTGACGTCTGCTGTTTTCAAGTTTCTCACAGTTCTGTATTGGACAATTTGACAAAAAAAACTAACCCTGACCAGACGCCGCGTTACAAATGTAAGCCAATATATGCTCTACACTCTAAGAGTACGGAATGTCCCTCCCTACCCCGGGTCTCCTACGTACAACACACACACCATTTGTCTCTCATTGGGTGTTGTTGTAGAGGGGACACTGTAAATATGAAGAGTACACATGTCCTTTGCAAACAATGTATACTCAAATCAGAGGGCTTAACCCTTTACCTGATAGCATTGTTTTTAGTATTGAAGATATGTGACTACTTAAAGCAGGTTGAAAGTAAAGCAGAATGCGCCCTAAGGCGCATTCTACTTTACTTTCAGCCTGCTTTAAGCTATTAACTACTAGAATAAGGAAAGTATTGAATATGACACATATTCATTACGGTATAATTTGGAACTATTTTCTTCAGCGGATGAATAAAATGAATGTGCTAAAAGTCGCTTCTATAAGGGAAAGGGTTAAAGCAGCAATCTGGTCAGGATCTGCTTTTTTTGACAGTTTGAAATATATTACAAAAACCTTCTCCTAGCAGTAACAAATTGACTGGACCATATTTGAAACTGGAATTGTCCATCAAAATTAAAAGAGTTTTAGTGGTTTAAGAGTTTGACAAGTTCCCTGTTATTTGAGGATTTGCTGTCATAAATCGTAGAATTAACCCTTTCACTGCCATACATATATTACGAGAGATTTTAACCCATTCACCATTTCATTGTCATCTACTTCAATTTTGTTGTCTGCAATATCGTTTCAAAGCTTAAAAATAGGCATTATGACAGAAGAATTTACAAAATAAGTTTCAAACAGTTTTGATCCTGATCAGACGCCGCGATACGCGGTGTCTGATCAGGATCCAAACCGTTTGCAAATGTGTTTTTAAGCGTCATTTAGAGCGAAGTGGTTAACTTTCAGTCGTCTAAGCTGCAGACAGCTTCATGCCGAACAAACATAATATCGGAAGCTCATTTAGATTGTTCCTGCCTATCTTTTATACCGCAATAAGCAGCCACATTTCCTTAAAATATCTTGTAACGTTTGGTTATTATAACCGATATCCAATAGATATGGTTGAAACAAATACATCATCTACAGGAACATATAGGTTTATTTTATATATATATAAAGGGTGTACATGTGGAACCCCTCCGAACCGGAACCTCTAGATACCGGGATTCTCTCTTAACCGGACAAATAATTTGTCCCCTTACCAACCCATCTTTATTTTAAAACAATTCTAAACTGGAAACCCTCTAAACCGAAAATTCATGTTATCCCCATACATGTCCCGTTTAGAAGGGTTTCACGTGTAGTAATTAATTCGAATATAAAATTAATAATTTGTAAATGTTGACCATTATTTTTATTGTCATAGTTTGGAGAATGATCAATTGCCGGGTAAAGGCCGATTTTTCAGACTTGTCCGAGTTATTCTTAGAACAGAATAGTTAATAATGGTAAATAGGTAAGAAAGGTAACATCGAATATATATTCAATACTCGTACACTTTCCTATTTGAGATAAGTACATGTATGATCCTCGGGCAGCATGAGACCGCTGCCCTAACTTTGCTGATACCCTATTCTATCCAAATAAACGCATTTATATACTAAAACTATAATTTCCATTGCAAACAGGTTGGAACCAGATCATACGCCGGGTAACCCGGCGTCTGAGCAATCTCCAACCTGTTTGCTATACTCAGATCAAAAAAATAGTTAAACTTTCTTAAAGTAAATATCCACAGTTCAGTGCCTGTCCTCTACTGTACATTACGCACAAAGATTACAGCTATCCGTATCTCTAACTGGCTGAGAAAACTCATCCCTTTTAAAGTTTTAAAGCCAGAAGAAGAAAACACTTATAACTGTTTGAAATGAAAATATATTTACTTTAGCATAAAAGTGTTTATTGGGGCGAAAACATCTTCTTCAATGGTTGACGTCACTAAAAGACGAACAATGTATTCTCCGTTGTATGTTAGATTTTATTATTTCCCAACAAAAGCGTGCGAACCCCAGAATTGACATCCATTACATGTATAAACAGCATGGAGCCAGATCAGACTGCGAGTATCTCGGCGAGTAGCTCGAAAAGAAAAAGTACTTGTGATTGTATTAAGAAATGAACTGGGTCGTTTTCTTTTGGCGATTAAGCTAGCGACTCGTGGTTAAATCGCCGATCATTTTCTGTCGTTTATTTCGCTTAAACGCCGAAAAAATCAGTTCATTTCATATATTTACAGTATATTTGCGGTAATGTTTAATATTAAATGAATATTTATTAGTATGCATGTGTGTAAAATCCATATAAGTTGTTGTTAACACTAATAATGTGTACCCAAAATGGAACAGCTATAACCGTATTACTGAAGCTGTGTACATTCGAACACAACAAATTAAGTTCAACTGCATATTCTGCTGAAAATTGTCGTCAGTTGTTTTTTTCTAAAGTTACATAAAGGACAGTTTGGCAGAACAAAAACTTATTGGCGAGTGACAAATAGCCAATTTCCCTCCCTTTACGAGCGTATATACTCAATTCCAAACGAAATTGTGCACTTTTTATTTTCAAGTATTTTAATATCTAGTAGACGTATCGATTTAAAATTTTGCACACACTAGATCTATATCATGTATATTAAGCATCCATCGATAACAAAATCTATTACTTAGTATGAAGAAATTTTATTTGATAGGGAAATGCGTTATTTTGCATTTTCTGCACGTGCAGCTCAAGGAAAATGCACATGCCACCGAAAAAGTCCATGAGTGTAATTCGTATACCTTATACAAAGAAAAAAAAACACATTTTATTTCACATCGGTACACAACGAACTTGCTGAGATTGAATGAAAATAGGCAAATTAGAGTCTTTGCAATGCTTATTCATAACTACAACGTCACTAACGTGAGTAGAACATTAAGATACCATAGAAACACACTCATTCGTTTGTTCAAACGTTCTCAACATACAAATGGAGTGGCAGATCGTCACAGACATTGCACAGTTACATAGAACAGCAGTTCAACAAACGAATGTGTTTTCAAACAGCGTCTAGTTCGGGGCCTTTGTGGGACATACCTTGAGAGTACGTCATTAGTCTTACTCTCAGAGTTACTTTGCAACTTTAAGTTTAACACTTCGTCTTTTCTCATTTAAAAACATCCACTTTAAACGACCGCATCTCAAACTCTGAAATATGACTGCCATATTGTTCATAAACTGATCTAAAATTTGGTACCAAATACATAGGGTTTCAGGAAAAATGCCAATAAATAATTACAGAAAACAAAGTGCACAGTTTCTTTTGGAATTGAGTATATATTCAGTTGAACTAGAGATAACTACAATTGAATTACTATGTTTTACTTTCAACCTGGTTTAAGTGGACACCTCTCTTCAATACTAGAAATATACCATAGATTAAAGGGTTTAAAGTATATTTGGTATCTCTTTTGATATTTAAGTTCACCGGTCTAGATCTTCTCTATTTGTTACAACGTCGTTTTATATGGGTTTTATATTGCCTCTATCTGTAGAATATTCATGTATAAATAACAAATATTGAATTCTCAGAAATACACTAATAGATTATTATTTTCAGTTTGGTATAAATAACAATCTTGAATTCTCAGAAAGACACTAATACGTTATTATTTTCAGTTTGATCTTTAAAATTCTCTAAGTAAACAGAGTAATCCCTGTGGAGAGCTCCTACAGGATCTGTCTTTTCTGGGTCAACTTTGTTTGCAAAAGGTTTACAAATACTGATTTTGTTCCCTTCTCACATGATTCGTGTTGTATGTATGTTAATTTTGTTTTCAGACAATATTGAAAATTGGTTTGTTTGTTTGTTACCAAATATGCAATCAACATGAAATAAAGTGGTTATTATTATTATCATTATTATTATTATCATCATTTTTGTAATTATTATTATTGTTATTATTATTATTGTTATTATTATTATTATTATTATTGTTATTATTATTATTATTATTATTATTATTACTAATTGAAGATATCAGTAATATCGAGTGACTAAATCCTAGAGACCTTATTATTATTATTATTATTATTATTACTAATTGAAGATATCAGTAATATCGAGTGACTAAATCCTAGAGACCTATCTTCCTTGGCGTGGTTCTAGGGATTTCTGTTTATTAGACCTAGATTATCCTCTCTGTCTAGAACTAAAAGGAAGGCAGGTCAGTGGTTTTAATCCCATGCGCTGCTTCGCAACGAATAAACGAAATCATCTTTCCTGAAATCATCATCATCTCACCCTCATCATTTATTGGCGCTATATGACCTATTTGTTCCGCAGTGCCGAAACCCCTAACTCATCCATCCATTCAAATGACTTAACGTGTTTGAAGTTATCTTTAATTAACTGAATAAGTCTTAACCCCTTCACTGCCTTACCCCGAGTACACTAGTAATTTGAAAACAGTTTGGTTCCTGATCAGACGCCGCGTAACGCGGCGTCTGATCAGGATCCAAACTGTTTTACACTCATTTCAATATTTCATAAGTCAGAATAACTAAATATTTAATTTGAGAAATAAAAGCAGACGACAATTGTTTAAATTTGATGACGTCATTACAGTGAAGGGGTTAAAACAGCCGTTCAAAATACATTCTGTGGTAGACTCTACTTTTCCAAAAACGGCGATTGTTCTCTAAAAATTAGTGTTATTACAAACAAATAGCAGCCAGATCAGAGGTTTGGTTGCCCGACGTCTGATCAGTTTTCAAACTGTTTTCAAATAAAGAAAACCGGCGGATGTAGTCTATGGGGTAGAGCGTCCGATTACGACGTCAGGGGTCGTAAGTTCGACCCCCACCAGACCAAGTCCGGGTTCTCTGTATCCGATCCCTTCCCTCTGTGGCGTCCAATTAGCCCATAGGTGGCAGAAACGGACGTTAACAAACATAACAAACAAACAAATAAAAAAATTGGTAGACAATAGTTTCATACAGCTATCAATTTCCGAACTTTATTGCATGGCGCTTACGATTCCGTTCGTTATCACGGGACAGAAAACAACATCTATCCCACTATCAGACTTAGCCCTTTCGCTGCCAAATTGTTCGAGAGATATTTACCCCTTCACCGTTTCATTGACGTCTGCTTCAAGTGTGTTGTCTGCAATATCGTTTCAAAGTTGAAACATAAGGCAAAATGAGTGAAGAAATTTCAAAACGATGGTCAAACAGTTTGAATCCTGATCAGACGCCGCGTTATGCGGCGTCTGATCAGGATCCAAACTATTTGCAAACGCGCTTTAAAGCGTCATTGAGAGCGAACGTGTTAACATTACGGATTCTGTAAGCACTTGACCTCATTTGCCGACAAATGCCACATCACTTTCATTTAAACCAGTAACCCAGCGTCCGATCAGGAGCCAAAGTATTTGACACTGATTTCTTAATTAATTTCTTCAGTCAATATTCATAATAATTAAGCTGACAACTAGTTTAATGAAGACGATAATATGGCGCTGAAAGGGTCAAATGACGGACATATTCTCAAATATTGACACAGACTAATGAGCGTCAGATCAATACAAACTAATGTTTCCTCTGTCTTCATTCCTTGACCTTTAGATTCTACTGCGACTAAATTGGTATTCGTTCCCACCAAGATCGGATTTTCTACAGCGTCTACTTTCGTCACGATATCAAACACTCTCTGGCCATAATACAAGAATTAGAACGCAGCTTATGCCCGCCAAACGCGATAATACTCTAACAAATAAAGTACATGCACATGGCAAAACGTTGTTGACTTTCTTATTTGAAATACACATCAGTATTTTAGAAACAAGAATTGTGTTACAGTAAGTGACAAAAGTGGTTATTGACGCTGAACTGCATTTTGTTGTTTATGCAGATCTGTATAAATTCTGATACACAACATTATGCAGACCTGTATATATTCTGATGCAAAACAATATGCAGACCTGTATATATTCTGATGCACAACATTATGCAGACATGTATATATTTTGATGCACAACATTATGCAGACCTGTATATATTTTGATACACAACATTATGCAGACATGTATATATTCTGATGCACAACAATATGCAGACCTGTATATTTTCTGATACACAACATTATGCAAACCTGTATATATTCTGATACACAACATTATGCAGACCTGTATATATTCTGATACACAACATTATGCAGACCTGTATAAATTCTGATACACAACATTGTGCAGACCTGTATATATTCTGATGCAAAACAATATGCAGACTTGTATATATTCTGATACACAACATTATGCAGACCTGTATATATTCTGATGCAAAACAATATGCAGACCTGTATATATTCTGATGCAAAACAATATGCAGACCTGTATATATTCTGATGCACAACATTATGCAGACCTGTATATATTTTGATGCAAAACAATATGCAGACCTGTATATATTTTGATACACACATTATACAGACCTATATTTTGATACACAACATTGTGCAGACCTGTATATATTTTGATACACAACATTATGCAGACCTGTATATATTTTGATACACAATATTATGCAGACCTGTCACAAACTTCCTACGTACTGGATACCAAAACTCCACAAAACACCTTATAAGTCTCGTTTTATTGCTAATTCAAGTGCATGTACTACTACTAAGCTTTCCAAACTTTTAACATCGTCTTTAATTAAAATCAAAGAACATGTTCAAAGGTATTGTGATAAGACTTACGAAAATTCTGGACTTAATCTGTTTTGGTCTATCAAAAACTCTAATGAAATTTTGGCGAAGCTTGAATATAGAAAATACCAAGCTTGCAATATAAGTACGTATGACTTTTCAACACTATATACTACCTTACCTCATAATCTAATAAAAGCTAAAATTATACAACTTATTGAAAAGAATTTTGCCAGAGAAAGGAAGCTATTTCTGGCGTGTAATACTGATCGTGCATTTTTTACAAATGACACGGTTAAGCATTACACTATGTGGACTTGCACCGAAGTCTGTGAATCACTAACATTTCTTCTGGATAATATTTATTACGTTTTGGGAGTACCATATAC
Organism: Gari tellinella; assembly: GCA_922989275.2. Lineage (NCBI taxonomy): Eukaryota > Metazoa > Mollusca > Bivalvia > Cardiida > Psammobiidae > Gari > Gari tellinella. The sequence continues at coordinate 50,422,072 of OV277873.1, forward strand.
CGCCAAGTGATTGGTATTCCTATGGGTACAAACTGTGCGCCCCTTGTCGCAGACCTATTTTAGTACTGTTATGAGAGGGACTTTATGCTTAGTCTAAAACCTGATACACAGGCAGATATGATCGAAGCCTTTAACAATACATCGCGCTATCTAGATGATATTTTTAATATAGACAACCCATTTTTTGATACGTTGTTTCCTTTTATTTACCCAAAAGAACTACGCCTCAATAAAACAAACGAGTCAAATTTGTCGGCACCATTTTTAGATTTGGATCTTTTTATAAATAACGGAATTGTTTCTTCTAAGATTTACGATAAACGAGATGATTTTGATTTTAGTATTGTAAATTATCCTCATCTAGATGGCGATGTTCCCCGTTCCACATCTTACGGGGTTTATATTTCACAACTTATTCGCTTTGCTAGGGCCTGTACCTCTGTTGAGGACTACCACATTCGTAATAAAACTATTACTGAAAAGCTTCTTAAACAGGGGTACAGATTTCATAAACTTCGTAAAACATTTTCTAAATTCTTTTATAGAAATCTTCCTCTCATTAACAAGTATAAATGTAACTTAAAGTCTTTTCTGCGGCAAGGTATTTCACATCCGGAGTTTTATGGTGATGTGATTTACAGACTTCGTAAGATTCTTGGACATATACATTTTCAAAACCTATTTGTGAAACGTATTAGATTTTTCCTCAAAAAAGATTATGATCCAACTATATTGCTGCGCACTTCACGTTTGGTTATCGATCAATCTACAATTGATAACTATGCTTTCCTCTTTGGTTGTGCGACGACAGACAGGGTTTAGCACTACATGATGATGTATCTTTAAAGCCGTCCTTAACCGGGAGAGTTATGTCGGATTTTCGTGCTTTGTTTTTTCTGTCCCTCTCTGTCGTACCCTGGACCCTTCCATGTCTTACAGTTACTCGTAACTACAGACTAGTCGCTTGAGTACAATTTGACCGTTGCCATAGTGGGTTATTTTTAACACGGGCTTGAATGTTTAATTCTTTCCCATGTTACTAATGATCTTGTCATAGAATTTTTGCTAAATGTTTTACATGTATTTACTTACTGTGCTGGCGGTCTTTTTGATTGTGAGGTTGTGGAACAGGGTTTATATTTTATGTACACTGTTTGTCTTTATAGGTGAATATAGGAGATAAGTGTGAGGTTGGGCGCCCCTAAACCCAGGTTTAACCCCCCAGTGGTTGTTAATAATTAATTAATTTATAGTTAATTATTGATTGCTACTGACCGTACCAAGGCGGGCTCCTATATTCACTTTGCTTTATGTTTGTCTTGCGTGTTGTTTTCTATTTAGTGTGTAGATGAAGGAATGGTATTGCGTGCGTGTGTGTGTGTGTGTGTGTGTGTGTGTGTGGGTGTGGGTGTGGGTGTGTGTGGGTGTGGGTGTGTGTGGGTGTGGGTGTGTGTGTGTGTGTGTGTGTGTGTGGGTGTGTGTGTGTGTGTGTGTGTGTGTGTGTGTGTGTGTGTGTGTGTGTGTGTGTGTGTTTGTTGTGGTATGACTGTGTGTGTGTGTTCTGCTTGAGAGGTGGGTGTATTGTTTGTGTTACGTTTCCTGCTTGAGTCTTTCGTATTTAACTGTATATATCTTGATACACAACATTATGCAGAGACCTGTATATATTTTGATGCATAACATTATGCAGACCTGTATATATTTTGATACACAACATTATGCAGACATGTATATATTCTGATGCACAACAATATGCAGACCTGTATATATTGTGATACACAACAATATGCAGACCTGTATATATTTTGATGCACAACAATATGCAGACCTGTATATATATATTGATACACAACATTTTGCATACCTGTATATTGTGTTGCCATCAATCTGTGTATTTTAGTCATTCCGTAAATTTTCATGAAATGACTGAAATTGACAGAATCACTTTCACACATATTCCCTAGAGACCATTTAAAGATTTAGATAATGTGTGAAATAACTTTTATTTAATCAATTCAACAGTAAATGTTCATTCACATCAGTATGTGTGCATATTATTTGTTGAATACTTAATAACTAACAATTATATCACATATTTCTAATGATTTATGAGACTTGATTTGTATTAAATCTAATATACATGAAATATTTGAATAGTGTAGTTTGTAATTATTAAAAAATTGTCATAATAACACTTTAATACATAAAGCTAAAGTCAATTCAGTCATTTCACGAAATGACTAAAATGTTCAGTCATTTTCTCCTACTTTACACAGATTGACTGTAACATATATATATATTGATACACAACATTATGCAACAATGTATATACGTTGATAAACAACATGGTGCATACTTGTATATTAATTGATACACAATATTTGAAAATTCTCGACAATCCATCATCCAAATATGTACTCACACACCAAATTTGTATTGCTTATTTGGTGTGGTACATTGGAGAAAAAGTTATTCTTTCCCAATAAACGCGTTTATGCTAAAATTATTTATTGCATTGCAAACAGTTTGGAGCCAGATCAGACGCCGGGTATCCCGGCGTCTGATCAGGCTCCAAACTGTTTGCCACTCATATTATAATAAAAGGTCAGAATTGTCAACAATTTGTCATTTTCTACGTTTTACTGCAATGCGTTTGCGTTTCGTTTGCGTTTAAACGGGAAAGAATAACGTCTTCTCCATTGTAAATATGCTTCAGACAAGTCTTGTCTATAATTGAGGTAAAACATCAAGGCTACAGTGGCATTAAAACGGTACGCTTTCCCAAGATGTACTCACAAACTAAATTAAGAATGCCTAGCTGATGTGGTTTTGGAAATATTCACCGGATAAGCTTTTCTATCTTTGCGTTCGAGGATCAAAGTCAAGGTCCTAGTGATCTGAATATGATAGGAGACATTACGCCATCCCAAGATGTACTCAAAACATAATTTAGAACATAATAAAAGTATGCTCCGGTAAAAAACTTTGTTCTATAATTGATGTCAAAGGACAATGTCAAAGCAATAGTGACCTGAACATAGTATACATCACTTCGCCATCCTTAGATCTATTCTAACACATAATTTCCCTAGATTAGGTGATTTGATTAATGTTCTCAGGACGGTAGAAAAGGTAAGGCGAAGCGTAACGGGGTAGAAGTACTCGTATCCGGTCATAAAATAAAATTAATAAACATAAAGGTGGTCCAGTGATGTTTCCAAGTCTATGAATAGTCACATTACAGTGTTACCTCCCTACAATGGATCTCCCAATAACGACTCGTTTCTTACAACGACCTTTGCCGCAGTTCCCTAAAAAGGACAATTTTGTCAAACGCTTTTACTGCTGCAAAATCGTCTGCTTAAATTTGTCGTCTGATGTTTTTCTCAAGTTACATACTTAATGACGAGTGACAAACAGCTTGAATCCAGATCAGACGCCGTGTGACGCGGCGTCTGATTTGGATTCAAGCTGTTTGCAAATGAAGCCAATTTCCCTCCCTATAACGAGTCTCCCGAATAACGTACACAATGTTTGTCTCCCATTGGTTGTCGTTGTAGAGAGGGAGCGCTGTAATTTGCACTTTGCAAATAAATATTACAGTTCCGTTTATTCTGGTCTAGTTTTGAGTATCTAAATTAGTAGTTTTATTTGCCTATAAATGTCCAGTTTAATTTCTTGGAATTAGATTAAAAGCATGTTTGCCTAGAATATAACATTACTGTCAACGAGTTTAAATTTTCTGATGAGACACTGTCTGATCCGGAACCAAACTGTATGAAAACGATTGTGTAATCAAGCATGACGGTAAACATGTGGTTGTCGCTGTAACACATTGACCTCTGGCGACGAGTGTATTCGTTTTTACAATGTAGCTACATGTATTTGCAGTACACAAGTCAAGTAAAGATGCAAACAGTGTAGACCCAGATCAGAGAGATCCTTAAAGAGCGCTTTGATCTGTTTGTCGTTTGCAATATATTGTTAACAATCAATCCTAAATGTTCAAATATTTACTTGATTTTATTGGAAACAGGCGTAATCCTAATGGTCAAACATTAACGTGATTTTATTGGAAACAGGCGTAATCCTAAATGGTCAAACATTTACGTGATTTTATTGGAAACAGGCGTAATCCTAAATGGTCAAACATTTACGTGATTTTATTGGAAACAGGCGTAATCCTAAATGGTCAAACATTTACGTGATTTTATTGAAAACAGGCGTTGTGTATTCAAAGTTTCAGGAGTTAACCCTTTCATTGTGAATGGCGCGGAAAAACACATTTGCAAACAGTCTGGATCCTTATCAGACCCGCGTTACGCGGCGTCTGATCAGGATCCAAACTGTTTCACGTTCATTATGAAATTACGTTAGCCATGCTACAGTTAAAACTTTGAAACGATATTGCAGACAATAATATTGAAGTGGACAACAGTATGGCGTGGAATGGGTAAAACTCTAACGAAACATTTGACATTGTTATACATTTCTTTCCCGCTGTGTCCAACAGTATTTTTATGTCACGGTCGCCTATGAAAAATTAACATTGTAAATGGAATTGAGGTGTAATAATATAAATTTCACATGTCTGACAGGGTGACAGTAAAATTGTCAACTTTCGGAAAAAAACAGTCAACCTCTGCTTCGCATCGGTTAACAGTTTTTTTTCCGAAATTTGATAATTTCACCGTCACTCTGTCAGAAATGTGATATTTATATCATGAAAATTTTAAGATGGAGAAGATAGTGTTTTTCGTAGCTGCGTGTGCGCAGGCTTTTGTGAAGTAGCACTTGAACTTGAGCTGTGAACTTCCTGTAGTACCGATATCTTCCTTGTTGCGAATCTCATCGCCAAGCCTGAGGGACCGGCCACGGAGTCGTCCCGGACAAACTTGATACTCTCCTTTTTAGGCACGAATTGCATGACCATGGATGTTTCCAGAATACTGTGTAATCCAGTAGAAATTGTAAACGCTTCTTTTTCTAGTGGTTTTATTCTGTTTAGGCGCCCAAACATCAGCTTCACACTGTCTTTGAACTTACTGCTTAGTGTTGTTATGATCAGGGGTGTGGCAACGCAGCACATGTATGCTAATAGCGTCAAACATAGAAACGTGGTTCTAGAATGGCGGCTACCGGTGCCCACGACAATGACCATGTAGAGCGATGTAGGAAAGCAAGTGAGTAAATAGGTCAACGTAATAATGATGTAGGTGCGCATGGCCTTGAACGTGCTTCTGTTGTAACGGTTTAAGCCCGGCACGGCGGCCGGTCCAGAGTACATAGCGATCGCTAGTTGAGCTATAGTGATTACCCGATGATGAGACCGGGCCTCAAATATAATTGTCAGTAGCAATAAGAATGTGGCCGCCGCCGGAAGTAGAGAACACGTGGCTTCTTTGACTATCGTAAACGATACATGGTTGTGAATATCGAGGAGACACCGGCCGTATTCAGTCAGGAATGTGTATCTCCCGACACTAACAAGAGGAAATAATGCGAATATAAAACTGATGAGCCATGCAAAGCTTAACAAAATAGCCGTTGTCGTTTTTGTTATGTAACTGGAATATTGAAGAGGGTGCGAAACAGCCAAGCACCTGTCTAAAGACACACAGAGCATGCCAAATGACTTCGATGACGTCGTTAATGACGTCATGAAAGCGCTAAATTCGCATCCATTTGTTGAGATTGGTAGATCCTGTTTAAACGATAGCGCAGCTACTATCGGCATAACAAATAATCCAACAAGGAATTCACTGAAAGCCACCGAAACCAACAACACGTTGGTTTTAGTATGTAAATTTGGCGTACGCACAATCACAAGAATCAGAACGAGGTTGCTCCCAAAGGCCATAATCGCAAGTAATGACGTAATGATACCTAGAAACGAGGCAACTGGTGACGAAAGAGCACTAGTATTCGATATAATTTCCTCATTCAAATTTATGTTCGTGTTATTCATCATGTGTTTAGGAACACTGACAAGGTCATGTTTCTGCCCCTACCTCGGCTACATCTGGTTATGGTTTTGACCCATGTGTTATGGATCTGCAAAGGAAAGCCATTGTTAACAATCCAGGGGCCCGTCTTACGAAACGTACGGCAATTATTGTCGTAAGTCTTATTCTAAAATTCTAAATCATTATTTATTTCTCCATCTAATCCTGTCTTGTGACAAAGAGATGTCACAAGGCATGATTAGATTGAAAAATCAGAAATTAAATGTGATTTTAAAGTTTCGACTTACGACCGATTTTGTCGTACGACGTTTCGTAAGACGGGCCCCAGAACTCTTTGCATGCTGGGTAAAATTTTCGTCTGCAACAATAATTGACATCTGCTACCGTTTCATATTTATTTTTTCTTCCTTCGAGTGTCAAACGTACAGTTTGGATCCTGATTAGCCACAAACGTGGCGTCTCATCAGGCACTTAGGTTAGAAAGCGTTTGAGTTGAGGCTGAGTTGGTTCTCAAGCATCTGATTGGTCAAAAGCTTGAGGAAAACGACTTCATACTCAACTCAAACGCTTTATTATCTTGGATCCAGGATCCAAAAACTGTTTGCAAATTTTATATTAATATCATGATTCGCCGCTGATATGCTAAGAGTTGGTTTGTACATAATTCAGTGGAGAAAACGTTATTCTTTCCCGTTTAAACGCCAGCGAAACGCAAAGGCAAATGTAGGAAATAACAATGTTTTGACGTTTCTATTTATTGCTTTTTATCTGAGTGGCAAACAGTTTGGAGCCTGATCAGACGCCGGGTTACCCGGCGTCTGATCTGGCTCCAAACTGTTTGCAATGGAAATAAAAGTTTAAGCGTAAACGCTTTTATTGGGAAAGAATAACATTTTCTCCACTGTATACATGTATACTGTATGGAAGAAATTAATCTCCTGTGACGGCATGCTAATTATGTTTTGATTTGGAAAGAATAACGTCCTCTCTACTGTGTTTTCATCAATTATTTTCTCGGCTGACAAAAATGCTTCATCCGCCTATTAACCCGTTCTCTCTCAATGACGCTTAAAATCGCGTTTGCTTCTGATCAGGATCTAAACTGTTTGACATTCATTTTTTGTTTTCAAATCCGGTATTTGCAGGAATAGGGGTATAATAATACATTATACTTATTATAACTTAGCATATGTTCTTTGTATATGATATGTTTTGAGGGCATCGTGGAAGATTGGTTATTACCAAATGTGTTCCCTCGTGAAATAAAGACTTTATTATTATTATTATTATTACATTCTTTTTGAAATTTCTTCAGTCATACTGCCTTAAATTTACCTTTGAAACAATAGCGCAGACAACTATATTGAAGCAGACGACAATTTGATCATGAAGGATTAAGTGTGTAAGAATTGTATGTTACCTTATTTGAGTGATAATTCAAGGTAACGTGTTGGACACACCGTTTCAGATATTTCTCCGTCGGATCATAAAATACGTTCGAGTTCTTTTCAGCATACTCAAAATGTCGCTATCTTATCGGACAGTTCGGACTGATTCCATGCTACCATTCATTTTTGGACTTCGTGGCGCCTGAAATGAAAACAAAATACATTTCATGTGTGATACATGTAGATCAGCATAAAGGTAGAGCTCTACTTAAGCAGCACCTACGTACTATTTATAGTTTTAAAAAAGATGCACTGTTCAACACTTCACGCGCATGCGCAACCTAATAAGTCCTATATCATGTGACTTTTCACGAAAGTTGCTCTCATTATAAACCCATTATGTCTATTCCGCAAACCTTTTTTACAAATTCACCTTTGAAACTTTTAAAAATGGATTCTCCCGCCATAAAACAGTCTTGTCCATTTTGACTAATTAGCCTGTTTCTTTTACAATTTTACTTCTAAATGACAAACCGTGCAGACCCTGATCAGAGGACTCCTTAAACCCCTTCACTACCTTACCCCGAACAATCTAGTTATTTGCAAACAGTTTCGATCCTGATCAGACGCCGCGTAACGCGGCGTCTGATCAAGATCAAAACAGTTTGACATTCATTTCAATATTTCTTAAGTCCAAATATCTAATTTCGCAATTTGAAAAATAAAAGCAGACGACAAATGTTTAAAATTTATGACGTCATGGCAGTGATGGGGTTAAGAGAAATTGTATTGTTAACATGTGTACTGATTGTAAAGGACGAGTATAGTCGTCGCTAAGACTCAGTGGGTCTATTGTTTCACTGCCACAGTCTGCCACAGTTGTCGTCTGCAAACTCTTTCACTGCCAAGTTGTATCGTCTGCCTTTACCGCCAAAATATCGTTTGCATTGGTAGTGTCGTCGGCAATATGCGTTACATGTATGGCTGTTTTGACTGAAGAAATGTCGATACGAGTTTCATACAGTTTGGATCTTTATCAGACGCCGCGTTACGTGGCGTCTGATAAGGATCCGAACTGTTTGCAAAATCGCCTTTTAAAATCGCAGCTGGTAGTGATTGAGTTAAAAGACACATGTTTTGAGTTTCCTTTCAAAGCAAGGTCAGAGTGGCAAATAGTTTGGTGGATACTGATCAGACGCCGCTTTACGCGGGATCCACGTGTTTTGCAAAATTTATCATAGTTTCATCACAAGCGTTTTAAGAATTCAAACAACCAATGTTTACGTGGTGAGATGTTTAAGATCTGATAGGCTCAATAACTCATTATCCCCTAGCGACAAGAATACTCGCCATATAAAAGCCATGTACATGTAGAACCTCTCTATTACGACCAGTAATAAGAAGGCTAATTGTCAGTATAAAGTACAGGTAACAGCTTAAAGCAATGTGAAAGTGAAACAGAAAGCACCTGTAGGAGCTTTCTGTTTCACTTTCACATTGCTTTAAGCAGTCACCTGTGTAAACGGCTAATATTTGACACAACTTAGTGGTCGTAATAGAGAGGTTCTACTGTACTTGTGAAGAGTACTCTTGCCCTAAAACAAATAGTGCAGATTCAGATCAGAGAGCCCTCTGATCAAGGTCTACGCTGTTTGTCATTTTGCAATATATGACTTACAACAGCCCTAAATAGTCAAACATGGTCTAGACCTAATTGGAAACTGGAACAGTCAATATAAAAGTTAGGGTGAATAAGTTAAATATCTAAACGGCCTCCTTAATCAATACATACGTTCAGATATCGATAAACGTAGCGAGGCCTCTAATTAAAATTTCTGTAATACGAAACTTGTTCCCAGAATAATAATATCTTTTGCTTTTATCGCCGTTCACCAACTTTATCCCTTCCCCCCATAGAAGCGACTTTTAGCGTATTTAATTTATTCCTCCGCTGAAGAAAATAGTTCCAGTTTATACCCTCATGAACAATTACCATTACAAATATTTTATATAGCCTAGCAGATTTTAGCTTAAAGCAGGCTGAAAGTAAAGCAGAATGTGCCTTAAGGCACATTCTGCTTTACTTTCAGCCTGCTTTAAGTGGTCACCTGTATTCAAAACTGTAAACAGGCTATGAGGTAAAGGGTTAAAAAAGCGCAATTAGCTGGAATTTCACACGCTGAATCAAACTATTGCGAAATTGCGTCGCTATTTTAAGTTCCAATTTTCCAACCAATTATTTCACTTGGTTGTTCCTATTCTTATTTTGTGTCCCCGCACGACATATAGTATATGCATGTCGTCTTTGCGTTGTCTATCTGTTTGTCTGTCTGCCCACAACTTTAGCCTTGACCATAACCTAAAAACTACATGTGATTAAGACTTTATATTTGGCATGTGTACTCAGCAGATGCTGAAAAATGCTCTTGAGTCTTGTGCAAATCTTGAGCCAGGTGCAAAATACGTGTAGGTTATTTTCGACAAAAGGTCAAGGTCATTCAGAAGTCAATCAGAGTCAATTGAACATTGGCCATAACTTGGGAACTATATGCGATAGAGGCGTTATCACAGCGGGTACACAAGGTTGTTTCAACGTTGAAACAACATGTGTGTCTTCTTGTTTGGAACTTTCTGCTTTACCTTATTCTTGCTTTAACCCTTTTATGCTCAAATTATTCGGGATATTGTTACCCCTGCAAATAAAAGTCGTTGTCGTTTTACTGTAACTTTCACTGAAAAGAACAGTGTGTTCTTTAATGTTAACCCTATATATACTGTGACCATTCTTATATATGTTACAGTCAATCTGTGTAACCAGTCATTACGCGTAATGACTAGTCAATCTGTGAAATGACTTTTCACAAAGTCCTTTAATGTTACAATTTATGATAATTATACAATGATATTTTTCAAAGGTCAAAAAGTTAATGTGTACAAAACACCACAATATCACTACAAAACCACTCAATTTGTCAAATTTATTTTCAGAAATAAAAAGAAAACAAAATATAGCCTGTAGCTTTACATGAAATTTATTCAATTATTTCCTATTTACAGCGTTCAAGGTCTTAAACATCATTTCACAAATGAACTGAAATAAGGTGTGAAATAAATGCGATGTTTTGTGCAGGAAATCTTTGAATTTTTAAAAAATATCATCACAAATACTATCATTAAAGGACTATGTGAAAAAGTCATTTCACAGATTGACTAGTCATTACGCGTAATGACTGATTACACAGATTGACTGTAACATATATAAGGGAGTTGATACAATTGAGAAGACACGAGTCTTTCCCATTAAACATGTTTGTGATAGCATAATCAAACTGTAGTAATTAATTGCATTCAGTTGTTGGCAATATTTAGGAGAAGTTTGTCTTTGTAAGACTGTTTTTACATTTTCTGGACATTTGCCCCGTTTTCAGGCAAAACGTATTCATCTTGTGACAAATCCATAGACACCATTGTAAATAACTCATTTTCCCTTTAGCATATGCTATGTTTCGTTGTAATCGGATGGAAAATAAAGTGTCTACATTTGATTAAAATTCCGAGTCGATGCTTTTTGTTGACATATCTGCCAGTTGCACTAAAGAAATCACGTCACAGACCACGTGGTATAGTCACACAGTAACCTATACGTATAACATCGTGTTTGTGTTTCTTTTCGTTCACTACTTTCGTTATTAACCCTTTCACTGCCAAACAGTTCGTGAGATGTTTACCCCTTCATCGTTTCTTTGTCGTCTGCTTCAATTTTGTTGTCTGCAATATCGTTTCAAAGTAATATTAAGGCAGTATGACTGACACAATTTCGATACGAGTGTCAAACAGTTTGGGTCCTGATCAGACGCCGCGTCGCGCGGCGTCTGATCAGGATCCAAACTGCTTGCAAACGCGCTTTTAAGCTTTATTGAGAGTGAAATATCGTTTCAAAGTTAATATTAAGGCAGTATGACTGACACAATTTCGATACGAGTGTCAAACTGCTTGCAAACGCGCTTTTAAGCTTTATTGAGAGTGAAAGGGTTAAGGACATAAAAATAACGTCTTCTCCATATTACATATTTTACAAACATTGCATACAGTAACAGACAGGACAAATATATCATACAGTAACAGACAGGACAATATATCATACAGTAACAGACAGGACAATATATCATACAGTAACAGACAGGACAATATATCATACAGTAACAGACAGGACAATATATCATACAGTAACAGACAGGACAATATATCATACAGTAACAGACAGGACAAATATATCATACAGTAACAGACAGGACAATATATCATACAGTAACAGACAGGACAAATATATCATACAGTAACAGACAGGACAATATATCATACAGTAACAGACAGGACAATATATCATACAGTAACAGACAGGACAATATATCATACAGTAACAGACAGGACAATATATCATACAGTAACAGACAGGACAATATATCATACAGTAACAGACAGGACAAATATATCATACAGTAACAGACAGGACAATATATCATACAGTAACAGACAGGACAAAGTAAAAGGCCAACTATATAAGCACTTAAAAACGGAAGAAAACAAGTACAACACACCAAAATAAATAACAACAGAACATTATGACGAATGTACAGAAAATAATAACAAAACGACAGAACATAAAGACAAATATACAAAAATTAATATAAAAAGTGATAGAACATATTGACAAAACACACAGCATACAATAATAAGACGAAAACCCATAATGATATGCACACAGAATACAAAAGGAAAACCACGGAACATAACGAAAAACATACAGAATATCGGTAAATAGCTATACATAGCTTATGTTAAATTGTTATATATAAACCGACTTTAGATAAAATTTGAATTGACTTAAAGAAAAGAATAACAAAACCATATAGTCATATACAGTGGAGAAGTTGTTATTCTGTCCCGTTTAAATGCAAAACACCTGCTAGAAGATTGCGATAAAATGTAGAAAAAATTACATTTTGTTTAATTTCTTACGATTTATTTTAAACTGAGTGGCAAACAGTTCGGATTCTGGTCATACGTCGGGTTACCCGGCGCCTGAAATGACTCCAAATTGTTTGTAATGGGAATAGTAGTTTAGTAAAAACGCATGTTGACGTCATTAATACCGTCAGAATAATGCCCTCTCCACTGTAATATATGACTTAACCCCTTCACTGCCTTACCCCGAGTGCAAGAGTAATTTGCAAACAGTTTGAATCCTGATTAGACGCCGCGTAACGCGGCTTCTGATCAGGATCCAAACTGTTTGCCACTCATTTCAATATTTCTGATATCAAAATACCCAAAATGTAAATTTTAGAAACAAAAGCAGACGACAATTGTTTTTAATTGATGACGTCACGGCAGTGAAGGACATAACGCGACATAATGGTGTTCCATATTTCTTCACTGAATCTCTAGCCCTAAATATGCTTTATAATCCAACATGTTCGTTACTCCATCATTTGTCGTATAACGTCTATCTTAATAAACTACTAGTACAACTTTAATGAACACTTATTATTGTTTCAGTCGAGAAGACGTCATTCTGACGTCATTAGTGACGTCATTGTGGTTGACAAGACGTTATTAAAGAAATAATAAATTCACAAGTGTTTTTTCTTGCAATAAAACACGGATAGGAGTTGAGATGCGTAGTAACTAAATCATGAGGCCGAATGAACACTGGTATAAATTTATTACATGTATTTATATTTTAACATAACCACAATTTTCATCGACGCAGCGGCGCTACATTTTTTTTGACGTACGCATTTTCGAAGCCGTATGACGTCACGTTAAGACGTTACAGCGCATGCATGTCTTATTGAGAATTTAAACACGGATATTATGTCAGATACATTCCTTCTTTGTTTATATAGGGGCGTGCGCGAAGTGTGTTAGACTATTTCACAATAAACGCGTTTACGCTAAAACTAATATTTCCATTGCAAACAGTTTGGAGCCTGGTGAGACGCAAGGCAACCCGGCGTCTGATCATGCTCCAAACTGTTTACCACTCAGGTTAACAAGAACAGTCAGAATTTGTCGAAAAGTTGTCTTTTTCTACGTTTTATTGCGATGTGGGTATGTTTCATTTGCGTTCATTATCACTGGGGGCCAACGAGGTATCACGAAGGCCCGTTTCGCACAGAAGTCCTGTATATGTTTCGCACCTACAAAGCGCACATTTTGTGTACAGAAAATGATAGTTGCACATGAATATCTTTGATTGCGTCTCAGTTTTAACCCATTCTTAGCCGGAACGTATACCAAATAGGCCCGATGGTAAGTAGAAGTTTGTATTCGAACAGTTTACATAGAAATATCATATTATTTATTGTATTACTTGCAAAATATTAGGTTTAATTGTGATTTATCGCATTATGTAAACTGCTTCACATGTTTTGGTAAACACAACTGTTAAACATGATATGAATATCACCATTTTGGGTTGATTGTATCTTGATTGTATCAATGGAACATTCTTTGGGTTGTAGCGAATGAGTAATAATGCAATAAATGGATTTCAACCCGAATTTAAAAAGTTTACTGGGTGTAGGTGCCGCACAGAGTATGTATACGTTGCCAAACGAAGTCCTTTTTATAGCATATGTAACCAACTGAAGTCATCATTGAATTTTCAGGATGAAGACCACCCCGCATCTTGCACTTATTGTCGTCTTCCGTTTAACAGCATTAGAGAGGCAGTGTGCCAATGTGCAGAAGTACATCCTGAGGAAAAAGTATCATACATGTGGGAGGCGACTGTTAGTGGAAACGTCCTAAACAAACAAAGAACATTTAATGTAGTAGGGAATGACATTGCTGCAAATTTAGAAAATGTGTCACTGTCCCAATATCTGGAAAATTAATGGTCCCGACCAAATTTGCTGCTAGTGACAGTCCAGTTAGGAAGATTTTAAAGATCAACATACCGACAAAGTCAGTACATTGCATGTTATTTCCAGAATCAGACTCTAGTGCAGGGATAGGGAAAGAAATCGGTTTATCAGCCGATGAAGCAGACGAAGCTGATAAAGTGTCGGATACATAACACACACACAATTGATCAAATTTTCTTCCTGAATTTAATCATCAAACATAAAAAATAAATTAAAATGGACCAGAAACATTAGTAAACTTTGAACAAAGATACCATTATATTATAAACATTTCTCAAATGCGCTCATTTCATTGTTTTAGATGAGTGCACGTGCGGGTCCGCAAAAGCGATATTGAACCGCACAAATAAACACTTTTTATTTTAAAAAACATGTAAATAAAACCGGATATTATCACCAACATCTAATTAAATCGAACACTGTCTAGACTCTAGAAACACTAAATGGCAGAAAAAAATGTACAAAACGACAGTTTGCCAAAATTTCAGAGGACGACTGAAACGATATGCAAATCAGGACAACTCATCTATGTTTGATATTTCTAAAGCTTGGGTTAAAGCCGCATTGTGTTTTTGAGAAACCTGCATAAAACGGTTGTTTGTGGTCCCATTTGAACTACGTAGGACGTGATTCTTTCACAAAAACCGGCTTTATCTAAGAAATTCGCTTTTTAAATTTTATTTATAATATTTTAGTGCTGCACAAATTGTGAATGGAAAGAAGGACAACTCTGTAAATACAGGGCTCCAGATAACGGAAGTATTTCGAAAACTAAAATCTTTATTTCTGCTTTTAAACCCAATGGTGTCATACTCGTTAAAAGTGTCTCGGAGAGACGGTTTAATCAGTAGTAACACCATAGCATTCGGTGCTGAATTGAATGAGAAAATGTTAGATTAGTTCAGATTACTCCAGATTACATGTTTAGCTGGAACACTTGAAAATGACCCTGTTAACCCTTATTCTGCTGCACAGACGTCTGCTTCGACAATGTGTTCAGTTTAGATTTATGCATTGTTTTAATTAAACAAACCTTAAGACGAGTGTCAAATAGTTTGGATCCAGATGACACGCCGCGTCACGCGGCGTCTTTTTAGATTCAAATAGTTTGTAAACTCCGTAAAGTAGGCACAGGGTTAAACACTATGAGATTCAATAACAACGTGTACATATCTTTCACCGTGGGTAAACGGTTTAAATAAACTATGGAGAATCTATACCTTGAGCTTGCTGAAAATGACTGTTTCAGCCTTGTCCGCTCTCTAACTCAAACACTTCTTTTTGGATCTTCACCAAACTTGCTACAAATGTTTATTAGTATAGAATCTAGGTCAGGTTCAAGAACTAGCAAAATCGCATAAGGCATGTCTGAGTTATTGCTGAAAAATGCTGAAACAGTCATATTTTAATACATAAAGGGCAAAAACTCAGATATGCCACATGCGATTATTGTAACAATCAAACTAGACCTAAATTTTATATAATTAAACATGTTCAGCAAGTTTAATGAATATCCGATAAAAACTGTATGTGTAAAAAGTGACTGAAACCGTCATTTTTCATTAATAAACAGGCAATAACTCAGATATACCTTATGCAATTTTAGTAGTTATGAAACTGAACCGTGATTTTATATCAATAAACATTTTCAGCAAGTTTGGTGAAGATCCAATAAAACGTATTTGTGTTAGAGAGCAAAACTTGCTGAAAACTCATTTTTTAATACATAAAGGGCAAAAACTCAGATATGCCACATGCGATTTTTGTAATAATCAAACTAGACCTAAATTTTATATGAATAAATATTGTCAGCATGTTTGGTGAATATCCGATAAAAGCTGTTTGTTTTAGAGTGCAAAAATGACTGAAACAGTCATTTTTTATTAATTAACAGGCAATAACTCAAAAATACCTTATGCGATTTTAGTAGTAATCAAACTAAACCTTGATTTTATATCAATGAACATTTCAGCAAGTTTGTGGAAGATCGGATAAAAAATAGTTGAGTTAGAGAGCGGACAAAAAAGTGTGATAGTCTAACTGACTGATGGATAGACGAGCGGAGATAGATACGGTTGCCCCCAGTGAAGTTGTATTCGGCTGTATCACGTGATACTAAGCCGTGTGGAAATGTTTATGCCAGACGTTCTATTTTCGGTTTGTTATGATTTTAAATCGCCCTTTTTGGTGATTTAGGTCCGTCTTCATCATTTCATAGATCAGTGTGGCCCATAAGAATGTTCAAAGATTATTATTAACCGTTATCGTATTTCAGGCATTGAGAAAAGGTCTGAAAACACAATGGGACTTTAATCATATGAGCACATTATAAGACATATACTATAATAAATATAATTATTATTTACTTATATTGCGGTCAATATGTGTTTATTCAGATCCATTTAAAACGTACACTGACCTCAACATAAGGATATAGAATAATAAACTGAGGCAAGAGTTTGCATTTCAGCGAAACAAATAATGAATCAACAGCAAGGGAGTATTTCAACTAAAGCTATGAGGCACCGTTTTAATTTTATTCAAATTTGGTAATATATCCAGTTTGAATAAGTGATATCACTTATTCGATAAATGATAACACTTATTCAAACAGGTTGTATATAACATTCGAATACGCGATATCACCAGTCTTAATTCGTGAGCTCACGTTTGAATTGGATATATCACCGATTTGTTTTCTTAAAAGTAATATCTTACTCAAATATGTGATTAAATTAAGAATTTTCTTTAATGATATCGCCTAAACGGTATTTAAAAGAGTAATATCACTTATTTGAATAAAATATATTCACCCATTTCTTTGTTTGTATATCATATCACCTATTAGTGGAAGTGATATCAATTATTCAAAATGAGATATCACCTAACACTATTTACTTTCTGAATAAGTTATATCCCCTACCCGAATAAGTGAAATCACCCATTGAATGAGTGATACCACCTATCTGAATAAAGGACATCAAAAGATAAGATTATAAGGTTAAACGGTCAAACCCCATTTGAAACAGATATTTGAAACAGTCACAAACATAAATTTAGTGGGATAGATTTAACACCACTTACCAGATAGCTATGGAGAATAATTTATAATTTATTTATTTATTTGTTTGAAAATTAATGGTCCCAATGATCTGTTTTGCAAATCCATTATTTCGTCACTGCAACAGAAATTCAATGTTTGACTTCAGTAGGTAACACATACACCTTCTGTTGGTAACATATACACGTAAAAGCGACTTCAGGAGGGCACATACACAATCATAAACCGTTAAGGGTACTTGTTAAAATCAAAATTGTGTTAATATATAGTAAAAATAAGTTGACAAAATATGGAAACATGAAGTTATAAAAACCACACACATCAAGCATGAGCTGGATCCCGAATATTTGTAAATACAACGGGTCATTTCAATGTTTATTTTGATAATCGCTCGGTAATATTCTGTAAATAGTGACAAATTGATGTCTGTGCAAGGTATACACATAACATTTTCATACAAAAGGACAGTAATGGTACGTCAACAGTTTATTCACGAACCAATGATGAAAGTTGCAATGTAATAACTAATCTGCTGTGTGTAACTATGGATACGAGAACCACTGCTGATGTCTGCGGAGTACATACACGGATGGGTAAACATGGTTTGTCGGTACGGAACGTATACGGGGCTTCTGTGCGAAACAAACCTCGTGATACCTCGTTGGCCCCCAGTGATTATGTACAACTAATAATCCTTTCTCTACCATTATTGCGCCATTACACATCCAACTCATCCACAGCCATATTAGCGTCTGCTTGCAAAAACAATATAGTTTACGCTTTAACCATTTTTACTCAGTAGTATTAGTAGTATTTTATTGACAAAATCGGTATCTCAAATGCCTTTGCCTTTTACAAAACAAAAACATCTAAGAGGCAAACAGTTTGGATCCTGACCAGACGCAGAGTTACGATCTGGGTCCAAACTGTTTGCAATTCTTAATGTTGTCTAGTGTGGAAGTGAACGGGAAACCTTCACTACGAAAACGATACGCGGCGTCTGATCAGGATCTAAACTGTTTGCAAACAACTACTGTACTCGGGGTAAGGCAGTGAAGGGGTTAGAATAGAACGTAAGTAAGGCAGAAAGATCCTAGATATACATGAGTTACATGTAGCATCGCCTTGCTTTAAGCAGATATCTGCCTTAACCCTTTAAAGCTACTCGCAACCGGATGGTGTACTTGTCAAAATAAAATAAAATACTGAAATAAAAGCAAATTTGTGGCATTATTTGGCTTCTGACATTAAAAAATTATGATCAGTCCAAAAAAAGTCTCAAGAATCGTCACCGAATCTTAGTTTTTTTAGATTTATTCCATCGTTTTTCAATAGCGTCAGCTGACGGTTTTGCTGTTGTTGTTGCTTCTCTACACGGGCTCTGACATAAACCGGAGCCGAATAATGTAGTATTAAGCGCTACCAGTGAAGTACGTTAATTCGCTACCATATATATATAGAGAGCGTCCGTGTTCGAGGCGGTAAAGGCGTGTCCTCATTTTTCTTGTTTGTCTCCGCAATGGAGGGTCACGGGTTCGAATCCCACCAGAGCTTCTTCTTTTTTATTTTTGGAAATGCATTTTTTAACAGAATTTATTATCCTAAACTAAATCTCACCCATTTATATAATCATTTGGCATATATTTACAAATTACCATTTTTAATGCTAAATCCGGTTGCGAGCCTCTTTAACGGCCATTATGACGGAAAGAGTCGTCTAACACAGTCGCTGGCATTTTTTCGTCTGCTTATAATTTAGTTTGTTTTACATTAAAATTTGGAGTTTTATAATACAGTGATATAAGTGGCAAACAGTTTTGATCCTGATCAGACGCCGTGTTACCTTACTGTCAGTTGGGTTGGCCTTGGTAGTGATAGGATTTATAATTGTCGTAAATTTTCTGCAGGACGAGTTTTTTAACCAGATAACAACCCATTTGAGTGATATATTTTTCATATCTATTCAAGGAATTGATTATTATATTGTGCAAAATATAGAGGGCCGTAAAAATCGTATGGCCCACTGGGCATATATTTTATACTAATTTTCGAATCACCAAAATAATGTACTACTACGCCGACTGTAAATCAGTTAAGAGAATCTAGACAAACATAGATCACCACTAGGTATTGAAACATTTCGAAGTGTCCTGGAAACATTATCCCTAGCAGTCTCGCAAACTCAGGCTGCAAATCAGGCTAAACTTAATACTACGTAGACTTTAGTATTAACAGTGACTCAGACTGTTTTTCAAATTTAGACGTTACAATGATAATGACGTCATGTTACGTCTTGACGTTATTTTGAAAACGAAACTAGATTCTTAATGTCAAACTTTCGCCCTCGGCTCTTAGGTAAACGATTCGTCATAGGTGTTATTCGGTTTTATTCATCCGTAGATAAAAACACCAATCATATTAACGTAAAGAAAATCAACACCATTACGTTGGGAAAAGACTTCTCTGATACCATATTCAAATTTTAAATTAATATTTAAAATAAAGTTGTTCTAATTGACTAAAAGTCAATTAGAACAACTTTATTTTAAATATTAATTTAAAATTTGAATATGGTATCAGAGAAGTCTTTTCCCAACGTAATGGTGTTGATTTTCTTTACGTTAATATGATTGGTGTTTTTATCTACGGATGAATAAAACCGAATAACACCTATGACGAATCGTTTACCTAAGAGCCGAGGGCGAAAGTGAAAGTAAGACCGTTCGGATTTTCGTGTCATTTGGTGTTTATGTGATAAATAGGATATTCAATTCGTGTTTTTTTTTCAGTAATAAATTTATTGAACTCGTTGGATAAAAATGATATGTTGCTCGCCAAAGCTCGCAAAATATCATTTTTATCCAACTCGTTCAATAAATTCATTACTGAAAAAACACTCATTCAATATCCTCTATTTATTATATATATTTTTATGACGTTTTTACAGAAAAAACACACAAAATTAATTATTTACTCGCGACTTCACAAACATTATTATGACGTGACGTCACAAAAATGATATCATCACTAGTGATGATATCAACTGTGACATATCAAATTTATCTAACTGAGAAATCTCTATAAATCATCGATATGTATATACTCAATGTATATATCTAATAGACAAAATGAAAGTTAAAGCAGAAAGTTTCTGCACTAGTTACTCAGCTTTACTATATTTTTGCTTTTAGTAGTCACCTGTCTTATAAAATCCGTCACACAAGCAAAGTATTGTCGTTTCCATGTATACATGTATATATCTGTGTAAGCACTTCACACAAATCCTTTCTCTTCCAGCGCACACGGCAGCCACCATTAGATGTCATTAATGTTCTACAGCAAATAATCCTCAATAGGCACGTGGATAATAATCTTTCACCTACAGTCCAGCACAGTTCATTATTTCCCATTTAACCACAAGCGAAATGCAAACTCCATGCACTAAATTTCAGAAAAGTTCATCCTTTCTCAATTTCTCATGACTTATTTTCATCTGAGTGGCAAACAGTTTGGGGCCTGATCAGACGCCAGGCAACCCGGCGTCTGATCTGGCTCCAAAATGTCGACAAAAGAAATAATAGTTTTAGCGTAAACGCGATTTTTGGGAAAGAATAACGTATTCTCACCTGTAGAGCGCTCTGCCTATTGGCTTTTAGTTGCACTTTGTGAAAATATCACAGCCTCTCATCAAACCGCTGCAGCGGGGAGTCTACTAGAAAACTCTGCCTTATATGGTCTCTAAGACTCGTGGCAGCTTCGTGCAGAACAAAAGTAGTGCAGAAAGCTCCTTTATGAGCTTTCTGCATTACTTTAGTCCTGCAATTAGCGTATGTCAGTTTTAAAAGGTCCCAGTGCTTTCTTTTTCAAAAGTTGATCAAACCAGTCGTGACTGTACAAACAGGTTGTTCCATTAACGAACTAAACAGTGGATAAAACGTAATTATTTCCCAATAAACGCGTTTACGCTAAAACTATCATTTCCATTGCAAACAGTTTGAAGCCATATCAGACGCCGGGTAACCCGACGTCTGATCAGGCTCCAAACTGTTTGCCGTCGGGGTTAAAATCAGCATTCAGAATTGTGGAAAACTTGTCATTTTCTTCATTTTTTAAACAATGCGTTTGCGTTTCGTTTGCGTCTCGTCTGAGTTTAAACGGGAAAGAATATGGTTTTCTCCTATTTCCACTGTACATACCTTTAGACTTCGTGTGACGTCACGCTGCGTTGTAGAGAAAATCAATTTTTCAATGATAAAATGACTCGATATTTTATCGATGTGGATTCAGCAAGCGACCAACTTCTACTATATGATCGCCATTAGGGGTGCGCAGGGAAGTGGACTATTCCGGCGCCGACAGCGCCTGTCGTTGCCAGGTAATGCAATATCATTTTAACAGAGAGAAACAAGAGCCGCATGCGGCCCTAAATCGCTCACATGAGGACTATTGTGTTATATATTACTCAATGCAAAATGAATTTTGTCATTGCATGTATGTGGACTGTTGCATGAAGAAGTAATTCGGAATCTGTTTGTCATTATTACTATATGAGCAAAATGGGAAAATATGGCAATGATATAAATAGTGCTAATAAAGGGTCACTTAAACAATATTCATTCAAAATATTATTGAATTCTGACAATGGTTTCAGAGAAGCAATTGTTTTTAAAAAAACAAATCTTCATAAGTCTATGTAAAACTGATAAGCCCCGGGGCAGGGCCATTTTTTACCATGGGGACATGATTTGAACAATTTTGGTAGAGGACCATAAGGCAAAGCTAGATGCCAAATATAAAAGGTCTGGGCCTTACGGTTTCAGAGAAGATTTTTAAAGGTTTTCCTATATAAGTCTATGTAAAACTGATAAGCCCCGGGCGGGTCCATTTTTGACACGGGGGTCATGATTTGAACAATTTTGGTAGAGGACCATAAGGTAAAGCTAGATGCAAAATATAATAGGTCTGGACCTTATGGTTTCAGAGAAGAAGATTTTTAAAAGTATTCCAATATAAGTCTATGTAAAACTGATAAACCCCGGGGCTGGTCCATTTTTGACACAGAGGTCATGATTTGAACAATTTTGGTAGAGGACCATAAGGCAAAGCTAGATGCCAAATATAAAAGGTCTGGGCCTTACGGTTTCAGAGAAGATTTTTAAAGGTTTTCCTATATAAGTCTATGTAAAACTGATAAGCCCCGGGCGGGTCCATTTTTGACACGGTGGTCATGATTTGAACAATTTTGGTAGAGGACCATAATGTAAAGCTAGATGAAAAATATAAAAGGTCTGGACCTTATGGTTTCAGAGTAGAAGATTTTTAAAAGTGTTCCTATATAAGTCTATGTAAAACTGATAAGCCCCGGGGCTGGTCCATTTTTGACACAGGGGTCATGATTTGAACAATTTTCGTAGAGGATCATAAGGCAAAGCTAAATGCCAAATATAAAAGGTCTGGGCCTTACGGTTTCAGAGAAGAAGATTTTTAAAGGTTTTCCTATTTAAGTCTATGTAAAACTGATGATGTGAGTACGGAAATTGACCACGCCCTCTGGCGGCCATGTTTTTTGACGGATCAAAATTCTTTGAACAATTTTGAAATTATATTAATTGAGAAACATTTTGGTGAAAACCAAATTGAAATCGGACCAGTCGTTCTTGAGGAGAAGATTTTTTAAGATATTGTGCATGGTTGCCATGGCAACAAGACCGATTGCCCCACCCACTTTTTTACACATTTTTTAAAGCTCACAACTACAGAATGTATTTGACCAAGTTTGGTTAAAATTTGGCCATTGGTTTCAGAGAAGAAATTGTTTGAAACAAATTGTGAACGGACGACACCGACACCGACACTAACACGGACACCGATGTACGACGGACGGTGACCGATCACAATAGCTCACCTTGAACACTTTGTGCTCAGGTGAGCTAAAAAACTAAACCATTGTCAGACACTATCAATTTCTTGCATTCTGTGACGTAGCCGTGTACAACTATAATGCTACGTCTAAAGGTATTGTGTTAGAGTAACCGATCCAAATTGCAAACATATAAAATGGTTAAAATGGAGACGTTTATTAGTTTCCCCCAATAAACGCTTTTTTGTGGAAAAAAACAATTATTTCCTTTACAAACAGTTTGGAGTCAGATCAGATGCCGGGTAACCCGGCATCTGATCAAGCTCCAGACTGTTTGTCATTGAGAATAAAACTAACAGTGTACTCTTCAATAACCTGCCATTGTTTACATTGTGTTGCATTGCGTTTGCGTGTAATTTCATTTAAATGAGAAAGAATAACGTCATCCCCACTTTGACATTGAGACAACAGTGCTCCCTCCCTACAATCGCCATTCGAACAACGATTATCTCCGTACAACTATGATTGCGGCTGTTTCCTAACAAGACAGTTATGTATAACTCTTTAACAGCTGCAATATCGGCTGCTTAAAACTGTCGTCTGCTGTTATAAATTGGACAATTGACAGAAAAAAAACAAAGTGACGAGTAGCAAACAGCTTGAATCCAGGTCAGACGCCGCGTACCACGGCATCTTATCTGGATTCAAGCTGTTTGCAAATGTAAGCTTAGTCATGCTCAGCTATTTAAGGGTAT
Source organism: Gari tellinella (assembly GCA_922989275.2). Classification (NCBI taxonomy): domain Eukaryota; kingdom Metazoa; phylum Mollusca; class Bivalvia; order Cardiida; family Psammobiidae; genus Gari; species Gari tellinella. The sequence continues at coordinate 50,446,034 of OV277873.1, forward strand.
TAATATTTCCTCCCTATAACAACTCCCTCCGAAAAACGCACAGAATCTTTGTCTCCCATTAGGTGTTGTTGTAGAGAGGGGGCAATGTAGATACAGATAAAATAATGGCATATGGACAATAATGCCACAAAAATGTTTTTTTTTAATCTAGAAAACTGGTTGCCAGTGGGTAAGACGTTTTTCTTGTCCTAATAAAGCTGTTTACAATGGAGAAACGTTATTCTTTCCCAATAAACGCGTTTACGATAAAAACTATTATTTCCTTTTCAAATAGTTTGGAGCCAGATCAGACGCCGGGTAACCCGGCATCTGATCAGGCTCCCAACTGTTTGCAACTCAATTCAAACGAGTGGCCAAAATATTCATAAAGTTGTCATTTTAACCCTTTTAAGGCATTACGTTTGCGTTTCGTTTGCGTTTAAGCAAGAAAGAATAACGTTTTCGTCACTGCATGCTTAAACACGTATGTCCAATTGAAATCGGTTTGGATTACCAGTGTCTGATCTGTGGCGTGTTCAGTTACCACTGTAGCAGTGTGTGCCCCTTGTGGAGCGTGCAGAGTACAGTAGAGAAAACAGTTTATTTCCAAATAACCGCGTTTAGGCTTAAACTATTATTTTCATTGCAAACAGTTTGGAGCCATATCAGACGCCGGATTACCTGGGATCTGATCAGGATCCAAACTGGTTGCCACTCTGATTAAAACTGGTAGTCAGAATTGATAAAAAAAAAAAAGTTGTCATTGTCTATATTTCATTGCCAAGCGTTTGCGTTTGAAAGGAAAAGTAACGTTTTCTCCACTGTATTTCAGACCGGTAGTCAACTCGCAATCGATGGCCATCGAAGTCCATCGATCCCCTTACTGAACGCATGACTGGCCCCAAATTGGTTAAAGTAGACATACAGTAAAACATCTCTACTTCAACCATTAAGATAAGGCTAGATGATTGTATAAGACATGTGGCTGCTTATAGCAAGATGTAAGTAAAACAGAAAGCTCCTACGGTAGTTTTCTGTTTTATTTTACCTACCGTACCTTAAACACAAAATAACAAAATTATAGCAAGATGAAAGTAAAACAGAAAGCTCCTACGGTAGCTATCTGTTTTATTTTACCTACATTAAACACAAAATAACAAAAATATAACAAGATGAAAGTAAAACAGAAAGCTCCTACGGTAGCTTTCTGTTTTATTTTACCTACCCTACCCTAAACACAAAATAACAAAAATATAGCAAGATGAAAGTAAAACAGAAAGCTCCTACGGTAAAACACAAAATAACAAAAAAGTAAAACATAAAGTTCCTATGGGAGTTTTCTGTTTTACTTTCATCTTGAAATAAGCAGCCACCTACCTTAAACACAAAATAACGAAAACAATTTAATGGCTGTGATAGAGAGGTTTTACTGTTTATTATTTCTATTCTAAACGTGTTTATTGGGAAAGAATTCCTCTCAACTGTGTAACTGCCTCATAAACAAACCCGTCATAATGAACGTTTTATGTTAACAAAATGGGAGTGGAAATACAGTGATCCCTCTCTACATCGACACCCAATGGGAGACAAAGAGTGTGGGTGTTGTTCGGAGAAGGTCGCTATAGGGAGGGACAATTAAGACTTGACTTACATTTGCAAACAGCTTGAATCCAGATCAGACGCCGCGTAACGCGGCATCTGATCTGAATTCAAGCTGTTTGACACTCGTCATTATATTTATTTTATCAAAATATCCACTTATATATAACTTATAGAAAAACAGTAGACGACAATTTTAAGCAGACGACATTGCAGTCGTGAAAAGGTTGGACATACTTATTCTGTTTGGGGAACTGCGACAAGGGTCGTTGTAAGGAGGGAGTCGTTGTTGGGAGGGCCGTTGTAGGGAGGGAGCACTGTAAGATTAAATGTCGATTTCTGTTCTCGTATAAATTGAAGCCTATTATTTTATTTGCATGTTATCTGAAAACAAACTATATTGCCTGTTTACCCTTTACGGCTGGTCATTGGCTGGTTTCCGGCTGGGCAGTGACGTAGGCAGCTCAACATGTGGTTCGCGTGCTGACAATTTGTCACGAAAACGCTTAAGGTTGAGGGCCCATAATGAGATCGGAACAAAATCGGTATTCTACGGAGAGCGATCGGTCATTCTCGTCAACTGCCGGTCCATTCCGGGTCATGTTTTAGCATGGCTCGGAATGGACAGAAAGTTGACGAGAAAGGTCTATCGCACTCCGTAGAGTACCGATATTTACGAACATTGGGTCGATCTCATTAGGGGTCTTCAACCTTAAATTGGAACAAGCCGTAAACTTCTATCTAACAGTCGCATAGCTTATTGGCACTTGAGATTTTAGATTGACACTTCCAGGCCCGTTTCCACACCCTGTCTACTTATTAGGCAGCTCTTTTAGGGCTACTACGATTAAGATGAGAGGCCATTTCCGGGCGTTGATAGAGGCCACAAAAACATGGCAGAAAGGTAAGTCAAGTTTCGATTTTGCTTCAAATCAGTATTTTTCTGCTTTTTTCTAGAAATCGGGAAATGTAGTTCCACGTAAAAATGTCCACTGGGTAAATTAGTTATCATCGTATGCTCGATTATTGCGATGTGGCGCCCCAATTTCACTCGGCACAAACGTTACACGATCATTTTCAAAACGAAAGTTGTCAAAACATCAACACTTATGTGCATAAAAGAACAGTGCACGAATTTATCATGCATCTAACGTAGATTTAAGATGCACACGATTGCTATTGACTGTTTGACATACTGTCTTTGCATCGGAACACACACCGTTGGATATTATGTGCAAATTATCTAACAGAGGTGCCTTCGAGGCTATGAGGTACCTGAAAAGAGCCGAGCAACCTACTAAGAAGAGGTTTTCTGTTGAACATAATTAGGGCTGATATTGTCAAAATTTGCTGTATTTCATCGAAATCATGACATGTCATGATTCCAAGTGAGGTTCCAATGAATAGTACGGCTTTATATAATCTTATTTCAAACTTTAAATGCAAGGAAACGGATATAAAAATGATTGATTGTTAGCATATTGGAATATGAACAATTTTTGGATTCGTAAATAGATGGAAAGAATACTTTAAATATGTACTTTTTTGATACACAAGTGAGATTCAACAACAACTAAGTAGTACCCATGCAAAGAAGTGCCAGTATATAATCACCAGACCTAAAGCGTGTTCGATTTTTGTCCCAAATATCTAAAAACGCTGAAATTGATTTCAGCACAAACAACTCAAAAACTAGAAAAACATTATTTGGCAAGAGTGCAGACATACCAACAAACAATCACCTAACGGCAATTGCAGAGAAACAAACACTACGAACTTGTTTAGCCGATGAAACCTATGTGTATTCTGAGGAATTATTTTGTGACATAGATACAAACAATAGCTCAGATGATAGTTTTCGAACAGAAACCAAGTCGTCGAATCAAGAAAGTATAAAGGACCTGCTCGGAAGTGTTTTGTCAGTGCTTGAAGAGCAAGGCGTAAAAAATTAAATACTTTCATTTTTTCAGTTTGTGAAAGAAAGTTTCCTTTGAACAATGGGTCATTTACTCTCTTTCTAGATGTCGTGAAATGGTTCCACAGTGATGACATACAATGCATGAGGTATAGCGACACGAGCTTGAAATTCTTTTGGCTTGAGAAAAGACTATTCGGAGGAAATGTTTACGGTTCATCGGTGGGATGAAACAAGTGTTCTACTGGGAAAAAACAAGCTTCTACCATCAGAGTAAAAAAAAATTGTGCATGCCCAAACGAAAATATGTTGTCAACTTTCAATCCAATTGGGACAATATCAGTTGTTAATCTGTTCAACAGAAACCCTTCTCTTAGTAGGTTGCTCGGCTCCTATCAAGCACCTCATAGCCTCGAAGGCACCTCTTTTAGAAAATTTGCACATAGTATCCAACGTTGCGTGTTCCGATGCACATAAAGTATACAAAATAGTCAACATCGTGCGTGTGCATCTAAAATCTGCATTAGATGCATGATAAATTCGTGCACTGCACTTTTATGCACATAAATGTTGATGTTTAGACCACTTTCTGTTTGAAAATGATCGTGTAACGTTTGCGCCGAATGAAATTGGGGCGCCACATCGCAATAATCGAGCATACGATGATAACTAATTCATCCAGTGGACATTTTTACGTGGAACTACATTCCCCGATTTCTAGAAAAAAGCAGAAAAATACTGTTTTGAAGCAAAATCGAAACTTGACTCACCATTCTGCCATGTTTTTGTGGCCTCTATCAATGCCCGGAAATGGCCTCTCATCTTAATCGTAGTAGCTCTAAAAGAGCTGCCTAATAAGTCGACAGGGTGTGGTTTCATAAAACTTCGTACGACACAAACGGTCGTAAGTCAAAACTTTAAAATACATTTAATGTCTGATTTCTCTGTCTAATCCTGTCGTGTGACATCTTTTTGGAATCGTCTTTTTAAGACGATTCCAAAGATATGTCACAAGACATGATTAGATGGAGAAATAAAAAATAATTAAGTCAACTCAAACAATTTATAACCTTATTCCAGTTTTCTATTAAATCTAATCCACTGTTGACTTTTTAAATTTTAATCTATACATTACAGACTATATTCAGAGGGCTAGCGCTTGAAGGATACCTGTATTGTGGGTCTACATTGTAAGTAGGGACAAAAATCGTTCGCACTCCAAAGTCTACAGTACATTGTAAACAGTTTTGGATCAGATCAGACACCGTGCGTGCGTGCGTGTGTTCGTATGCGTGCATGTGTAACGTGTCAAACGTGGTCAGACTGAAAACCAGCAGAAATGGTGGCATATTAAATTTTACCCCTATCTAGCTGTACCCAGTGTAAAAGTGAATGCAAAGGTATAATATGGAATAGATATATATGTAATGTATTTAGTTTTTAGAAAATTATCTAAGTTATGACAATATTTACAATACAACTCGGGACACACATTCATAAACAATGTTCACACTATATATATACAGCGGAGAAAACGTCATTCTTTCCGTTGAAACGACAAAGAAACGCTAATGCATTGCACTAAAATATAGAGAGTGACAACTTGTTGATCGACAATTCTATTCATTTTAATATGAGTGAAACAGTTTAGAATCTGATCAGTCGCCGGGTTAACTCCAAAATGTTTGCAATAACAATAATAGTTTTTGGCGTGAACGCTTTTTTGGAAACGATAGCTCTTTTTACAGTGCTCCCTCTCTACAACGACACCCAATGGGAGACAAAAAGTGTGCGTTGTTCGGAGGGAGTCGTTATAGGGAGGTAAATTGGTTTACGTTTGCAAACAGCTTGAATCCAGATCAGACGCCGCTTAACGCGGCGTCTGATCTGGATTCAATCTGTTTGTCACTCTTGATTAGGTTTGTTTTTCTGTCAAAATGCCCATTATGTAACTTTGAGAAAAACAGCAGACGACATAGCAGACGCGTTGCAGCTGTGAATATGTTGGACATTATTACATGTATTCTGTTTAGGGAACTGTGACAAGGGTCGTTGTTAGGAAGGAGTCGTTGTTGGGAGGGCCGTTGTGGGGAAGGGGACACTGTACTAATGTAGCCGCGTAGAGAGTGTGGTGTGAATGTTGGTGGGTTTCACTTGGTGGCTTGATAGCTCAGTCAAATGTTATACAATGCTCCCTCTCTCCCTACAACAGCCCTCCGAACAACCATTCCCTCATTACAACAAAGAGTGCCGCTGTTTCCTAACAAGACAGTTAAGACATCTCCTGACGACCTTTTGATCATAACACCTTGCCAGACAATTTCCTTGCAAAAAGCATGGGTTTTATGAACATGCCATTAGCAAAGAACCACTAAAGCCTCTCATGTGAAACCCGACCTTTATATACATGTATGATAGTTTGGTTAGAAATAACCATTGAAAATCACTAGAGCATGAGTATAATCTGGACCTCACCAGGCAAAGTGAGATTGTGCTGAACGTGATTGACAGTTACATTGACACCTCCAGGACAATGGGCTGGTGGTCCCTCAATGGACTGAGGAAAAGTCTTTAAAGATACTTCCTGACCTACTTTCGGTGATAATCCCTAGCCTGGTAATTTCCTTGCAAATCTCATTATTCTTATGCTTACCTGTACTACAGTAAATCATTGAGGCGTTTCATGTGAGGCCCGCAACATATATTTGATAGTTTTGATAGTAAAACCCATTGAAAAGCCCCATTGAGTGTGATTGTGTAAGGGCCTCTCTACACAACTTGAGATTTGTGACATTGACTGTGCACACTTTGCTACTGCTTAACCGTTACATTCACACCATTCGAGAACAATGGGGGTGGGGTAGTCCATCAATGGACTGAGGAAATTTCTTTAAGCTGCCTCAGTTATGTCTAGAACTTCAATATCGTCTGTTTAAAATTGTCTGCTGCTATAAATTTGACAGAAAAAAAACAAAATTACGAGTGACAAACAGCTTGAATCCAGACCAGACGCCGCGTTGCGCGGCGTCTGATCTGGATTCAAACTGTTTGCAAATGTTAGCCAAGTCATGCTGAGCTCTCTAAGGGTGTTAATGTTCCCTCCATATAACACCTCCCTCAGAACAACACACATACACACTCTTTGTCTCCCATTGGGTGGTGTTGTAGAATGGGAGCATTGTACTCCGATTTTATTGACCTGTCGCTGATAAGACATGACGTAAAAGGAATAATTACATTTATCACATAATTTGTGGTCTGGGAGTGGAATAAAGCCATTATATAAATAACGTAATCCACTAGTGAAATATCGTGTTTTGGGCTCCGGCCTAACCTTTTCCTCCACAAGCGCTTCATGTAACGGGACACCAAATGACGTCTCGTTTCCGATGACTTTACCGTAAACAACGTCATGATTTGGCGGGAAATCTATATAGCAGAAATACTGCAAACTACGGTTTCGATTGATTTAATAAGTGTTTAAAATTGTTATGTGCTAAATAGAATCTCACATTCGTGCTCATTACTTATCATTTTTAATTAACTCGTTGACTAAAATTAATATGACGCTCGCCTCGGCTCGAGTCATATCATTTTAGTCAACTCGTTTATTTAAAATGATAAATAATGAGCACTCATGTAAGATCCTCTGTGTATAAAGCGGGGACACATCAATTAATGCTTATCGGTGACGACTAAATTTCGCCTGACCTCTGCATTATTCATAACCGACAGGTCAGTAAACTTGGACCTTAAACAGTGGAAATGTATTGCCGCAACTGGGACTCGAACCTAGGGTTTTGGGCTAACTATTTCAACTATTTTACCAAATGTTCCATTAAGCAAATATTTAAAATTTCACCTATTTCAAAATCGATAATTTGCGCATTTTTAACATCTGGTATGAACTGAACCTATACTAGTATCTTATTTGTATTTATATACATGTACATCGTTCAGATTTAATATGGGATTAATATCTACTCTTTCACATCAATGAGATTTAACAACCAGGGTGGTGGAAAAGTAGGGTTTAACGGCACTGGGGTACAAAATACACTCAGTACAAAAAGAAACGCACATTGTGCTCAGGCGCAGATTAAGAGACTTTTTTAAGATACTAAGACCATATCTCAAGATCAATATAATTCTGCCACAAGTTTAGAAAAACATATACTTAAAATTACTGTGCTGTATTTTAACCCTTTCACTCTTAATGACGTCAAGAGGCGCGTTTTAAAACAGTTTGGATCCTGATCAGACGCCGCGTAACGCGGCGTCTGATCAGGATTCAAACTGTTTGACACTCGTATAAATATACTTTAAGTCATACTACTTTGAATCTTACTTTGAAACGATCTTGCAAACAACAAAATTGAAGCAGACGACAATGAAACGGTGGTGGGATAAAAATCTCACGATTAATTTGGCAGCGAAAGAGTTAACTAGTGCCTATTGAAAACACCGCACCGATTTGTACAGGTTGTGATGATACCAATTCAATGATAAACCTCCCATTTTCAACATTGATAGCCCAAGACGGAACTACTGACTGTAATGAAAAGATTATTTCACAAATACGTTCCTTCTACATACAGATACTATTGTAATAAAAGTGTGCGTTTCTTTTTGCACTGAGTGTATGGCATACATGTATAGAGCCAATGACTGATGAGAGAGGATGAGATGAGATTATGGTGATTTCAGGAAGATGGTTTCGCAGTAGCAGCTTAACCCTTTAACCTCAATATATATGAGCTGTAAATTGTTTTATCCGAACAAGACGCCGAGTTACTCGATGGCAGACCAGGGGCCAAGCTTTTTGAAGCACATACTTCTATTCATAAATCAAACAGGATTAATCTAAATTCGAAACTAACGTTTTAACTACGTTATACAACCTTTACTCCATGGTCTGTGTCTAGTTTTGTAAGCAGGTAAGCACTTAAAGCAGATTGAAAGTAAAGCAAATTAAAGGAAATGAATAAAGCAAAGCCTTCTGCTTCACTTTCAGCTTGTTTTACTATCTGCCAGGAAACAGGAAATATTTCTTATGGTGCATAATTCATGAAAGTATAGAGTGGAACTATTTTCTTCATTGGAGGAACAAATTAAAGTCGTAAAACGGCATTTTATGGGGTATTGCGGTTAAAAATATAATGTGGCGTGAAAGGGTTTCAACTAATTGAAAAATGATAACATGTCATGATGACATGTGATGTTCACGTTGCCATGGCAACAATACTAAACACACTAGTCATGGAATTTCACTAGTGTTCTAAAGTTGCTTAGCAACCGAATCAAATCAGGAGTAAATAAAATGTCACCTCTCTGTCTGATCAGAAATTAATTCAGCTTTTAGTAGATATCTACATTATTTACCTTTAGTGACTTTTAAATTAATCAACAGGTTCCTGTTTACCTTAAACAGCTCAAAAACATAAAAAAAACTTATGACAGATTTCCAGGTTGGGAACTTACTTATGGCCAACAACTGTAGACTCTGGTCAGAGTCAACACGGTTTGCCTATGTCCCTTTTAATGGACGCTATGCACAAATGGGTTACGTGGTATAACATGAAAACGATGTAGGTGACCCCGGTGTTTTTCTCATTTTATTTACCAAATTTATGCGATTTTTTTTTTATAAAATAGATAAGGTACACTGTAGCATGCGTCTTAGCCCTTTCACTCTCACTGACGCCTTAACCCTATACCTGATAGCATTGTTTCTAGTATTGAAGATATGTGACTACTTAAATCAGGTTGAAAGTAAAGCAGAATGCGCCCTAAGGCGCATTCTGCTGTACTTTCAGTCTGCTTTAAGCTATTACCTTTTCGTTTCGATGCGGACCTTTACATTTCAACTTTGAGGGCAGCAGCACGCTCCTTTATTATCGGAATTTAGCGTTGTTGTCTGCCGTTTTTTCTCAACATTACATATATATGGACATTTTGACAGAAGGAATATAATGCAGAATTACAAACAGCTTGATTCCAGATCAGACGCCGCGTTACAAATGCAAATGTAAAACAAGTCTTAATTTCCTCTCCCTATAACAACTCCTACCGCACAACACACGCAATATGTGTCTCCCAGTGGGTATTTTTGTAGAGAGGGAACAATGTACATGTATATACATGTACCTTTTTCACGTGGATAGGGTTGCACGCATAAATTGTGTTTCTCTATATTCAAATATCGGACAATTACAATATAATTTACGGAACTATACCTGTCACGCTAAAATCGAACGCAAAGTAGTTTATCTTTGTCAAAGTTTGGCCCCGCCCTGTCAGGTGAAACAATCGGCCTATATACAAAAGCGGATGTTTGTCATTAACCCTAGTACAGGGCACAGGTACTTGACACATACTTTATTATCTATTAACACCCCCCCCCCCCCCCCCCCCACTTAAAAAAAATTTTTTTTTTTTTTTTTACTATACTTCTATTATAGATACAAGGTAAACAGCGCAATTCGACACCTAGTCTTTACTATCCACTTAAACTGATGCTAAAATAGACTCGATCGCCGATATTCTCTTGTGGTATCCTCGGGCAAGGATTAATTTATCAATATCTACTTTTTATTTCATCAAATTCCGTCAAACAACGCCACAGTACGTGAATTATAACGAAAATAAGAATAAAAAAGTTTTCTGTCGTTCTCTTGGTACAGAATTTATTGCCCAAAATAAGGGGTAATCTAGTCGGTTTGCACATTTAACGGCCTTTACGGCTGGAACTTTCACCTAATTTCATTAGAGCAAACGCGTTTGTGTCGGAACATGACCCTCTTCACTATCAGCTATATGAAATATACATGTAATTTGGCATGAAATTGACAAGTGAAAGACTCATTTCATTGTGAATGCCATTTTGAATACCGGAATGAATTGAATGAACGGAGCGATCTCATTGGTCAAAATTAAACAGGTAAAGTTTCTTTTAATTTTGCATTCTATGTAAATTATATAAAACTGATAATATTTCATTTAAAGATGATTTATAATATTTGGTGAAAGTTCCAGTGGCATAGGCCGTTTATTGTGGACAAATAACAGATCACCCCTACATGTACATTCGTTGCTATGTACCAAGAGAACGACAGAAAACTTTTTTATGCTTATTTTCGTTATAATTCACATACTGTGGCGTTATTTGACGGAATTTGATGAAATAAAAAGTAGATATTGATAAATTAATCATTTCCCGAGGGTACCACAAGAGAATATCGGCGATCGAGTCTATTTTAGCATCAGCTTAAGTCGATAGTAAAGACTAGGTGTTGAATTGCGCTGTTTACCTTGTATCTATAATAGAAGTATAATAAAAAAAAAAAAAAAAATTTTTTTTTTTTAAAAAGGGGGGGGGGGGGTTAATAGATAATAAAGTATGTGTCAAGTACCTGTGGTACAGGGCTGCCATAAGTTGACATAAAAAATCCGAAGATTTCCAAATTTGCATTTTTTCAAATGCGATTTTACGAATCGTACCTTTTCCCCATCGCCTGTTTCTAGTTTTGTTGACACGTGACTGCTTAAAGCAGGTTGAAAGTAAAGCAGAATGCGCCTTAAGGCGCATTCTGCTTTACTTTCAGTCTGCTTTAAGCTACAATGAACTAGAAAAAATACGAAGATTTAGGAACAATCCGGAGAAATGGCATCCCTGCTAGTACATTCCAATCCAGTCTCGCGGATAATAATCGTCATAAGTCCCTGACTTATCAAATTGACTTGCCAACCAACTACCGTTCCTTGGAAAGCCTTTGTAATATATAGTTTTTCCCTTTGACAACCATCCAACCCACCAGCCAAATGTTCCTGACGTAATAATTGTGTGGTTACATGACGACACAAGCGCCATGTCAAGACCTGCCTCGTAAAATGGGCTGAAAAATACATTTACATCCTTAAAATTCGCTTTACACCATTTTAGATCGTCACTGGCAAATACAAATTGAATATTTTTAAACATATCATAGAAGTATTTCATGGCCTTTCGAATATAAGATGCAGGAGCCGTAGTGTATCCACTTTGCTGGGCCGAAGAATCCAACATATCCCATCTCCGTACATGAACACCGACGGTGACAACTCCTGGTTTACTAACTTTTGCTAGATAATTCTGCACCGTGAGCAAGTAATATTTCTTAAATGTAAATGCCTTTCTAACCCTGTCTTCTGTCCCTTCAAAATATTTCCAGGACTGAAAGAATCCATGTAATGTCAAGTTCTTTGTGTGATCAATGTATGTTACATTTTCGTCATATGCACAAGCTTTTGTCTCGTGAAAACTCACAGCATTTTCCAGTTTAAAGCAGATTCGGGTTGGAAGGTCAAACATCTTGAAGAGCTTTGATTTCTGCATAATTACCGGTATATATCTATGATGTGTTGCAGTAGCTATTCCTATTAAAACAGCAATTTGAAACATGTTATTACCCATACGTCCAACAAATTTGCCCAGTGTAACAAGATGAAAACGTTCATACTGCCTGCCACTTGCACGGGTCTCAACGTGCGATTCCATCGACACTGTGCTATTGTAATATGGCAACTTGCTGGTTAGGTACTTAGTCGAATTCAAACAGTCTTCTGGTGTGTTAATTCTGAGTAATAGTGTGAGTAGGTTAAATTGGTTTCGTATGTACGGTAACACAGCAGCAGCATTGCTTTCGTCGTAGAAGTAAAAACAACACTTTACAATCACCAATGTTACCGCGATATAAAGCATCCGCCGTCTTCTTTTAGACCTCATTTTTAACAAGTACATGTACAATACCTCCCTTGAAAAGTAAGTTATTTTGTGTTCAGACTTATCCGAATACCTACAAACTATAGTGACCTGTCGTGAATTTGATTATGAACTGTACATAGTGAAGTGCTCGAAATGAGATCTTATGGAACGTAAAACTCAAAACTATTGTCTAAACGAATACAGCTTTCAACTGAGTGCCATGTTTCTAGTTTTGAAGACAAGTCGCCACTTAAATGTCCCAAAGTAGTATTCTGCTTTACTTTCAGTCTGCTTTAACCGTTTCACTCTCAATGACGCTTAAAGGCGAGTTTGTAAACATTTTGAATCCTGATCAGATGCCGCGTAATGCGGCGTCTGATCAGGATCCGAACTGTTTGACACTCGTTTTTGAAATTTCTTCAGCCATACTGCCTTAGTTATTAACTTTGAAACGATATTGCAGTAAACAAAAATGAAGGAGATGACAATGAAACGGTGAAGGGGTTAATATCTCCAGAATAATTTGATCATGAAAGGGTTAAGGTTCTATCTTAACTAATACCTTCCATGATTCATTTTCAACGCTATAGCTAAGGACTAATTGGAATCGTAAAAAGAATGATTTATCGAGTATTTTGTAAACTATCTAATTGGTCACACTGTTTGAGTTAAAAGGGGTCTCATCTCGGGTAATGTGTTTAATTCTCATATTGTCGTAACCCTTTTGGTGCCAAATTAATCGTGAGGTTTTACCCCTTCACCTCTATAGTGTCATCTGTTTCACTAGTGTCGTCTACAAGATCTTTTTTTAAAGTTAGATTTAACTCTTTCCTCCCTGAAACTTTAAATGGACAATTCCAGTTTCCATTTTAGTCTAGTCCATTTTAGACTTTTAAGGGATGTTTTTGTCAATGTTAGGCATTATGACAAACAGTGAAGACCCTGATCAGAGGGCTCCTTTCGGAGCCCTCTGATCTGGGTCTTCACTGTTTGCATAGGACATGTGTTCTATTCACATATACACTGTTTGAAAACCACGCCTATATGCGGGACTAGGGTTCAAAGAGTTAAGGTAGTATGACTTGAGAAATATTGATATGAGTATCAAACAGCTTGGACGTTACGTGCCGGAAATATTGATATGAGTATCAAACAGCTTGGACGTTACGTGCCGGAAATATTGATATGAGTATCAAACAGCTTGGACGTTACGTGCCGGAAATATTGATATGAGTATCAAACAGCTTGGACGTTACGTGCCGGAAATATTGATATGAGTATCAAACAGCTTGGACGTTACGTGCCGTCTGATCAAGATAGAAAAATTGATATGAGTATCAAACAGCTTGGACGTTACGTGCCGTCTGATCAAGATAGAAATATTGATATGAGTATCAAACAGCTTGGACGTTACGTGCCGTCTGATCAAGATAGAAATATTGATATGAGTATCAAACAGCTTGGACGTTACGTGCCGTCTGATCAAGATATAAATATTGATATGAGTATCAAACAGCTTGGACGTTACGTGCCGTCTGATCAAGATAGAAATATTGATATGAGTATCAAACAGCTTGGACGTTACGTGCCGTCTGATCAAGATATAAATATTGATATGAGTATCAAACAGCTTGGACGTTACGTGCCGTCTGATCAAGATAGAAATATTGATATGAGTATCAAACAGCTTGGACGTTACGTGCCGGAAATATTGATATGAGTATCAAACAGCTTGGACGTTACGTGCCGTCTGATCAAGATATAAACTGTTTGCAAAGTTGACTTTATGCGACTCATGTGGTGAAAGGTTAGAAATATTTATTCAGCGGAACTAGACATAGGCTTAGTTCTTGCACTTTTCGAAAAGATATTAAAATATTAAAACGCCCGCTATCGGAGAAGGTATTGAAATATCTAAGTGATTATTACTGGAGAAAATGTTAAAATATTAAAGCGTCTTTTACCGGTCCAAGGAAAATATATTAAAATAAAAAACGTCCATTACTAGAGAAATATTAAAATATCAAAGTTTCTATTACTGGTGAAAATATTAAAATACCAAAGTGTCTATTACTGATGAAAATATTAAAGTGTATTTTACGTTCCATGAGATTACTAATAAGCATCCTTACTATAAGTTTCAATGCAAAGTCCAGAACAGTCCACCAACTACCATGTTCACACACTGTTTGTTAATCCTGGTTATATAGCAAATATGTAAACTCCGATATGCACAAAAAAATACGCTCATATACAGCTGATGAATAACAAAATAAGTTTTCAAAACGATACTCCATCACACACAAGTTGATTTGTATGAAATATGATTAATATGCGTAGTTTTAAGCTTGCTTTTATTGATTTTGATAAACCTTTTGGAACTACTAGTTGTGTTTAATTTATCTAGCCATTGCAATCTCATAAACTCGCACTCTTACAAGTGTCATAGGATATCCCTATGCCATTCCAGCGTTTAACCTTTTACTCCACATATGCACATTTTAACGCATTTCATTTATTCCTCAACTGAAGAAAATAGTTCCATTTTATACAGTTATGAACGTGTATCCTAAGAAATGTGTTCTTTAGTTATTCTAAATGACAGTTTAAAGTAGGCTAAAAGTAAAGCAGAATGCGCCATAAGGCGCATTCTGCTTTACTTTCAACCTGCTTTAAGTTGTCACCTGTCTTCAAAACTTGAAACAGGCTATTGCGTGGATGAAAGCTTTGTATCTTGGTATCGTTATTATAAGCTGATCTTAACCTCTGTGTGCACATTACAGAATGAAAAAAGCTCAAGTAACGGGTTTTGAGGAAGACGCTGTTATATAAATGTCGCAAAACTTATTTGCCGACTAAATAATGAAAAGACGAAAAACACCCAAATAAAAACAACGTTTTACACCGTGCCACGGTGTGTCATGGAACAAGCCAAATCTGATACTAGTAATTTTTTTTATCTAAATTTAGTTTATTTTCTTTTTGGTTAATACCGACCATATTTGTTAAATGCCACAAATTTGCTTTTATTTGAGTATTTTGGGTGGGGTTTTTTTTGCAATTAAACCATTCGGCTCTCAGTCTCATTAAAGAGCGAAATTATGTTTGCTGCGTTCATGCGAAATGAACGAAAAGAAATGATTGTAGAATACATGAATGGAGCTATCGATTCATATTTAATTTGCCTACCATTTTCTGTCGTTCTAAAGTTCAACCTTAAAACACATATAAATAGTTGTGTAAAACTTTATATCGTTCTGTTCTACTCAGACCAATATTGTTTAACACATAGGACCCTAGCGACGATGATACTCGTCAATTACAAAGAGTTCACCTGTAAAGGGTACTGTTTTTCTTGGCAAACAATATAGACCATGATCAGAGGGCTCCTAAATTAGCTCACTGATCAGGGTCTGCACTGGTTGTCTTGTCATTTTGTAATATGTGTTCGAAAACAACCCTAAATTGTGAAAGTTGACTAGACTTAATTGACAACTGGGGTTTCCCATTAAATCTTTCAGGGGTGTATATGAGTTATCAACAAGCATAGATCTATGCCAATCAGATAGATCTTATATTTGTATGACTCGTATTATTGAGGTCAATCGAAATACGAAACTATTGTTGTAACTAGTAGCCTAACGCTTTCGTTGCCAAGGGGATTAAACTCTCATAACTAGCCAATCAATCTTTGTTAGTCCCTTCGCTGTCTTATCCTCGGATGTTCTTGCATTTGCAAACAGTTTGAAACCTGTTTAGACGCCGAGTAACTCGGATCAGGTTCTGAACTATTTGACACTTGTATTGATATTGCCACAATTAAAGTCTAGCGTGTGAAATAAAAGCAGACAACAAAGTTTTATCCTACTATACCCTATACTGGCAGTAAAACGGCTAATCCCTTCACGGCCTTACCCCGAGTATATAATAGTTATTTGCAAACAGTTTAGATCCTGATCAGACGCCGCGTAACGCGGCGTCTGATCAAGATCCAAACTGTTTGACACTCCATTCAATATAGTTCTTAAGTAAAATTTCATGAAATTTAAATTTGAGCACAAAAGCAGACGTCAAATATATAAAATTGATGACGTCATGACAGCAAAGGGTTACATGTATAAGCTCTACTAATGATGGTTGTTACTCTCGTGTACCACAGTCGAGGGAATCGTCATTCATTTCCCGTTTATCCTATAGCAGCAAGTCAGTTATGATCTACAAACTGTCGGGCCAGTGTCGGCAGCAACACTCTTTGAAAAAAAGCATTCGATATCTCGAAATCGCTTAAGGTGGTTCGCGGGTCAGCTTATTCTGTGTCAGAATTCTTTGAAACCTTGATTAAATTGAAATATACTATATGGAGAGTGAAAAATCGTTAAAATAAAAAAAAGTTACAGTGCCGTTTTTTTCTGACAGGACCTTTTGTCGAGAAAAGCTCCTTTTTTAATAAACAGGAATATTTTCTTTATAAAATGATATAACTCAATACTTTCTGTACATTCAAGTAAACTGTACATAGACTATAAGATATTGGGCAAACAAAAGTATTTCATGACATATTTTCTGGAAATATCAATATTTTAAAAAAGTCAAATTCTGAAAATCTCAAATTACAAAAAATCTAGCTGTTTAACATACACTAATGTTACTCTTATTAGATAGATATAACTTAATTCTACTAGTCACAAAAAATTAATGAAAATCTACAGTAGAATTTACAGTTTATACATGATTTCCTGAAATTCTGACAAAATGTTAACACAAAACGAGTAACCTCCCTTGAGTTCAACTTTAAAATGCCGTCAGCTCTAAATAATACCATAAGTCAAACATGTAATAAGGGACCATTGAATACGGTAGTCTGTAGATCTTTAAAGGCAGGTGACTGCTTAATGCATAACAAAAGTAATGCATAAAGCTCCCAAATTTAGCTGTCACTTGACTATACTTGCATCTGATATTATTCATTATTACGTGACTAAACATAGCCTGTCCTTTGATCACTGCGTTACATGAATTGACTAGTCACTAAAATCGGACAATTTGTTAAAAAAAAGTTTTGTAGCGAGTAGGAATCGAACCTAGAACCTTAGGCTTGCAAGTCAATCACCGTACCAACTGAGCTAACAGAGAAGACACTGAAGTAGATCAAACTTTTCTTTATCTAATGTTTCTACTATAAGCACGTGCCGCAAAGATTAGGTGAAAGTCATCAGCATTTCCGGAACTCGAGATGCGGGCCGCCCGCTGTCGAACCACCTTAAGTCGAACAAATCGCGAAATTTTTATCTATTCATTTTAATCTTTATGACAAACAGTTTGAAGCCTGACCAGACGCCGGGTTATCCAGCGTCTCATCTGACTCCAAACTGTTTGCAATGGAATTATTAGTTTTAGCGTAAACGCGTTTATTTGGAAATAATAACATCTCTTGTATAAACAGTGTACCCGTAAATAGTGTATTTTTCATATGGAAACAATTAACAAATTGCAGAAGGCCCTAGATTGTCTCAAACGGACAAGACTAAATTGGAAACTGGAAATTGTCAATTACAAGTTTCAGGAGCTCTCTAACCAGGATCGTCAGGGGCTGTGAGTTCGAACCCCCCCCCCCCCCCCCTTCGCCGAACCAAGTCCTTCGTATGAGACTTTATTTATAAACCGAGGTCAAATGTATGAGTGCTTTACATTTGGCCTCTAAACGAACCAGAGAACTATTTCGATAAAAAGAGTAGGGCATCGCGCCCGGGTTCTAAGTATCCGCTCCCCTCTCTTTGGGGCGTCCAATGAGCCCATATATGGCAGAAACGGACGTTAACAAACAAACAAACTGATCAGGATCTGAATGTTGTGTTTTGCAACATACAGTAAAACCTCTCTATAGTGACCACTGAATTGTGTTAATTATTATGGTTTTACGACAGTTGGCTGCTTAAAGCAAGGTGACAGTAAAATAGGAAGCTCTTTTAGGAGATTTCTGTTTTACTGCCACCTTGCTGTAAGCTGTTACCTGTATTTTATACAATCAATTAGCCTTCGTTTTAGTGTGGCCGTTTTAGGTAGGTTTTACTGCATTGTTAAAATCAACTATTAATTGTAAAAAGGATCAAAACTCGTACTAAATTTAAAATTGGAATTGTCCATTAAAAGTTTCAGCTGTGAGTGAGCTAACAACAAAATGGTGAACGTTGAATTTGAAACACCCCCCCCCCCCCCCCTCCCACCTCAACCCGGTCACTGACGAGATTGAACTGACATTTTCAAAGAGTTTGGATCCTGATCTAATACCAAGTTTTTTGTCAGGATCAAAATGATTTGATCTCATATTGATATTTCTTTAGTCAATAGTCCAAGTATCTAAACTTGAGAAACAAAAGCAGACGGAAAGTGTTTAAAACGTATTTAACATGGCAGTTAAAAACAAGATTTTTAAAAGCATATTGTATTGATAACTCTCTGCACGCTGTCTCATCGAGATCCAAACTGTTTGACACACAGATCCTGTTTTGAAAAGAAATTTAGAATATTCTAACAGTAGCAGACGACAATTTTTTCAGACAAAAAATACCAAGAATACAAAGTGTTAAACAATTAATGTAATGGAAAGGAATGGCAAATGGATTTTTATCATCAGATCGATAGAAAACCATGGTATGGCGTCATCATATAACTATTGCCTAACAACACTCTCATAAAATACACTCAAGGTTTTAGCATGTGACCATTGGAAAGAGATACGATCTAACCTCGAGAACTCCAGCTCGTTTCACTCCCTAATTTTCCGCCAGTTGTTTTACCCCTCCACCGTTTCATTGTCGTCTGCTTCAATTTTGTTGTCTGCAATGTCGTTTCAAAGTTAAAAAATAAGATAGTATGACTCAATAAATTTCAAAACGAGTGTCAAACAGTTTGGATCCTGATCAGACGCCGCGTTACGCGGCGTCTGATCAGGATCCAAACTGTTTGCAAACGCGCTTTTAAGCGTCATTGAGAGCGAACGGGTTAAAGACATTTTCTCAGTCATTTTATTGATCCCCCCAAACCCTCATTGTACTCGACAGGCGTGAAAGAAACTTCAAAAGCATGCAGCACGTGTCCTAGTCATCTCAATCTCCCTAGAGAGGCCCTGAATCCTTGACATACTTTTCAATGGATAGTTCTACCAAACTATCAAATATAAGAAACGGGCCTCACATGAGACGATTCAGTGGTTCTTTGCTATAGATATGTGCACAAGACGCATGAGTTTTGCTTGGGAACTGCCTGACTATGTGTTATCACCGAAAGTAGGTCAGAAAATGTCTTTCAAGTTTATCCCTAACGAGGCCAATTTCGTCAACTTTCGGTCCAGTTCGATATACAACGCCTTGAACCAATAACCCGATAGCCTGTTTCTAGTTATACAGGGAGATGATCACTTAAAGCAAGCTAAAGATAAAGCAGAATGTGCCTTAACTCAAAATGACAAACAGTGTAGACCATGAACAGAGGGCTGCTTAAGGAGCCCTCTTATCAGGGTATACACTGTTTGCATTGGACAAGTGTAATCATCACAGGTACACTGTTTGTAAATGACGAGTATACTCGTCGCTAGGGTTGAATGTGCACATTCCGTTTTTCCTTCAGCCTGTTTCCTCCACTGAAGAAGATAGCTCCAATTTATATATTCATGAATATGTACTACAAGAAATATTTCATCCTAACAGATGGTTGCTTTAAGCAGGCTGATAGAAAAGAAGAATGTGCCTTTAAAAGCGCATTTTGCCTGACTTTTAACCTGCTTTAACTCCTTTACGAGATCACCTGTCTTCATAACTAGAAACAGGCTATGGGATATATAGGATCTGTCATGAGTCGATGATTAAGACAAGCTGATGAAAAGTATATAATTTATAAATAGGAAGACTGTTCTCGGTACACAGCAACCTTTGGTTGGACGTAACACCCCGAGGACGAACTGTGACAGAGCAAAACGTTTTAGGGCCAAATATCTGGTAGCAAACCCCCGTACAGTGACACATCAATATGCCGTACAGTAATATTTCATTCACAACCAAGATGCCGTACACTTGACCCAAATTTGTTTTAATTCTATTCTTAAAATCATGACCCGACAGTGTGGTATTAGTGAGTTACATGAATTATTATGAAATGGACTAAGTGTTTCATGTAAATATTGTAGGCAGGAGCGTTTGAAACAGTTGATATCATAATTTTTCGTCAGCAATCGTTGTTATTTACCGGTACTAGGCAGCATATTTATATATTTAACGAGAGTTTCTCTGTTTAAAACAGAAATATTTTGACATCAGCATATCCCAGAAACATCACGCTTTAATACGGTATTATATATATGTTGATCATAGACATTTTAAGCTATAAAACCATGAAAAACATACATGCACTGCAGAGCGACAGGCTAACTCTCTCGACTCGCTGGTACCAATATCCTGTGTACGGGTATACACAGTGCCATAGATACAACAACAAATGTTATACAAATGCAAGACAGGGTCCCTCGTTGATCGAATGTAATGAGTATAGAAACAATCCCTCCGTCCCTGTCTCACTCTTTCGCTGTCTATGTCCGCCTCTCTGTATGTATGTATGTCTTTCTCTGTCAATCTGTGTCGCTCTTTGCTTGTCTATCTGTTTGTCTGTCTGTCTCTTTCTCCCTGTCTCTCTGTCTATGTCTGTCTGACTGTTTGGCTCGCTATATCTGTCCGTCTGCATCTCTCTCTCTCTTTCTGTTTATCTCCTTTCATTTAACTTTACTTTCAGTCTGCTTTAAGGTACTGTCTGGGAAAATACTGAAAATGCCTGTCGTGTTTTATGTCCAGGTGGGATTTAATTTTAGAAATAATTAGAGACATAAAAATGAGCATGTATGGAGTAATGGGTTAGAAAGAGTGAAGTGATATATTTGTAGGAAAGTGGGGTAGGCTAGTTGAGATATCAGTAATTAGAATATAACCTATATTTTAACCAATCAAACTGTATTTTGTACCCTATTAAGTACGGCACTTAATCATTAAGTATTTTGTTGTGTTTCGACGTCGCGTGGTGTCTGCACGTGGTATAGATAACTCCGCCTCGTAGCAACTAGTTGTAGACGCTGTCATATTTGGCGATCTACAACCAGAATAAGCGAGGTTTGTTTACAATAAATTAAAAGGATCATGTACCTGTATATCACACCTCTCGCTTGATCAATAACTAATTGATATGTAATCACTTGTACATTTTAATGCCGTACAAATGGGTTGGATCTAAACTATATGATCTATTTCTGGAAACGGTAAAAAGTTATATGCCGAATCTGGGCAATAAAGTCGGTAATAGAGTGGGAAATGGAAAACAATAAAAAATAAAGGTGAACATTGAGAGTCATTTGAAAGTATTTGCGACTCCGATTAGAACCCGTTCTATGATCAGAATCTACTATGTAGACAGTAAATATTAAAAAAAAAATATACTAGATCTAGTTTGTTGAGGAAGGTTGAATGCTAGAATCTGCTTTTATTTAAGCGAGTGTACATTTCTACATTTTTGCGTTTCTTCAAATAAAGAAATAAATCGTTTCATCTAATATTTATTTTTATATTATCATAATAACTGAGATATTCTATGTTTACGTCAAAAAATATTTCCGGTCACGCATGCGCACATGTTAATGTTTCTGACTTAGTAAAAACACTGTCGTAAAAATAAACGCGACCGTCGTAACTTTAAGTATTGACTAATTTTGACGAAAATGTAGGAGTCTCTGAGTATACTCCGACACGGAATTGAGTTAAATCAAGACATATGAAAACCGATGTATTCAGTCTAAAAAAGACTATATGGTGAATAACTACATAATTATACCGCTGATCTAATTAGCCTCGGTAAAAACCTTTATACACACCGATCATCGCGGCGCGATGTGCATATATATACGTTATAACAAGTGTCCGTGATGCGGACTTGATTGACAGTTGATTATCTACATCTACAGGTTACACGCTGCCGTCATCCTTGACTATTATAGCGCGGTTGTGGTTTGCATAAGAAAAGAAAAAGAGAAGTATTAGAAAAGGTAGACATCAGTAAAGTAAAGATAGAAAAAATAAGGATTTGGCCTAGCTTTCGCTCCTCTATCCTGACCTGTCTGGCTTCCGTGGCGGTACCAGGGCACACAAGTCCCCGCCAGCATAGCTCATGGATGTCATAGGAGTGTACTTGCATCGGCCAGTTCAGTGCAGTTAGACTGCGAATGACTGGAGCTCCTGTTTGAAGTGTACCAAATCAGGAGCCTCAGCGATATTCGCTGGAAGTGTGTTCCAGATCCCAACTGTTCTAGGGAAGAAACTGTATTTGTAATAGTCCGTAGAAGCTGGGATCAGGCGCATTTTCAGGTTGTGAGAGGATCGTGTGTTGGATCTGGCAGGTGTGAGGTACTCCTCTGATGGGATGGCCACAAGTCTGTGCACTATCTTAAAGAGCATGGTCAGACTATGCTTAGTGTGCCTCTGTTCCAGCGACTCCCAGCCGAGATGTTCCAACATTTGAGTCACGCTGCTTGTATTATGGTATCTGTTGGTGACATACCTGGCGGCTCGTCGTTGGACCATCTCTAGCTTGTGTATGTTCTCCTTGGTGTGGGGGCTCCATACGGTGCTGCAGTACTCTAGGAGAGGTCTCACCATTGAGGAATAAGCTGCAGACTTGGTGTCCTCGTTTCTTATTCTTAGATTTCGGCGGAGAAATCCTAGTGTACTGTTGGCCTTTCTTGAAGTCTGGTCAATGTGTTTGTTCCATGACATCTTTGCCTGGATCTCCACACCAAGGTATCTTGTTGAGTCTTCCATGGGAAGTGTGTGACCTTTAAGGAAGTATGTGGCGGATACTGGGTTCCTGGCTCTTGTCACTCTTATGGCACTACACTTCTCTGGGTGGAATGTCATGCCCCATCTTTTCTCCCATTGCGCTAGGTTGGCTAGGTCATCCTGTAAGATAGCACTGTCCTCCTTACTTCTGATACATCGATACAGGATGCAGTCATCAGCGAAGAGCCTGATCCGTGACTGGACACAGTCTGGGAGGTCGTTTATAAAAACGAGAAAAAGGAGCGGGCCCAAGACTGTTCCCTGCGGTACTCCGCTGAGGACATGGAGACTCTCTGATGTAGATCCTTCCACTGTAACTTGCTGTGCCCTATCAGTGAGGAAGGCTCTGATCCACGTCAGAGTATTTCCACGGATTCCATAGTGGTGGAGTTTTCGAAGAAGTCTTTCATGCGGGACTCTGTCGAATGCTTTGGAAAAGTCCAGAACTATCAAGTCATGCTGGAGCCTCTTGTCTAAGCCAGCCATGAGTTCATCTGCTAATGTGAGGAGTTGTGTTTCACCGTTTCTTCTTGCTCTGAATCCATGCTGGCAGTCTGTAAGGATCTCATGGTTATCCAGATGACCGAGAATGTTGCTGGTGAGAATGTGCTCCTGTAGCTTACAGCATATTGATGTAAGAGAGACGGGCCTGTAGTTACTGGGCAGGTATCGGTCTCCCTTCTTGAAGATGGCTGTGACGTTTGCACTTCTCCAGTCTTTTGGGACAACACCTGTGTCTAGACTTTTCTGGAATATGATGGCGAGGAATGGTGCTGCTTCATGGGCAAGTTCTTTGAGGATGCGAGCTGGTAAGAGATCTGGTCCACAGGCTTTGGCAGGGTTTAGCTTTGTCAGGAGTTTGTAGACACCTCTTTGAGTTATGGTAATGTTCTCCATGGAAGGGAAGGGTGTGCCATCTGGAGTAGGGATGGTATCTTTGTCTTCCTTTGTCCATGTCGACTCATACTGGCGGTTGAGAATGTCTGCCTTGTCTTTGGGGTCGTCATGGAGTCTTCCATTTTCCTTAAGAGGGGAAATACCACTGTTGTCTCTCCGTAGGGCCTTTATAAAGTTGAAGAGGCGTTTCTGTTTCGGGGAGTGGTCCTGTTCCGGCTGTCCTACCTCTATAAGGTTTTCTACATATTTCCAGTATGACTGCCTTTCCGCCTTTTGTAGTCTGGACTTAGTTTCTCTGTACTGTCTAATGTCTTTAGCTGTGTTGGTCTTTCGCTGTTTTGTAAAAAGCTTGTGTTGTTTTCTCCTGAGGCATTTGACTTCTCTTGTGACCCATGGTTTATGGAGCTTGCTACCTCTGATCATCTTTGAGGGGATGTGCTCATCCATCAGTGTATGGATCTTTCGCTTGAAGAAGGTCCAGAGGGAGTCGACTTCTGCTGTTGAAGCTTTCTCTTTAAACTCAGGGAAACATGAGTTGAGGTTTTCCTTTAAGGCATCGTAGTCTGCTTGTTTGTACTTGTAGACTTTCCGTGGTGGTATATTTATTTTCATGGGGCGTAGGCTGGATTCAATGAAAACCGCTTCATGATCTGCAATACCAGGGATGACTTCTACTTTGTTTACAAGGGTTGCATTGCTGGTAAAAAAGAGGTCCAGTGTGTGAGATGTTGTTTCGGTTATCATTGTTGGTTTGGTTACCACTTGTTCTAGGTATGAATCTTTGGATAGAGTTAGAAGTTGCTTAGAAATGGTGATTATAAACAAATGCCTCCCATAAACTGATAATTAGCCTATTAGTGAACGCCGCCAGCCTAGGGTGAAATAATTTTATATGACTGTTGTGATTGGCATCGACTTATTTGCCATATCGCAACTGTACGTATTAATAATGCCGAATATAGTCTATTTAGACCTTTGTCTCGAGCACGAATGAAGAACAACGGGCGTACTTCCTCCGTGTCTCGAGTTAATTACGGCATCGCAGCTAGCATCGACTGAGAACAATGTCACGCTAGTTTGCTTTAACCTCTTTACAGTGATTTAATAGGCGAAAGTAATGTCACAGACATTCATTCGTGTATCTATATATATCTGGTTAGGTAGAATGCTACAGAAGCATTCTGTTTCTCTTTCCGACTGCTTTATGCATCAATATACAAAAAAATGTATACACGGAGTAAATAAAGAATTTACTCCGTGATATATATAAAAGATATGTTGACCAATTGTTGTTGTCTGGTAGATTCCTCCGTTGACTTCGGAGCACTCCATATCAGGATGGTTGTAGTGTTGTAGGTTATCCACGGTAACACACTATGTACATTATTCGCATCATTAGGTCGCGTTACGGCAGTTTATTAGCATATGTTTATATTGCTGTCTATAGGTTGAGCATGTTTGTATGCCCTGTTATATATATATTTCGGTAAGTTTAACTAGGTCAACCTGTAATTTATTGAAAAATCTCTACTTTAGAGGACCATTTATACGTTTAGACTAAGTTAATGCTGCATAACAACCTTGTCCTTTCGGTGATTAGACTCTCACAATAGGCCTGCGACCATCTTTCAACGTCAGTTTCCTGCTCACTGGCATGGAGAAAGGACAAATGGAGAAGTATCCGGCCTGCTCGCGATTTATCGTGTCGTTCAATCAGCGGCGCTCGCTGGCGGCTAGAAAACAACGTTTTTCCGAAAGTTTGGTGTTAATAGAAATGCTTTTAATGTTATCTTTTCGTTATAAATTCTAATAAAGATGTTTTATTAGACCATGATCTCACGACTAGTACAAAATTTGAGGCGATAGCTTATAATTTGTTTGTTTAGTGAGTTTGTGAAAATGAGAGAGAAAACGTACAGTACTGTATTTTCCGTTTTTCCTACGAAAGTTTGGTGTTAATAGAAATGCTTTTAATGCTATCTTTTCGTTATAAATTTTAATACAGATGTTTTATTAAACCATGATCTCACGACTAGTACAAAATTTGAGGCGATAGCTTATAAATTGTTAGTTTAGTGAGGTTTTGAAAATGAGAGAAAAACGTATTTTTTCGTTTACCTACGAAGTTTGTGTGTGTCTATATTTCTCTGCCACTGTCTGTATTTATGTCTCTGTTTCTCTTTGTGACTGTCTCTCTGTCTGTCTGTTTTTCTCTTATCTCTGTCTGTCAGTCTCTCGCTTCTTCTTTTCTGTCTCCATCTTTCTGTATGAATGTCTGTCTGTCTCTCTGATGATCCTCATGCGGAGAAAAGGTAAAGTGTGTCATAAAGAGCTTAATTTGAAAAAGGGGTAAACTATATTTCAAGAGACATACTCTATGAATCCGACATTTTCGAGCCTGGTCTGGATTACAACTGTTTGCAATTGCAATAGTCATCATGTTACTGGTATTCAGTAATGAGAGGGTTAATCCAGTCATCAACCAAACCAGGTGCATTGATGTTGGTTTTTTTTTTTGGTTTTTTTTTTAATTCAATTCTATTATCTTTATTTTTTGTGATTTGTATAATATATAAACATCATGCGGTTACAGAAGTCAAAAACACATGTTAAAGTTACACGCACGGGTAGCATTGATCTTTTTTATTAAAGTGGCAACCCGCTGGTGTCCATCTTCATAGATAATCGGCATGTTCAATAAGCATGGACTTCATGCTGGGACAGTTTTATGACGCTGATAATTGTCCTGCTAATTTGGTGCGGGTTCTGTATACGGTTACGTAATGTGTCACATTCCTTTGTGATGTGTAATATGGTAGACATTTTGTAAGTAAATAAAGCTAAGGACGAGTGTCAAACATTCTGGATCCAGATCAGACGCCGTGTTACGCGGCATCTGATCTTGATCCAAGTTGTTTGCAAAAAAAAAAGTAAAGTCGCGATCAGCAGGCAAAGAGTTAAGCAGTCACTAAAATAGATTGCTTAAGGCATTGGCTGCTTTATAATTTACTCCGTTATATAAGACATAAGTAAAGCAGAAAGAAACGGAGATCTCATGTTATCATGTTTGCAATTAATTTCTGAAGATAATGCAAACTGTTACCTCTTTCATAGAAATGGGACGGATAATATGTATATTTTAGTCTGGATGTAAAACTAACCCTAAATTCATTTTTTTTTAAGTAATATGTTAATAATTCTAATTTTCCTTTCAATAATAATAATGATCACATACGACATAATAATACAGTTACAACTTTGGCCGTTTTGGATTTTGGCCGTTTGACGCGCACTCCTTTCAAATGTCTCTTTACATACAAAATGGATTTTTTTTTTTGCTTCCAAGGAAATATTTCCTCCATATAGAACATTGTAACAATGCATGAACACATTTTTAGAAGTTTAGAAGTTTGCTTAAGTTTTTATACGGAAGGAATTCTTTTCTTACGCGAGTTGGTCTAGTCATTTCATTAGCCAGCAACCTTTGTAGGTCATCATTACTTTTTTCGCTTCAAGAAAACCCTGGTATTTTTACAACCGAAAGATAAGTGTCACGGCTTTATATCAAGACCTTTTTTTTAAATATATATATATATATATATCGGACGAAAATTATGGATTAAATTCAAGTTTTTGAAACGGGACGTAGTGTATATTTCGCGATCGCCTGCTCTCGTTTATCGACTATTTCATTTGGCCATCGCTCTTTAACTCGCCATAAAATTGGTCGATTTCGAAAATAAACACTTGCATTTTTACAACTGAAAGAAATATATCTAAGCTTTCCTTTAAGACCATTTCTTTGAAAATCGGTGGAAAATTGAGGGTTTTATGAAAGGTTTTGTAACGGGGCGTGATATATTTATGCCCGAGTGCTTGCTCCCTTTTATCGGCAAATTCATTTGGAAACCACTCTTTAACTCGCCATAAAACTGATCAATTTTAAAAATAAAATCTGTTATTTTTACAAGTGAAAGATAAATATCTTAGCCTTCTTTTAAGACCATTATAATGAAAATCGGGTGAAAATTTAGGATTTTATGTAACTTAAACTAACAGTAGGTAACCATTCAACACGATAAAAAACGCGATAGCCCGCTATCGGCGTACCGGTGCAGTTGAATTATCGATCGATTAAGCGTTATCGCACATACAGGTAACGGACGACACCATCTTCGGGAAAATGCAGATTTGAGTATAAGTTACTTCTCCATTTGTCCTTTCTCCATGTCACTGGTGAGGGAGATGAAGGACTTGACAGTTTGGTGTGTGCAGTCTAAGGTTATCTGCGTCATCAATCCGATGTATGCTATTCAAAGGCTATTTGTATCCAGCTTACAGTTTGGAACTATGCTGTTGAGCTTCAATATTGCTGTATCTCTGAGTTTTGTCATTGCTGTACACTTGGTGATGAGATGTTCTCTGGTTTCATCTTCCATGTTGCATAGTTTACATTTTGCAGATACTGCATTTTGATTGTACTTGGCTGTATTGCTTTGCAAAATATAAGTGTCTGTCAGCAATCTGGCTTTTAGTTCTGCACGTCTGACTTCATGAGGTTTGGACTTGGCGCAGTTCCAGATATTGTGAGGCTTGTTAAGTGGAGTGTTCTGGAGTTGCAGATATTTGGTAGTTGACTTGCTATGTAGATCATCTTTCCAGATGTCTTCCCAATGGGCATTTGCAGCAGCCTTGAAAGTGGCTTTCCATTTCGCCTTGGTAGGAACACTATGTACTAGTTCTTCAGGTGTAGGAAGGTTGTACTTGTCTAAAAATCGAATATATCATCATTATATACATTGCACAATATATGCATTATAAAAGGACGGTTGGCATCTATAATTCTATTACGTTCATGCCCGAAATTAACGCCGAAAAAATATCTGAAATATGTCGACCAGCGATGGCCGCGAATTAGTATTGACCCTCCTCCTATGACACCAATCTGTCGCAATTTCCGGTGTTTTGAAATCGGCGTCGCAAAAAGCAAAAAAGAATCTTCTAACATCCTCTACCCTCAGCCGAGAATCTTTGATTTATCCATCTAAGGGAGACATAAATCGTTTGCATGAACAGTATCGCTAATATCGGTCAATCTTTAGCAGGTAAATGAACACAATATAGCCGAATAAACTACATAGCACTTGTCGAGTCGGTAAAAAAAAACCTCGGGAGAAAATGGCGTCATAATAAAATAACGGTATATGGACGATGTGAACCTAGACGATGTGAACCGGGTTTTTGGACGATGTGAACCGATTTTCAGGACGATGTGAACCACCCTATTGGACGATGTGAACCAATATTTTTTCCAAAATAAAACGACCCAAGTCTTCTTATTTTACCTTGTGTGAAACAATACTCCTTCAAAGGAGAAACGTTTTCCCCATCAAAACGGCCTATGGCCAATCATATTTTATTTAATCAAAGTTAGATCCCTGAATGTTAACAATTAATTTAATTTACATTACGCATATTATCTTCTTCAAATCGTTCTAACTAGCCTATAATTTATCATTTTAGATCTATATAAGTAATTGCTTATTAAACTCTCTCTGTGCTCCAGCATCTAACTTTAATGGAACACGGGCGAGTCTGAGTAGATCAGAATCCATGTATACACATATATATAGCTAATTTAAATCATTGAGTAGATCTAATAAAGTTTTAAAACAGACAATATCTAAATTTTATTGAAAAGTTATTAGATCTATAGATGTCAATTTGGATTTGATCCGTATGCTAAATTATGCGATTGTTTTAAGATATTTATTTTCAAAATTGTTGTAGGATGGTGTACATATTAAGAAAAGAATGAGCATAGCATTATGGTAGCTAGGGCCAGGGAGATTATATCTAAGAGCTCCTGCTAGGGCATAAGAACAAAACAGAATAGAACAAAACTTTATTTCATCTCAGGCATGGTTACATGCAGCATGAGGGAGAAAGAAACCATGGGCGCGGGAAAAATGTCACATGATATGGCCATTTAGGCGGGAACCAATTATTAGAACAATATACTCATGGAGCGTTCAATTTGTCCTGTACGTTCATTGTTTTTTATGCTATTTATTAGATCCATATAAAAATTAATTATGTATTTAAATCATATAACTTTCTCTCATATTTAGATATTTGAAATACAACTTCATCATAGTTTTCATTTATGTGCCTGTAATATTTTCATTCCATTAAATAATTTAATAGATCTATATGAAAAATAAGCACGTTTTCCCGAATTCTTGAAATGGGTCATCTATGAAAAATAAACGCGGGAAAAGTGACACGTGCAAAGGCAAAGTTAATCAATCACCCAATTAGGGTGTATTTTACAATAAACACGTTTTCGCTATAACCCTTAATTCCATTGCAAACAGTTTGGTGCCTGATCATACGCGCCGGTTTGTTTGTTTTTGTTTTTGTCTCGTGAAATTGCAAGAATAAAAGATGCTTGACATTTCTAAAGATAATTTCAAACAGCTGGTCCATTCTATAAAAATATAACATAAAGTATGTTATTATAGTTGTTGATGGTACCTTTTTTCAGCAATGGAAGTTCAAATAAATAGCTAAATGTTCTGAAGTTATACTTCCTTGATAGCCGTGTATTTAATTTATGAAAGTAATAATATATGATAGGAATATACATTTTGGTGTACAGTTGGACCTTTGTTAATCGACCGGATATACTTATCACAGTTAATAAAACAAAAACAACAATGTGAAATAAATAACAAATTGTGCAACTGGTTGCAACAGTAGTTTTTGGCATTTATTTTGTCATGCAATATGTTGCTGTCTGCAGAGTTATGTGCCTTTGTATAAAAGCGGTCGAGGAACGCAGGTCTGATTGTACCTCGAAACACAGATTCCTTCAAAACTTAACTTACAACTTAACTTTATTTCTATGTTACCTGTGTATACTGCATATGTTTGTGTTATTTCTTTGTTTCTTTCTACTTATTCTGTTTCAATCTTTTCGCCTTTTTCTTCAAATAGCTTTCTGAATAGCATCTTAGATAGTGTGGCATTATGGATACACAGTGTTTTCTGCAGCGGAGCAGACCCTATGGAGGAGAGCTCAAGTTTATCTGAAAATTTAATACCCAATGGGGAATGACCTAGTTTCTTGGAGAGCCTCCATTGGTTTGTTCTGCTGCAGACTATACATAGGTTGCAGCAGAGTCTACTGTAAGCTTTCATTTTTGTATATTTTCTGTTTAATGGTTCGTTTTTTCAGATGTATTAGCTCACATGTTAAACATTTCAGCTTATTTTTAAGCGAAATTTTCTATTCCTCACATTTTTGCATTGTCATGATACTGCTACTGATACAGGCGGGTGATGTAGAATTAAACCCAGGTCCAACCACGAATGATTTAACAATATTGCATTTAAACATAAGAAGTATAAGAAACAAGTTGGACTTTATTACGGATTCATTATTAGAGTTTGATATTCTTTGTTTTACAGAAACCCATTTAAACCACAGCATATCAGATAATGCATTGCAAATATCCAACTATCACAGTTTATCTTATAGAAAGGATAGGTCTAATCATGGTGGGGGTATTCTTGTTTACGTTTCAAATGATCTAAAGCATTCGCGGATTCTAAATTTGGAAGTTTTTTGTAACGAATCTGTGTGGATCAAAATAGAAAACAAACGCGAAAGTTATTTATTAGGAGTTTTCTACAGTCCTAAAACAGCAGATCGAATTTTTTTCGATAATTTTAATTTAAATATAGAAAAAGCCTGTGAGTTATCAAATAATATTGTTATTGTTGGAGATTTAAATGAAGATCTATTTAATCAATCATATAAAAATTTAAAGCATATACTTATAAATAATTCACTGAAAAATGTCATTACTGAGGCTACTAGAGTTAATGCTTTACTCGATCCAATCATTGTTCCTTTTGATATGCCATTTAATAAAGCTGATGTTTTGAATGTCCCAAATGAAATAAGCGATCATAAAGCTACCTTAATATCACTTCCACTTTCATATCATATTAATAATACATTTGAAAGGAAAATTTGGATATACAGGGACGCTAATTTTGATAAACTGAACGAATATATTTTAGAGTACAATTGGAACTGTCTTTTAGATAATAATGTTAATGATGCATGTAAAATATTTACCGATACTTTTATCCACTTTGTTGAAACATGTGTGCCATCAAAAAATATCTTTATTCGAAGAGACGACAAACCGTGGTTTGACTCTACTCTGAGAGCTTTTAGTAGGAAAAGAGATAGACAAAAACGTATTGCTCTAAAATCAGGGAAACAGAATGACTGGAATAGTTATAAAAAGTTACGAAATAAAGTAAATAATTTGAAAAAGCATGCTAAAGAAACATTTTTCCAAAATCTTGATTCTTCCCTCTCGAATTTGCAAAACAATGACATAAGTGGTTTTTGGAAAATTATACGCCATTTTGTTAAGAATAATGATTCCTCTGCAAATATACCTCCAATATGTACTGTATCTTCTTCTGGTGAGTCGCATCTTCATACATCAGACGAAGAAAAGGCTGAAGTTTTAAACCAATATTTTTCCTCTATTTCTTGTATTGACGACAGTAAAGCCGAACTCCCTGTTTTTATAGGCAAAACAACTGAAAGTTTAAGTGATATTTATATTACAAGGGAAGAAATTGAAGATATAATCGGTAGTCTTGAATTAAATAAAGCATCCGGACCAGATGAAATTAGTCACCGTATGCTTAAAAATGTGTCGCACTCAATTTCGAAACCTCTTTCTTTGTTATTTAATAGATCTTTACATGAAGGAATATTCCCCGACATTTGGAAGTTAGCAAACGTAACTCCGCTTTATAAAAAGGGTGATAAAAACAACGTCTCCAACTACCGTCCTGTTGCTTTATTAAGTTGTTGTGGAAAGATTTTTGAAAGAATAGTATTTAAATATATGTATAATTTTTTTATTGATAATAATCTTATATATAAATATCAATCAGGCTTTTTACCTAAGCACTCTACTTCTTACCAATTAATAGATATATATCACCATATATGTCAAACCTTTGAAAACAAACAATTTAGTTGCATGGTATTTTGTGATATCTCAAAAGCGTTTGATAGGGTATGGCATAATGGTCTCCTTTTTAAATTGGAACAAAACGGTATAAAAGGCAAACTTTTAAATTGGATTTCCAATTATTTGTTTAAACGAAGGCAGAAAGTTGTTATAAATTCCCATTCTTCATCAACGAAGTATGTTTGTGCTGGTGTACCCCAGGGGTCAGTGTTAGGCCCTCTTTTATTTCTTATTTATGTTAATGACATTGCAGAATCACTTTTAAGTTTAACCAGATTATATGCAGATGACAGTTCATTATACTATTCAGCTTCTTCAATTCAAGATATTGAAGGTATTATAAATCATGATCTCAATATTATTTCACACTGGGCTAATCAATGGCTCGTAAATTTTAATCCTGCTAAGACAGAAGCTATGTTTTTCTCACTTAGAAAATATGAAATACTTCCATCACTTCGCTTTGATAATACACATATTGATTTTGTTGATAGCCATAAACATCTTGGCGTTACTCTTGACTCAAATGGACACTGGAATACTCATATAGATAACATTTTAAAATCTGCTTCAAAGGTAGTAGGCATAATGCGTAGACTGAAATTTAATTTAAATAGACATGCGTTAAACCAGATTTATATGTCCTACGTGAGACCAATTTTGGAATACTCTTCTGAGGTTTGGGATTGCTGCACAGTGCAGCAATCAAATTCCTTAGAGAAACTCCAAAATGAGGCTGCTCGTATAGTTACAGGATTAACACGTTCTGTCTCTCTTGAGAATTTGTATAGAGAATGTGGTTGGCAATCTCTAGAAAAGCGTCGCGAAATAAAACGTCTCTGTTTCATGTATAAAGCAACTCACAATATGTTGCCTGATTACTTAAATGAATTATTTCCTCAAATCCCAATAGAGCGAAATTATAACTTAAGAAACGCTACTGATATTCCTGTTCCTTTTGCTAGAACAGAAATATTTCGTAGTTCATGTATTCCGTCATCAATTGCATTATGGAATAATACAGCACATATTCTCAAGAATGCTCCTTCAATTTCAAGTTTTAAAGAAAATATTACTAAACATACCATAATCAAAATACCATGTTTCTATTTACATGGAAGCCGATATTTATCAGTCATGCTTGCACGTCTGCGAAACAACTGTAGTAATTTAAACAGCGATCTTTATAATAATCACATATCAAACAATCCAAACTGTACCCACTGTAACCAAATAGAAAATGCAGAGCATTACCTTTTTGTCTGTCCTAAATACCATGCCCAAAGAATAAAACTTTTCAATGCAATTAGAGCGTTTCATCCTTTAAACCCGGTATTACTAATGCACGGGTGTAACAACTTAACTAATGATGACAATATGGTTATATTTGATGCTGTACACCGATATATAAAAGAAACAAAGCGTTTCACATTTGATTAATGTAAACCAAATGTGAGTTGTTCTGTTTACTTTTAGTTGCTGTTATTTTTTCACATAACAACTTTCTGCATTGAGCTACATCATCTATTAGACTACTTTGTTATCTTCTTTTGGATAAAAGACAAACTGTACATGTTCAGCTGCTACCAACTGATCCAAATAATGTCACTCAAATTAAATAAGTTATTTTATAAGTATCATTAGTAAGCTATTTCTTATTTCTTCTTCTTTAAATGACATAGCCAAATTCCTGTATCTTGATCTTTTATTCAAAGGATGAAATTCTTTTCCATCACGACGTACAAATGATAAATACATGTATATAAAACAGCACAATAATCAACATAATGGTATGTGTATCAAAGTCCAATCAAAATAAAAACTTGTCTGACTATCCCCTCCCCCTATGCTGATTAGTCTTATTTACGCATCAAAAAATGAAGGAGTATGGAAAAGGATGACAGCTACCTGTAACACATGATAATGATAGATGATTAGTTATTTCCTCCCCCAGGGATAAGTTTTTAAGGGTACGTAAAAAACTAAGTAAATGAAATGAAAAGTATAACAGAGAGTAAGGAATAGTAAGTCACTAGTGGTCAGGTCAGTCTACCATTAGAATTAAAACTAAATGACTATGGTTCAAGACCCACTGAGTCAGATTGTCTGCACAGTCCACTTATCACAACACTATGAGTTCTCTTTATCCCGTCTAGAAGGTCTACTAGGTGGCAATAACTCTTTACATCCAGCTTTGTTGTGCGGTTGAAGGCGAGCAAGAGCACGAGGTACATGGGTCACAGTCCTTGAAGGATTCTGATTGTCCTGTTGACCAAAACTGAGGCGCTTGGGATTCAGCCCAGTATGTGCGGTCGACTTTGGCGTGGAAGCACTGGTTGGCAGCGGCAGTTGGAGTCCTGTCGAGGAAGTCCTAGGCAGTGCGATGCTGTGGTCGATAGGCGTGTGGGGAACTTCTGACGCTGTCTTAGATGGCATCCTTGCTGGACGCCCTTGAGAAGTTGTCTTTGTAGGCGTTGTGCCAGGGCTGACGGGCATGCCAGAATCACCCGGTGGAGCAGTAGGCATAGACATTCTCGGCTTATTAGCTGTGACTGGAGTTGAGCCATTGGCGACTACCTCTCCTGATGGTTCCACAGAAGGTGTGACTGATAAGCCTGGTGTGGTAGGGGCGTTGAAGGGAGTGAACTTTCGAAGATGCTGGCGATTGCGGATGGTCACCCGGCCTGTACCATCCATCCGAATGACATATTGATGGTACTGTCGGACCTCCACTACAGTCCCAGTGCGCTCCCATCTTCGAGGATGGTTCCCAACCAGGTTCTGTACATACACATGATCGCCAACCTGGAGTGGTGGCAGCCTCCGGGTGTGTTCATTCCATCGCTCATGGTCCCTTGAGTGCCGTCGGGCAAGTGCTAGCTCCCGGTGAGAAAGCAACTCAGTCCAAGTTTCATGAGGACTGTATCTGCCCATGGGTATTGGAATAGCATCCCTGATCGGTCGTCCAAACAGAATCAATGCAGGGGATGCTTTGGTCTCTGGGTCGACAGAGTTACGGTACATCAGTAGAGCTCTCTGGAACTTGTCCACATCCAGGGACCCAGTAGCAGTTACATTGTCCATCAGCATACGTTTGACTCTTTTCACAGCTACCTCAGCCCTACAGTTAGCATGTGGGTTTGCGACGGATGAAATTCGGTGTCGAACTCCCCAGGCTTTTAAGAACTCTTGAGTCTTTCCCGCTGTAAACTATGGTCCCCCATCAGAAGTTAATTCCTCGGGAATGCCGAAAGTTACAAACGTCTCCCTGAGCCTCTTCACTAGGCCCTCTGCACCTGACTCTGACCTGTATACCATAGGCCAGTTAGAGTACCTATCTACAATGACCACATATTCTTTACTGTTGAAGGTGAGATAGTCACTGCATATCATCTGAAACTGGTAGTCTGGCAGGGTTAGGTCTGACGGGGGCTGCATTGGGTTTGACTTAGCCATCCGATGGCAATGCGTACACTGGTCCCTTATCCTTGCAATGTCAATCGTGATATCTGGCCAGTATACAGAGTCCATGGCCCGTGCACGCATTGCACTAACTCCTTGGTGAGCTGCATGGAGTGCGTTGAGAACTGGCTGACGGAGTGTTGGAGGGATAACTATTCTGTGGCCCATAAGTACCACACCGTCCACCACACATAAGCTTGCTGCAAAGCGATGATAAGGACGCAGTTCTGCTGGTAGTTCCCTGCAATCATCTGGAAATCCACTCTGAAGGAATTTAATAAGGCTAGCAAAGGTAGGGTCAGATGCTGTGGCTTCCCGGACCATGTCCCATGTGACAACTGAAACAACTGTATTAAGGGCACATGTAGCAGCTGCAACTGTAGAGAAGTCATCAGCCACATCAATATCATCTGCAAGCTGGTATAAGCTGGGCAGTGCGGCATAACAGGATGCTGTTGTATCGACTTGTGGTTCGGTATTGCATGTCTCACCAGGTAACACTAGACGCTCAGGATATCCAGTTGGGTGTCTCGAAGCTGCATCTGGTCCAAGGTTCTTCTTACCAGGCACATGCACCACTGTGAACTTATAACCTAGTGTCTTCTCCTTCAGGTTGAGAAGTCGTCTGTTACTGATGTCAGTCAGTGATCTGTCGTTCAAGATCTGAAGAAGCGGTTTGTGGTCTGTAGCCACAATCAGGTCTTCACAGCCTAGAACATAGTAGCGTGTCTGATGAAGCGCATAAACCACTGCTAAGGCTTCACCTTCAATGGGAGCGTACCGACTTTCAGCAGGATGGGTGAATCGGCTCCCAACTAGGCACAGTTTCCAGCCATCCTGACAGCAGGTAGGAGTCTTGTTGGGACACTGACAGTATTTCTGTATCAGGAAGAAACCAATGCCGTCTACGGACCAGTCTGTGGCCAGGCATGTAAGACGAGTGGAATCGAATAGCCGCACACCTTTCATTTCCTTGATGATAACTTCTTTGGACTTGTGAAACAGTTCATCCAGCTCATCTGTCCAATGAAACAGAGTGGACGGCTTCAAGAGAGTGCGGAATGGCTTCATCTGTTTTGTCATGGCAAACGCATATGCCCCCTGGTTGATCAGCCCAAACCAAGCTCTTGCACCAGTAATGTCAGTTGGTGTAGGAAAGTTCCTGATTGCATCCAGGAACTTTGCACTTGGCCGTATGTTCGTGGGTGTGATGGTTAATCCTGCAAAGTCAACAGTGTCCTGAGCAAACTGGAATTTCTTAGGGTTGAGAGTGATCCCGTTTCGGCCACACAAGTCAAGCCACTCACATGCCTGGTAAAATGCTGATTCAACGGAGTCTGCCCACATGCATGTATCATCCACACATTTGACTTTGTTTTCAAAGTCTGTGATGATAGCGTCAAAGCGTTGGTTATATGCATCTCCACTGGCCATGAACCCCTGCGGTGCCACCTTGTACCTGTACCGGCCCCATGGTGTAATGAACGTGGTAACGTGTCGGTCTTCTACGCAGATTGGTACAGAGTGGTACCCGTTCCATGCATCTGTCACAGTTTTCTTCATGCCTTGAGGAACCCGGTCGGCCAGATGAAACGGGCTTGGCACATGATGAGTCTGGCGCACAGAGTGTCGGTTTTGAGGCTGCAAGTCAACTGTACGTCTTGGTGTGCCATCAGCTTTGCTGGTAACTACCATTCTTGAGCACCATGTTATGGGGGTGTTTGGATCAACTCGCTCAAGCACACCAATACGAACATCTCGTTCAAGATCAGCATAGACCCGGTCCTGCCAGTGAATTGGGACGAGTGCTGGCTTATGGACTGCCACTGGTACAGCATTGGGATCAACATGTAGTCGGAGAGGCTCACACTTCATAAGTGGTAGTGGCTGATGTTCACACACATTGAAGGTTGTTGCACCATAGTAGTCAAGTAGCCACTGTTTCAGGGCCTCCACATTGTCTTCAGTAGCACTGAGGCCATTGGGTAAAGATTTTGGCATAGGAGGTGGTTCCTGTTGACGTCTCGGGCAGGAGCATGAAACTTCTTCACTATTGTTCATTGAGGCTACAACACCGGGGAGTGTTACCGCTGTTGCCATGGGGAAGTCCTTCCCGATTATCCCCAGAGAGGACAGAGCTTCCCTACAGAGGAAAGCCTTTTCCATGGTATTGGACACGTAACACATTAAACGAGTTGATCTGATAGACTCATCCCGTGCTCTGGTGGCCACGTTGACCACAATGGCCCCCATCACTCCAAGGTCCTCCTTGATAGCTCCGCGCATAACCAGCTTGACTGGAATGAGGTCCTGTGTCTGTACCCCCAAGCTGTTTGCAGTCTGTAAGGGTATTATGGAGCTCTGGCACCCTGTATCAGCAACCATTGACACAGTGAGGGACTTAAGTTTTGAAGTGTCTCTTATTGGATGTCCAAATGATGAGTGCTCTTCAGACATTGGTGTCAAACGCACCAGAACAATGGGGTGTGGTTTTGACGGTCTAGGCACCCACTGTCCATCGAATACGTGATGTTCAATAGGTGATCTGATGCTTTGAGAGCCTGATGCCACAGGTCGACTTGATTTGCTGTCTGGACTGTCTTGCTCTGTTGTCGCACATAACTGGTCAAAGACGTAACCAGCATTGTCATGTTTCAGGTCCTTAGTTGACCCCTTTGACACACCTGGCGTTGTTGCATTTCTAGCACCTGTACCTTTAGGGCAGGCTCTAGATGAAGAGTCACGGTGACCCCACTCACCACAAGTAGTGCACTTGCTACAGTTCTTAGTGTAGTGGCCTTTTGTTGAGCATTTACCACATGTGAATGTCCAAGCCTCACAATTTTTGGATCGAGCCCTGCGATCGTTTCTTTGTGCATGGGCAGGGCCACTACATGCCCAGCATTTCCGCCCAGGGGCTTGAGTTTGTCTTTGAGTTTGATTTGAACACATAGTATTAGTAGACATGGCACCCATTGAATCACCAACTGCACTTTTGGTCACTTTACCCTGTTCTTTCTGAGCAATAAATGACACAGTTTCATCCAATGTTCTATCTGTTTTCGGATCACCAAGTAAGTCTGACATGATCTCAGGATCAGCGATACCCCTTATTAGATTGTCTTTGATAATTTCATCACTATAGTCAAACACATGTGCACAACCGGTTTCTTTACACTTAGCCTTGTACTGACACAGTGACGCCTGGCCTCTTAGAGCAGCAAGAAAAGTCCGAATCCCGGTCCCAGGAGATTGACTCAATGAGTCATCTTGTTCAGTTTTATGCGATGAACCAAGATGCTCTCATCTTTAACAGCCAGTCTCTTGATTGCAGCTAGGAGATCTGCCTCTGCCATGGTTGCTACATCCTGCTGGAGATCGCGCATTATGTCTGTACGTAGATCTGAATTGCAGCAGTAGAATAGAGCAGTAGGCAGGACACTGTCAGCAATTGACATCCCGACCTTATACATGTCCCACTGTCGGGTGAATGCTGACCACTGATCTGGATCACAATCTGCAGCAATGGTAGGTGGGTCCAACTTCAGCTTTTGCGGTGCAACTGGTGCTGGTGTCGAGTGAGTGGTTCTGTCATGGATCTGGAGCGCTGCTGTTAAGCCAGCCGCAAATGCTTCATCCAGGTCTTGAGACTGCCAATCACATCTTTCAATACCGCTAATTTTTAAAGGTCTAAAATTTCTTTGGAAAAACGAAATTAGATCTAATTTGAAGAACATTATCAGAGCAAGTAGCTGTCATAAATGACATAGCCAAATTCCTGTATCTTGATCTTTTATTCAAAGGATGACAGCTACCTGTAAGTGTAACACATGATAATGATAGATGATTAGTTATTCTTCTCCTTCTCTTCTCTTACTAACCACTCCTTCTATTTGTTGTCACTAAATAGTTATATATGTTTAGAGCCATTGTATATATTGTCTGAATGTTTACATACAAGGGGAAGGGCCGAATCTAATGTTGTGAGAACTTGTGGCCCAACCCCATTTCTATGTATATTTATGGAATAAAATATGTTTAAACTAAACTATGATTAGGTTTAAAACTAGTTGCCACTCACTTTTAAATACTTTGCAAACAGTTTGGTGTCAGATCAGACGCCGGGTAACCCGACGTATGATTACGCTTTAAACTAGTTGCTTTTCACTGTTAAATGTTAGTACAATAGTGTCATAAACTTTTCATTTTAGCCATTTTAATGCTGTAAACTCAATTTAAACAATACACATACTGATGTAGATATGTTGGTCAAGATTTATGCCAAGTTTAACTAATCCTAATATGTTCTTGTATCCAATGAGAATTTACGATTTTTTGACCCACTTAAAGTCGCTAAAATAGGGTTATAACAGGTCAATGAACATTAAAAAGTATACATAGTTTCCAATTGTTAAAAATAAATCTGATATTTCACTTATAAAACTAAAAACAAAAAGGTTCACATCGTCTTATGAGGTGGTTCACATAGTCTGGTAAATCGGTTCACATCGGCAATGGTTCACATCGGCGGTGGTTCACATCGTCCCTAATTCTAAAATAACAGATCCAGCTAGCCTAGAATCTACGATGTTACTTCACTCAGTCCGTTATCAGTCTGTTGAAATATTTGTAGTTTTATGTTTAGAAGGATCTGTATACAAAGTAGAAATAAAACTAGATTACTAGTCTAGTTCTACTTCTAGTCGTACTTAAAATATTTCCCTGTCGAGCGATTTATGGTGCAATGTTTTAAACATTAATTTATCATTATGTCACAGTACGTTAGGTACGGTATTTACAGATTATAATGCTCCAAGCTTATTTATGTGGACATGAAGACCGGAATCGTCCCGTTTCTTATGAAGCAATGGGTAAAAAATTAACGCAAACTCCCCCCCCCCCCCCCCCCCCCCCCCCCCCCCTTTTTAAATTCAGTGGGACAGCAAAGTAGTCTTTGCCTTAATATTTTCAGACCGGAACCTGAAAAAACTGCCTTTCTAACACAAATTCTGATGTCAATATTACAGTGTTTTTTTCGAGAGCAGAAAATTCACGTTTGGCACAACCAAATTTGTAACCTGCGTTTTTCTTAACGCAACAATATTTCAGCCCTAAATGGCATCTTTAACCCGAAGAAATTGCCATCTTATAAACCGAAAGTCAGCGACGAGAAGCAGTGATTCTGTTTACTTGTTGCTGTTATTCGGCAATCTGCGCATGCGTGAGCACTTTGCTGGCCTCAATTCAGGTAGTCTGGTTCCCTGTCTTCATCACATTCGGGAACCTGTTTAAAATTACGGGGCAATTTCCCATTCAAGTTACGTATCTCGGTACGGCTTCGACGATTTCAAACCAATGAATAGTCATCAGTAAACCTTGAATATTTTATTACCTTCGATCCAATACGATTGTTTCTTATAAATAAAGACGTGCAACTCAAATAATAATCTTCAATTATCAAATTGTGTTACTGATACAGTATTACTGATACTGAATATAATCCGACATACGTTCCAGTACCCGGACAATATTAAAACGTCTTCCCGCAATATGTCAAATTGAATAAAACTTTACGACAGCTCCTAAACAACGGATGCAAACTGCATTTTAATAAAAAAGAGACCTCTGATTACAGTGCTGATCGTAGTAAATCAATGCCTTGAAGCAGAAAAGAATCAAACGAGTAAAGAAACTGCATCCAAAACAGCGTCGGCAGCGAACCCGGTAACATAGCGAAAATTAAGAACTGAATGGCTTGAGAAAAACTTTCGGGTACGGTATGAAAGTGGCAAAAACGGGAAAAAATCCAGAAAAAAGACAGAAATTCTTTCAGTAGATGTGAGCTTAACTATTTGTATCAGTCAAGAAAAACACAAATATTACTAGCTGTTTCTGACTTGGGAGTTTCACTCTCATTGTTTAAAGTGAGAGACCGGCCGAACATTGAATTTTGATTATTACCTGCATTCAAAAAACTTAAATTTTCAAGTTGATTAACCCTCTCCTATACACCTTTGAGGGTCTTCTGCACCTTGCTAACAGAGCAGACCGTTACCAAACAGCTGTAAAGGCTACACTACTTTCTCATAGATCATAATAACTTAGAACCTGTTCTGCCAACACTTCAAACCAACCACCCATAATCAGTTGTAACACCTTATATGCATTAATTAAGATTATTTAAGTCAGAAATATATATATCCCCTGATTTTACTAAATGACCAAGGGTTCAAATTTAAGCTCGCATACTCGCAAAATGCGAGTGAAATTTGTAAATTGCAAGTGATTTTTCCACGAACTCCCAAAAAAATGCGACTACGGTTTTTCGGACAGCTAACACACAGTATAACGTCTGTAAGACTATGCTCGGTTTATTCCGTAACATTTCGAGTGGCGGAAATGGACGAGTAGACAAGCGAATACTTTCGTACGCCAATCATAGCTTCTCGGACAGTTTCAACCTCTTTTTTGTCCGTAAGAATGACGTAATGACAGGATTTCCCAATTCTCATTGGCTAATGAAACGTGCACTTTGCTACTTCGGAGTTCAAATGTGTAAACAATTCTTATCACAGACTCAACAACCAAAACCATTCTTCAAAGACAAGGCCATTTAAAAGACTCGCACGAGTACAAGTATACTTCTAATTCTACTGTAACATACTGTTTATTAACCACAGCCCTGAAATATACGACCAGTGAAAAAAATGTTTGTATCGTAGACGTATTGACGATCTAAACCTGACCTAATTTTCGAGTAATGAAGTAGCATCCCTAGGTTGGCGCCAGCCAAAAAATTTTAGTAGCCAAAATTTGTTGGAGAAAATATTGAGCGCCGAGTGCCGAAGGCACGAGGGGGGAGAGTATGAGAGGGGGTATCCCCCTCTCATTGGTGGGGGTACGGGAGGCCTCCCCCGGAAAAATTTAAAATCTACATTGCAGGAGGTGGCTTCTGAGGCATTTCTGGGATTATTTTTAGGTAATTTTTTCTGAATATTTTTTATCTAAATTAGCCTCAACTTGAATTTACCAGACTTTTTTGTAACTTGTCCCTATAAAATTCATAAACTAGATCTATGTTGTCATTTGAAAGCAAATTAAGTTAAACAAAACACAGTTACAACAATGACAGAGAAATAAAGAAAATTACTTTACCAACATTTCCAACAACTCCTTTTATCTATAGCTCAGCCAGCCAAAAATGTTTAGTAGCCAAATTTTTTGCATCGCTAACATTATATACATAAAGTGGGAGAGGGGGCTACATGAAAATTTGGCGAATATGACAAGAAAGAAATCCTTGCCATTTTTAAGCTGCAGATAAAAGAAGTACTGATATGTATAGATCTTATATCTCAAACACTGAAATAGATATAATACATTACAGGGTGTGACAGAAATAAAGAAAATTATTTAACCTACATAATACACATTTCCAACAACTCCTCTTATATAGCTCTGCATATAGCATTATCATTTTATCAGAATTTGAAAAAGAAAATTGCAAACAGTGCAGTACTAGACCAGATGGCTTTTGTAAGAGCTCTCAAATCTGGGTCTGCATTGTTTTACTATGTCCCTAACTCCCTTTATGTAGATACGTTTTGTACAGAAATGCTGAATGTCATTTGTATTTCCTCTTAAATCTTTTGATTAGATCTATATCTTTTATTTCTGTCTGCTAGATGAAGATCTATAATATTTTAGAGAAAACTATGTTTGATGTACAACGTGACTAAAATGTTTAAATA
Source organism: Gari tellinella (assembly GCA_922989275.2). Taxonomy (NCBI): domain Eukaryota; kingdom Metazoa; phylum Mollusca; class Bivalvia; order Cardiida; family Psammobiidae; genus Gari; species Gari tellinella. The sequence goes on from OV277873.1 coordinate 50,490,319, forward strand.
AACCATAAAATCGGATTATCATTATTATTTCTTCTGCTATACTTTCTTTCATATTGGTCGGGGATACATTTAAAATTTAAGTAGAATATTATTTCTATTGAAAAATGCTGCTATCGTTAATTCGCGAAAACTGATGACAAAATGTACGTACACGATTGAAGGAAACGGATGAAAAGGTAACAAAAACATTCACGCTAACTTTGAAGTTACCAACACAGCGATATTTCGGGAAAATATATAACACTCGTATTTCAAACAAATAGATCTACGTGATAATTGTACGTGAAATAGGTTTGATCGAATTTGATTTCATTTGATTTCATAAGGCACAGAACCCATTTTTAATTGTGGGCGTGGCATTTTCATTGCTACAAACAATAAACGTCAACTCGCACGTTAAGTACGGAAATTCACGATATAGTGGAAGCTTTGTTTGATAATAATCGTCACTTACCGGCAAATGCCGACAACCTCCGAGTATAAATTATGAATTACGTAAAGCTGCGAGAGGCTATGATAGGTTATCGTAATTGCTTGGCTTATTCATAAGGATTATAGGCAAGGTGTTCCGATTGTATTGACACCGTTGTAAAATGGCTGTCAGTTGACATGTGACAGTATTGTAATCCCTGCCTCAGGGGCACAGCGTAATCAGAGGTACGCAGATCACTGTCCCCTGCTGAGAGGCACCCAATTACCCCACGGATTAATTAGCAAACTGATAAGAATAGTGTTACTAACCGCTAGCGTCTTGGATAATCGCAATGACTGGCGAGTGGCGACTAAATTTACCGATTTTCATTTTTTTGACTGTCCAAAATTTTCAATCGCCAAAATTGATGAAATTAATTTTTTAGTCGCCGACGGTAAAAAGTAATCGCCAATGGCGATTTTGGCGACCGGTAACGCTAACCTAGGCATCCTGTGCGGTCTGCATAGGTGCATACAGCATGCATTCTCCAATGTAAGAAAAATACCCCTTTGTTACATGTATGTACACGTAGATATGAAAATCAAGATCTTATCCCTTGTCAGCTGTAACCACAAATGTACAGTATGAAATACACGAAGTGTAGGTAGATCGTATTTGATTTCTACACACGTCTGTGTCGGGTTAAAAGTTAAAAGATATATGTTCAGAATGACAGTTTAACTTTCGCGAGTAGTTTAAGCATTTTGCGAGTAAGTTCAAAAGTCACTCGCAAAAAATGCAAGTGTAATTTTTAGCTAATTTCTAACCCTGTGACCCCCAATTTTTTAAACAGGGGGTCAAACTTGACCCCCTAAATGTTGGCTCTAGAGAAAACACTGATATTATATTACTTGCCATAATCTGAAAAAGCTTGGGGGGGGGGGGGGGGGGGATTTGTCAAGTTCTGATCTGAATCAATACGTCGTACAGCAAAGATTGGTATATATAAATATTATCCTTTTAAGTTTTATGGGGTTTTTACCCCTTCACCATTTTGTCGTCTGCTTCAATTATATTGTGGTAAATACGCTATTCTTACCAACTTTACGCGTTTATTATCCGTTTCGTTAAACACGCTTCCTAGCCGTTTCTTGAAAGGTAGTGACTAGGGGTACGTGACCGTACCCCTAATATTTGAAATTAGCAGTACGGTCGCATACCCTTAGCGAGATCTAAGGGGGTTGACTAGGGGTACGTGAGTCAAAATCACTATAAAACAACACTTTATTTTGTCTGCAGATACGTTAATATCGATGCTTATGTTAATAATATCTCATTTCTACCTTATATTTTGACAGTTTAACGCAGAAAAGTGAATAAACTTCATCAACAAAAAAACTTCCAATCGGAATTTTTTTCACGGCAGCGAAAACTATAGATCTACCTATGAATTTAAAGAACGTTCACACATTTTTACAAGCATGTATAATTATCCAATACCAGTTTTGTTTAGAATAACTGCACTACAATCCATTGTCAAACCTGTTTTTCGAGTTGATTTTTAGCTCGCCTGTTCAAAGAACAGCAGAGCTAATGTCATACCCCCCGCGTGGGCGTGAGCGTGGCCAATGTTAAAGTTTTTTGGACGGGTTGTTTTAAAGCTTAATATTTGTGCTAGGGTTATGAAATTTTGTATGGAGGTTCATTTGGGGTTAAACATTGATGTTATGATGTTGGAATTTAAAAATAATTTTAATTTATGTCAATTTTCGACATGTTTTGGACTTAGGTTCTTCGACTTCAAATCACCACGTTAAAGTTTTTTGGACGGGTTGTTTTAAAGCTTAATATTTGTGCTAGGGTTATGAAATTTTGTATGGAGGTTCATTTGGGGTTAAATATTGATGTTATGATGTTGGAATATAAAAATAATTTTAAATTATGTCAATTTTTGACATGTTTTGGACTTAGGTTTTTCGACTACAAACCACCACGTTAAAGTTTTTTGGACGGGTTGTTTTAAAGTTCAATACTTGTGCTAGGGTGCTTAAATTTTGTATGGAGGTTCATTAGGGGTCAAACATTAATGTGATGAAGTTGAAATTTAAAATAATTTTAATTTTTGTAAATATTTGACACGATTTGGAGTTAGGTGTTTTCCTACTAAACACCAGGTTGAAGTTTTTTGGACGGGTTGCTTTATAGTTTAATACTTGTGCTAAGGTGCTGAAATTTTGTATGGAGGTTCATTAGGAGTCAAACATTGATGTTATGAAGATGAAATTTAAAAATAATTTTAATATTTGTCAATTTTTGACACGATTTGGACTTAGTTGTTTTGACTTCAAATCACCAGGTTAAAGGTTGCACGGGTTGTTTAAAGTTTAATGAAACTAGACTAAGACTCAACATTAATTTAATAATAGTTCTAAACTGAAAATTGATTTTCTTTTGATACAAGATGTTTTCAGGCGAGCATCAGGTGGCTTTGACACCCATTTCTGGTTGTAACAGGTCTGTCATTAACCAGCAAACTTACATACATGTATCGATACTTGATGGGAGCCGAAGTTTCGCTAGTTTCTATATTCTCAGATCTACCACTTTATATTCAACGCTAAGTTAGATAGCTACAGCGGCAGTTATTTCGAACAAGCTTATTATATAATTAAGTTACCTTTGAATCAAATTTTTAAGAAAAAAAACTTAACATTGGTCACGGATTTCAGATATCGGGCGTACGATAATTAATACTATACCCTATATGCGGAATACTTCTATTCTCATCGCTGCTGTGAAAACAAGTTGGACGGAGAATATTTGTCGAAGTTTATATATTTGTTTTTCTCCTTTAAATATCCACAAGATAAGGTAAAAATGTGAGATTATTAATATTAGCATCAATGAAACGTATCTGCAGGCAAACTAATGTGTTGCTACATAGTTTAAATGACTCTCGTACCCCTAGCCAACCCTCACAGGACTAGCTAGGGGTACGTGACCGTACCACTAATTTCAAATATTTGAGGTACGGTCACGTACCCCTAGTCACTACCTTCTTGAAAAGTAAATCAAAATGTGCTTTAAGTTAAGGCACATTCCGTGTGAAACGGAAAACTGACGCGACATCTCTGGTTTAATCGTTTATTAACGCGTTAAAATCGTTAGGCGTTAACCCTTCACTATGCGTTTCTTACACATAGATTAACGCGTAAATGGGTAGGAATAGCTTATTTACCACTGTACAAGACATGTCAAACATTTTGGATCCTGATCAGACGCAACATGATCCAAACTGTTTCCAAAGCAGACTTACAAGTGCGACTTTTTGGCAGTGGAAATAATAACCGAAAATTAAATGCAACTGCTGTGCAAGAATATAAAGAAATTGGCAGCTTATGGAAACATTTACGATAGACCAACATATAAAGTTGAATCCTAATATTAAAGACATAGAGTTACCCTGAATCTAGACCATTCTGCCTGCAACGCCCAACTTTACTTTTAAAAACACAAACTCTTGGTTTAGGTACGAAAAATGTCCATTAGAATTTATGTAGACTCATGGCAGAGCTCCAGATAAGAGCGAGTAAACTGAACAAATTCAACATTATCACACTCATTTCAGCATAAATCCTATGGTGTTACTACTCATTAGAATCGTCTCGAAGAGACGATTCTAAGACACCATAGAGTTTCATGTAGAAATAAAGATTTTAGTTTTTGAAATACTCCCCTTATCTGGAGCTCTGGACTCGTGTCTTAAAAGTAAATTTTTTTATGCAAGATTTTGTTTTTAAATTTCAGCGGGATCGGCAAATGATCCTTTCAATGATCAAGTAGATGCTGTTGGACGGGGTGTGCAAGACAAACTTGTTCACATTCGAATACAACAGCGCAACGGTCGGAAAACACTAACAACTGTTCAAGGCCTTTCTTCAGATTATGACCTAAAGAAGATAGTTAGAGTCTGTAAAAAGGTGGGTTTGCCATTTAGAAATTAGATAATTATGTCTTTACCCCCACAGCCTGTTCCTAGTTTTAAAGAGATGCCCACTTAAACTAAATTGAAAGTAACTCAAACTACTATTTTGTACATTTTATTGCGTTTCTGAAATTTATGCATTTACCCTTTTTCTCACATAACTACCCCTGTTTTCTATAGCGAACAACGATGACGAATATCCTTATCTCCAACATGTGTTAGATCACTTTGTCTGATGACTTCACTATAACGTCACTATTTATAATGGCGTTTTGACGTTACCGGGGTTCCAAACTTTAAAAATAGCTTTAATTGTTGGTCATGTGAGAAAAAGAATCTGTCACTCGTCGATTTTTAAGACAAGTTGATCTCAAACTCTTCTAGAATAGAAAAGTTATTAAGCTCGCCAAATAACATTTCAATTCTAGACTCGTTTGAGATCAGCTTGTCTTAAACATCGACTCATGACAGATCATTAATATCCCATAGCATGTTTCTTGTTTTGAAGACATGTGTTCATTTCAAGCTGGTTGAAAGTAAATCAGAATGCACCTTAAAGCTGTACTTTACTTATACTATAGCCTGCTTTAAGCTACCATCCACTCTGATAAAGAATGCAATTCTTATGGTGTATCCATAGAATGAGGAATGTATGAAATGGAACTATTTTCTTCGGCGGAGGAATGAATAAAAGGCGTAAACAATATCATTTATGGGGTTATGGGTTAAACAGTTCGGACTATTCTTCTTAATCTGAGTGGCAAACAGATTAGAGCCTGATCAGACGCCTGGTAACCCGGCGTCTGATCTGGCTCCAAACTGTTTGCAAAAGAAATAATAGTTTTAGTGTAAGTGTGTTTATCACATAACTTGTGGTCTGGGATTGACATATAGCCATTATGTAAATACCGTAATCCACTAGTGGAATATTGTTTTTTTGGCTCTGGTCCAACCTGTTCGTCCACAAGCGATGCATGTAGCGGGACGCCAAATGACGTCATTTGCGACAACATAAACGTTACGTTTTGGTGGAAAATGTATGTAGCGGAGGGTCTACAAACTACAGCTTTAATCAATTTAATAGGTGCTTAAACTTGTTATGTGATAAATTTTTATAGAATCTCACATTCGTGCTCATTATTTATCATTTTTAATAAACTTGTTGACTAAAATGAATATGACGCTCGCCATATTATTTCAATCAACTTGTTTATTAAAAAGAATACATGTAAATAATGAGCACTCATACAAGATCCTCTATTGGTTATGTTTCTTGTGTTACAGGACTTTGCTTGCAATGGTACTGTAGTAGATCATCCGGAGTACGGTGAGGTACTCCAGCTACAAGGTGACCAGAGGAACCTCATTCGTGACTTCTTGGTCAAAGTTGGCATTGTCAAAGAAGAACAGCTCAAGGTAGTCTTGTTCCCATTTTCATTTGTAATTTACCTCAGCTATATTGTCTGAACATATTCACCTGACGTTGAACTTTATGTATGAAAAAATTAAGTGAGATGTCCGAACATATTCACCTGACGTTGAACTTTATGTATGAAAATATTAAGTGAGATGTCCGAACATATTCACCTGACGTTGAACTTTATGTATGAAAAAATTAAGTGAGATGTCCGAACATATTCACCTGACGTTGAACTTTATGCATGAAAAAATTAAGTGAGATGATGTAGTATAATTAAATAATCGACAGCGATCCGTATACTGTCGGGTAGTTTCGATTAATTGCGTGAATCATGTTACAGTTGTGATGTTCAGTGGATTAAAAATCCCACTTTGAAAAAGTTGAAGTTGTTGATAAAATACTATTCCCAAGATCTTTTCTACTAAAAAGCATCATGTTGTGATTGAGAGGGAGATCATCGATGTCCTCACGTGCGACTCACGCCAGTTCACTATATATACCTATTAGGTGTGTCGTTAGAGCAAAGGATTTGTAACAGCGAGGTTACGGGTTCGAATCTCAGTTGAGGACAATATTTTTTATGCTATAAATTTTATTTTATACACCACATAGGCGCTATGATATAAAAATTTAGACAAATAACAAGGAAAAAAAAAGAGTATTGCATGGGATTTGAACCACCGACTGTACGGATAAATGTATAGTCGTCTTCTTTACCACTTGAGCTAAATCCTTGTCGATGTTTCTGGAACCTGGCAATGCTATACTTCCTCGGTACCTGTGTAACAACAATGCATTCTTGTTGAAATGATAACGAAGTGTTCCGAAGCTATATTTAGAAATGCAATGAAGTGTGAAATGATGTTAAAAGAGGTCACCAACTTCAGGTCATTTTGTCCTGACTATACCTCATAGCCTGTTTCTAGCTTTGAAAACAGACCACTTACTAGGTTGGCGCCAGCCAAAAATATTTAGTAGCCAAATATTTGGGGGGCACTTTATAATACGTAAAGTGGGAGAAGCTGAGTGAATATGATAAGAAATCATTGCTGTATCAAATCTGTACATAAAAGGAGTACTGATATATACACATTACCAGTTGACAGAGCGATACAGAGTGATGTATTTAGCTCGAGACGTTTTTGGCGGAAATAGCAGATCTGACGAGCGCCTTGGCGCGAGTCTGATCGGTTGTTTCCGCCAAAACGTTGAGAGCTAAATGCAACACTCTGTTGCGCACTGCCAACTGGTAATGTGTTTATTATATGCCTTGAATACAAACCAGAAACAACTAAATAGTTGTTTAAATAATTTTATATCCAAAATTTATTAGTTATTTGAAGCAGAACCAGAATTTTGTATGCCACAAAGAATAACGCGGCACTCGTACATGTACGTAAATGACGTCACATTAAATCGAAAGCGACGTCAGAGTAAAATACAAGGTGGCTGATACAGACTCTTGTATTTTACTGAGCAGATACACGCAGAAACGCTCGATATCATTCGAAGGCATATAATAAAATTATGTATCTTATATCTCGGTGAACCCCAGAAATAGGTTCAATACAGGGTTTGACAAAAAAAATACTTTAACTACATTTCCAACATATCCCCTTATCTCCAGTCCTGCACAAAACATATCAAAATTTGAAAGAGAAAATTGAAAACTAGATCAGGAGGATATTTCATAAGGGCTCTCAAACAGGGCTCCAGATAAAAGGGAGTAATCTGAACAAATCCAATATTTTTTCACTCGTACAGCATCAAATCCTATGGTGTTACTACTCATTAGAATCGTCTCTTTGAGACAATTCTAATTAGCAGTGAGACCATAGGGTTTAAAGCAATAAATAAAGGTTTTAGTGTTTTCAATACTCCCCTTATCTGGAGACCTGGCACTCAAACCTGGGTCTGTGCTTTTATCTGGAGCCTTGCTTTCATAGAAATCTTGTTTTATTTCAGGTGCACGGCTTCTGAGAAGTTAACGTGGGCGTTCAGGATGTGGGGATATTTTTACCAGTCATCTCCATCTGTACTATTATTATTACCAGTGTAGAAAGTAGTGTAAATGAGACAGAACTCTGCTATCAAATGTTACAGTATACTGGATAGTTAATAGGCTTGGCAAGAATGTTTAGGTTGATGACATTTTGGACTAGAACAACCAACGCGCATAGGAAGAAATTCAGACGACGCCACCAGTAGCGTGATAAGTAAATTTCAATCATGATGCATACTTTAAAAGAGAAAGCAATTTATTTATTATGTTAGCAAGCCAAGTCAAATGAAAATGCAGTTAGACAGTTCCTTGTACAGTGGAGAAGATATTGTTCTTTCCCAGTAAATGCATGTTGCAGCATTTATGCTTAACCCATTACCCCATAGCCTGTTTCTAGTTTTGAAAATAGGTGACCACTTAAAACAGGTTGAAAGTAAAGCAGAATGTGCCCTTGGGCGCATTCTGCTTTACTTTCAGTCTGCTTTAAGCTACCAGCTACTGGAAAATATAAAATATCTCTTATGATAAATATTCATAATTTTATAATTTGGAACTATTTTCTTCAGTGGTGGAATAAATTAGAGGCGTAAAAAGGTGTATTTATGGGGTAATGTGTTTAAGGCTTTGTGTCCATGTGCAAACAGTCTGGAGCCAGATCTGATACCGCATTTCCTGGCGTCTGATCATGCTCCAAAATGTTCCCTATTTATTTAAAATACTTTTTACCTTATATTTATAAGAAAACGCAATTTTATTGCATTACTTTTGGTTTCGTTTGAATAGGAAAAAACAATGTCTTCTCTTCTGCAGCACAAACTTTGTATGATTTTTTACTATCAATGAATTTGTAAATTAGTTGTATATGTGTGTAGATAAGATTCTGGTCTGGAAAATTCTGTAGTTAAACTTGGACGACCCTTAATGAAGTTGGGCCAATTTTTTCACTACATTGTATTGGTATTTATCAAAGCTCCAGGTAAGGGGAGCATTTCAAAATGTAAAATCTGTATATAATTTCTGTATGACACCCTATGGTGTCACTACTCATTAGAATTGTCTCTTCGAGACGATGCGAATGAGTAGTAACACCATAGGATATATAAGGTAAATTCTGTGCTGAAATGAGTTAGAAAATGTTGGATTTATGGAGAGCGATCGGCCTTTCTCTGCAACTGAGTTTGATTGTCTGTTCTGAACCATGCTAAACCACCTCATTAGGGGGTCACCAACCTTAACTGAATGGCAGTCACCTGGGGCCCGTTTTACTAAACAACTTATGCAAAATTTTTGCGTAAGTCAAAATCGTTTTACTCTTATTTTTCGATCATAAACATTTGCAAACAGCAAATAGCTAGATCAGAGGACGCGCTTAAAGCGCGTTCTCTGATCTGGCCATTTGCTGTTTGTAGCAAGTGATAATAAAAAATATAAATTAAAATTTAAAATTTTGACTTACGCACGCAAATAATTTTACGCACGCAAATAATTTGCGTAAGTTGTTTAGTAAAACGGGCCCCTGATCTCTGTACAAATTGAAAGCAGGTTTGCAGATGAGGGGAGTATTACAAAAAATTAAATCTTTATTTTAGTTTATGGCTGCATTAAACCCTATTGTGTGGCTAATTAAAATTGGCTTAAAGAGATGATTCTGATGAGTAGTCACACTATAGGGTTTAGCCTTGAAGAGACCATTCTAAGGAGTAGTCACACCATAAGGTTTAATGCAGACATACATGACATTTTGAAAAAAATGTCCATTTAACTCCCTCTTACCTGGAACCCTGTGAAAACGTCAATTTGACAATAGCAGGACTCTAAAAACACCCTACCAATGGTAACTATGGCAACGGTTTGCAAGCAGGTAGGACCTGATCAGAGACTGGGGAACTCAGTACTGATTGGTTCACAAAATCACAACATTTTTGAGAAATAAGAATTTTGTATTTGACACGCTATATTTATGATTACTCCTATTAAACCGTTTACTCCATAGCCTGTTTCTAGTTTTGAAGACAGGTGACCACTTAAAGCAGGTTGTAAGTAAAGTAAAATCAGCCTGCTTTAAGATACCATCTGCTAGGATAAATAAAATATTTCTTACTGTGCATTATGCATATTCATGACTGTATTAAATGGAAAGTTATATCTTCTTAATGGGGAAATAAATTAAATTCTTAAAGGGGTGTATCTATGGAGTAAATGGTTAATGGACTGTCTGAAGTCCAATGAAATTGAACCTTAAAATGTCTTGGCCGACCCCGTTACAAGTACTTCTGAAAAAAATCTTAATTTGATAAAGTGTATTATATATATAGTGTGGTAGAGACCTACTTCTAGTATGGTGGTTGTGATGAAAGATAGGGTATGTTCTTGTTTAGATGTTACCCACATTGGCAATGTTTCATTTAGCATTGAAATATATTTCTGAGGAATCAAGATGCAGACATTGACAAGACCAGAGCAATAATAATAACACAATGCATTATTTACGGATTTAATTATTTATCATCTGAGACTGACACAGAACATGCAGTACACGGAACAAGACAGAACAGAATGAATATGAAAGCTAACCTTATTGGTTAAAAAAGTATACAGTGTTTATGGGCTATCGGAATAACTTGAGAAAAGCATTCCTGGATGGTAAAAAAAAGATCTTTGCTGTCATTTGTTCATTCCGTTCTACAAATATAAATTAACAGGGAAATAAATTCAGAACTTAAAACAGGCAACAGTAACTCAAAGTTTAATCTGTTATTAAACTCTAAATCAGGCTTTGAATTCAAATACACACGCTTGAGACTCGAGTAAACCCAACTTTCATTTGCTTTATAACATTGAAAGATAGTGACCAAACTTAACTCTTTCCTCCCTGAAACTTTAAATGGAAAATTCCAGTTTCCAATTTAGTCTAGTCCATTTCTGACTTTTAAGGGTTGTTTTTGTCAATGTTTGGCATTGTGACAAACAGTGAAGAACCTGATCAGAGGGCTCCTTTCGGAGCCCTCTGATCAGGGTCTTCACTGTTTGCATAGGACAATTGTACTATTCACATGTACACTGTTTGAAAAGCACGCCTATATGCGGGACTAGGGTTCAAAGAGTTAACCAATTACCCCATACTCGCTATAGCCTATTTGGCAGATATGTGATCACTTAAAGCATGTTGAAAGTAAAGGATATAGAAAATATTTCTTATGGTACATATACTTGACTTTATGAATTGGAACTTATTTTATTCATTGGAGGAATAAATAAAAGATGTTTACTAAAAGGCGTATTTATTGGGTAATGGGTTAAGTGTTAGAGAAGATTCTTGAGTCTCAGTCTGACAATGTGTTGGTTAATTCACGGGTAAGGAATGAAGGGAGGTAACTCTGAAGAGGACAGAAGGATGCATGTTGAACTTGTGTGTATGAGTATGTCACTTGTATTGTTTTTCATATTTTCCGTTTTATGAATAAAGCATTGAAATGTCTAACTTAGTTGTCCTTTATCTATGAATATCTATTGGGACTCTGAATAACACAAATGGTCTAAAAAAAAAAACACCCCAAAATATCATGTATAATTCATATATCAATAATGCTTCTGAATTCAAATGACAAAACAGATGATCTTTGGCTTACAAACATTTATATATTTATAAAGTTAAAGCAAATATTAGACCAGATTTATATAGCACTCTTTTTACGCAGGAGTTGCACGTTTGAAAACACTTAATTTATGTTGAGGTACTACTTAAAGAAGGTTGAAAGTATAGCAGAATGCGCCTAAGGGCGCATTCTACTTTACTTGCAGTCTGCTTTAAGCAAAAATCTGCTAGAATACAGAAACTATTTATTAAGGTTCATATTCATAAATGTTTAAATTGGAACTATTTTCATCTATGTATAAACAAACTAGAAGCGTATTTATGGGGTTTTGGGTTAATAATGCTTCTGAATTCAAACGACAAAACAGATGTTTAACTAGGGCTTGAGATAAGAGGGAGTAACTAAACAAATCCAAACATTTTCTCAAATCATAGCACCAATTCCTATGGTTTGACTACTCAAGTGACACAATTTGGTTTAATGCAGAAATAAAGACTTCAGTTTTTAGCCCACCTGGCACGCAGTGGCAAGGTGGGCTTTTAGGATTGCTGGATGTCCGTGTCCACATTGATCGTTAACTGTAGCGCGATCAAGTACTGTATCGGAGAACGGCAAGGTTAACCGATGCAAACAACCCTTATAGTATGACATCTAACGTTTTCCAATACTCTCCAATAATAACTCATTGCGCCCCATGTTTATTTACTTTTCAAGGGTACTAACAATTTATGTACGAATCTGAATAAGTTAACCCACGCAAAAGTGTACTAATCAACTAACAGTCATGGCAGTGGCTGTCACATTTACCATGGCGATTTAGCATGTGGCAAGGTGACTGCTACCTGACAATCGCTTACCATAACATCATATGGGTATGAGGATAATTGCAAGTATGTGATTACCATTTTACCACATATAAAAATAAGATTTAGATGTAAGCTGTTTTGTTTGATACATTAAGTATTGGAAAATGTTGGTTTATTGATGAGAAATTAATTCGGGACTGTTCGCTTTTGTTTGCAAACTCATTTGGTCGCCATTTTGTTTTTATGCCCCCGGCATCGACAGATGCGGGGGCATATAGTAATCGTCCTGTCCGTCCGTGTGTGTGTGCGTCCGTAACAAGGTTAAGTAGATTTTACCGTTTTGTCTACCATCAACACCGCTTACCCAAATGCTTTGATACTTATACAGACTTTCTTGGTTAAGTAGATTTTACCGTTTCGTCTAGCATCTTCACTCCTTACTCCAATGCTTGGATACTTATACAGTTGTTGCCTTGAACCATTCCCTAGCCACCAATATCACCCAACCTTGATTTTGACTTTGACCTTGACCTAATTTGGACTTAGAATATTTTGAATAGGCTATTTCTTGGTTAACTAGATTTTACCGTTTCGTCTAACATCAACACTACTTACTACAATGCTTCAATACTTATACAGTTATTGCCATGGACCATTACTGACCTAATTACCCAAGCTCAGTTTGACCTTGACCTAATTTGGTCTAAGAAAAAATTCAAAATATGTTGTCAAGGATGCCACCGGGGGCATAAGCGTTTATTGAATGCGCAGTCTTGTTTCTTGTTAGCATTGGCTCACTACCTCTGAGGCCGTTCACAATCGATATCATGCAAACAGGTCGTTTTAGTTAAATTGTTATGTTTTTGATGCAATCTATGGCTATCGATACGGTAACTGAACACGCTACTGATGACTATGTTTGTCTTGATTTTATCAAGGCCAAGTTCGAATGTGGGTCATCTCTAGTCAAAAACTAGGTCAAATCATACCTTGTAAACAGACCCTCTAGAGGAAACAAATCTCATCTGATCTTCATAAAACTTGGTCATAATGTTTGCCTTATTGATAGCTAGATCAAGTTTGAATGTGGGTCATGTTCGGTTAAATACTAGGTCACTAGGTCAAATCATAGAAAACCCTTGTTAACACTCTAAAGGCTACAATTTAGTAACAAATCTCTTTAGTTTTCATGAAACGTTGTCAAAATGGCTCATTGATTCTTAGATTACGTTTGAATGTGGGTCATGTCCATTCAAAAACTTGGTCAAATCGTAGAAGAACCTTGTTTACACTCTATAGGCTACACATCTCACCCGATCTTCATGAAACTTGGTCAAAATGTTTGCCTTATAGTATTGATATCTAGGCCAAGTTGAATGTGGGTCATCTCTAGAGGCTACAAATCTAATAAGATCTTCACGAAACGTAAAAATGTTTGCCTCATTAATTTCAAGTTCAAGTTTGAATGTGGATCATGTCCGGTAAAAAACTAGGTCAAATCATAGAAAACATCGTGAACACTCTAAAGGCTACAAATCTAATTAGATCTGAATGAGACTTGGTAAAAATGTTTGCCTTATTGATATCTAAGTCATGTTTGAATGTTGGTCATGTAGGGTCAAACAATAGGTCACTACATGTAGGTCAAATCATGAAAATACATTGTTAACACTCTAGAAGCTACATTTCTCATTTGATCTTGATGAAACTTGCTCAAAACGTTTGCCTCATTGAAATCTAGGCCACAATTGAATGTGGGTCATGTCTGATCAAAATCTAGGTCACTATAGGTCAAGTTTTACATGGTGTACCAGGTGAGCGATATAGGGCCATAGTGGCCCTTGCTGAAATACTCCCCTTATCTAGAGCCCCGTTTAATGCATTTCAACAATAAATACACCTTTTTATGTCATTAATTTATTTTCATTAAAGAATATAACTCCAGGACCTCTTTATACAGTCATGAATATGTACTGTAAGGGGTAAAAATGTTGGATTTGTTGTTTACTCTCTTTTATCTTGAGACTTGATGTATGCCTGACTTGGGGTTAAACATAGGTCTGTGTCTTCACTGATTGCCAATTTGCAATCGATCATAGAATGACACTAAACTCAAACCATGGACTAAACCTTAGTGGTCTGTCAGGATGAGTTACAATAAGGCCTAGTACATCAATGCAAACAGATAACAGCTTCATGTAAAGTATACACTGTTACACAGCCAAGATTTACTATTACAACCACAAAATTGGTGTAATTATCAGGTGTTGAGGCAAGTGGCTGCTTAAAGCAAGGTGAACGTAAAACAGAAAACTCTTTCAGGAGCTTTCTGTTTTATGTTCACCTTGCTTTAAGCTGTCCCCTGTCATTTATGCAACCAATTAGCCTATTTGTTAGTGGTTGTAATAGAGTCGTCTTACTGTATTTACATATGAGGATTGTCAAACCTTTAATCAGGAACTTGGCCTATATCACTATGTTACATATATTAATTGGTGTCAACATAAGTGGTACAGAAGGTGTTTCGATAGTCTTATAGCTGTGGTACCAGCTTATTATGAGCTGTAGGTTTGTTGGATGTTATAAAACAAAAACCTCAGACAGAAGGAACAAACAACCAATATTATATCTGGAACCTCAAGTACTGTTAAACCAGAACAAGTTCAATCCCCTGTTAGGCTGAAGGAACAAACAACCAGTATGAAAAAGGCGGAGGAAAAAAGAGTTGTGAGAGCTGAACATATCAAGGATATTAATGTGAAATGGGAAAGCAACAAGTATGCCTGTAATGTTACTGGGTTAGCTGTCCTACCAGATAACAGGCTGGTACTTTCTGACTGGAGCAATGGAAATGTCAAGTTGGTGGATATACAGGAAGGAGCGGTAATCACATACTTGAAATTATCCTCATACCCATATGATGTTGTCATGGTAACCGACTGTCAGGTAGCAGTCACCTTGCCACTTGCTAAGAAAATCGCCATGGTAAATGTGACAGCCACTGCAATGACTGTTGACAGAACAATGGATATGGATGGAGAATGCCAGGGAGTGGACTACAGAGATGGCAAACTGGCCGTGTCATTCCGTAGCCCTCACAAAGTACAAGTCCTCACACTACAAGGTAGAGTGCTCTACACCATAACAAGTGACCAACAACCACAACAACCCTTGTTCGAAATGCCTCAGTATGTAGCCTTTAGTCAAGACAGCACTTCCCTGTATGTGTCTAACTACATCAGCAGAAAGGTGGTGAATGTAAAGTTTGATGGTACTGTTGTAGGTACATATACTGACAGTGAGCTCAGATTTCCTTATGGTTTACTCACTGACAGCAGTGGTCATGTTTATGTATGCGGACATGTCTCTCAAAACATCCACCAGCTGACCCCAGACTGCAGGAAAGTCCAAGTGCTGCTGACTAAAGCTGATGGTTTGGGCTACCCACAATGTATCGGTTACAATGGATCAGACTGTAGGTTATATGTAGCACTGACCGGGCATAATGTGGTCAAAGTGTACAGAGTGATTCTCCACTCCAAGTAAATACAGCGCTTCCTCTCTACGACGACACTCAATGGGAGACACAGATCGTATGTGTTGTTCGGAGAGAGTCGTTATAGAGATGGAAAATCAAGAGTTGCTTACATTTTCAAACAGCTTAAATCTAGATCAGACGCCGCGTAACGCGGCGTCTGATCTGGATTCAAGCTGTTTGTCACTCGTCATTATATTTATTCTATCAAAATATCCAGTTTTATCACATAAACGTGCAAAATATAGAGGGCCGTAAAAATCGTATGGCCCACTGGGCATATATTTTATACTAATTTTCGAATCACCAAAATACTGTACTACTACGCCGACTGTAAATTAGTAAAGAGAATCTAGACAAACTTAGATCACCACTAGGTATTGAAACATTCACAAGTGTCATAGAAACATTATTCCGAGCAATTCCGCAAACTCAGGCTGCAAATCAGGCTGCATAGAGCTCTAGTATTAACAGTGATTCAGACTGTTTTTCAAATTCAGACGTTACAATGATAATGACGTCATGTTGCTCTAACGACGTTATTTTGAAAACGAAACTAGATTCTAAATGTCAACTGATCATTTTTAGTCAATTACAAAAAGAATTAAATTAAATATTAATTTAAAATTGAATATGGTATCAGAGAAGTCTTTTCACAGCACATTGATGTTGATTTTCTTTACTTTAGTTTGATAGGTGTTTTTCATTACGGATGAATACAACCGAATAACGCCTATGACGAATCGTTTCCTAAGAGCCGAGGGCAAAAGTGAAAGTAAGACCGTTCGGATTTTCGTGTCATTTTGGTGTTAAAATATGTGATAAATAGGATATCAAATTCGTGTGTGTTCGGTCGTGAATTTATTGAACTCGTTGGATAAAATGATATGTTGCTCGCCAAGGCTCGCAACATATGATTTTATCCAACTCGTTCAATAAATTCACGACTGAACACACACTCATTCAATATCCTCTATTTATCACATAAACGTGCAAAATATAGAGGGCCGTAAAAATCGTATGGCCCACTGGGCATATATTTTATACTAATTTTCGAATCACCAAAATACTGTACTACTACGCCGACTGTAAATCAGTAAAGATAATCTAGACAAACTTAGATCACCACTAGGTATTGAAACATTCCCAAGTGTCCTAGAAACATTATTCCGAGCAGTCCCGCAAACTCAGGCTGCAAATCAGGCTGCATAGAGCTCAAGTATTAACAGTGATTCAGGCTGTTTTTCAAATTCAGACGTTACAATGATAATGACGTCATGTTGCTCTAACGACGTTATTTTGATAACTAAACTAGATTCTAAATGTCAACTGATCATATTTAGTCAATTACAGCAATTTTTAAATTAAATATTAATTTAAAATTGAATATGGTATCAGAGAAGTCTTTTCACAGCACATTGATGTTGATTTTCTTTATTTTAGTTTGATAGGTGTTTTTCATTACGGATGAATACAACCGAATAACGCCTATGACGAATCGTTTTCTAAGAGCCGAGGGCAAAAGTGAAAGTAAGACCTTCGGATTTTCGTGTCATTTTGGTGTTTATGTGATAAATAGGATATCAAATTCGTGTGTGTTCAGTCGTGAATTTATTGAACTCGTTGGATAAAATGATATGTTGCTCGCCAAGGCTCGCAACATATGAATTTATCCAACTCGTTCAATAAATTCACGACTGAACGCACACTCATTCAATATCCTCTATGTATTGCTACAACCCATATGTCAGTGTATATAGTGAGAAATGTTTGTCTACGAAAACAAAGTTGCCTTCGTAGCAATACAAATCTCTAATAATACCCATATAAGTTGTCGTAGCAAAACGTTTCATCGTAATTAAATAAGAACAATGTCTCTTTGTGTCTCACTAGTTTAATGTCTTCAATGATCAACAATGACAACGGTCATCTGAAACGAGAACAGGAACAATATGTAATACATTGAATAGTCAGTGTTCATGTGGCATGTAGTCATAATCCTCTATCTCCCCCAAGTCTTTTGCATGGAAATGACTGATTAGTAAACAGAATAAACGTTGAAACAGTGAACATGAAACATTGCTAAGTCCTCTGGTTGTTTATATTATATGGTCCATATGCCGTACTGGTATTTATAATAAAACACAACTGAATTAACTCAAATGAACGTGAAACATTGGTCAGTCCTATAAGTGTTCATATTTTGGTCCATATGCCGTGCTGGTTATATAAACAGCAAAACGTGTACCGAACATACACAAATGAACGTGAAACATTGGTCAGTCTTCTAATTGTTCATATAGTCTATATGCCGTTCTGATTTAAACAACGAAACTGAACATACATAAAATAACACGAAACATTTGTTAGTCCTCTAAGTGTTCATATTATAGTCCATATGCCATACTGGTGTGCGAGTGTTTCTACTAGACCGTCTTGGAGTCTTGGCTGGCGTTGGAGTCATGGTATTTGCTATGGTAGGTTGGACTACTGTGACATCACGAGTTGGTGGGGTCTTGTCAGAACTGATTGTAGGCTGTGGTGTACTGTGTGTCACTCTTGGCTCGATATTGTTTTCAAAGACTAAACGCCGTCGCTCAAGGGTTGGGGTAGCTCTCATAGGGTCAAGTAATTTATCTTGTTGCTTGGAGATGACAGGTGTTTGTAACTCAGTGATGCAAGGTGAATTATTCTGTGGGGAAAGTCTTTGTTCATCACCATGGGTAGTGACAGTTTGTGGCAGTAAGGGCTTGTGAACAGAAGGATAAGCAGGTGCCTTATGACTGTCAGCGTTATAGGAACTCTGTAAGGGGATATATGGTACAGTGTTTTCAAACTTGATGTCATTCTCGACAGTCATCCTTGGTGGCGGTTTCTGGACAGGTACGTATTTCCTCAAGAACTTCCTATTCCTTAGTGTGACCCTACCAGATCCATCAACCTTGATAACATACTGGTCGTACTGACGCACCTCGATTACAATACCAGTCTTGTCCCATTTGAGAGGATGAGGTCCAATTTGATTCTGGATTCGAACATATTCACCGACAACAAGTGGCAACAATTTCTTTGTATGTTCAGACAATCGTTCTGCAACTTTCATGTGGCGATTTCGTAGTGCCTCTTCTCGAGCAACAAGGGTCTCATGCCAGGTGTCATGTGGTCTGTATCTTCCAGGGGGAATAGGGATGAAGTCTCGAATCGGGTGTCCAAATACGCACATTGCTGGGGAAAGCTTGGTATCTCTGTCTGGAGTATTTCTGTATTGGAGTATTGCACGTTGAAATGCATCTGTGTCAAGGCTGCCTTCACGACCAGTGTTGTCCATAATTAGACGTTTGATGGTCTTTACGCCGACTTCAGCTCTGCAGTTGCTATGAGGATATGCGACAGAGGATAGCCTGTGGTGGACACCCCAGTCTTGGAGAAATTGTCTGGAAGCGGCGGATGTAAACTCAGGACCCCCATCAGATGCCAGTTCATCAGGTATTCCGAATGTTACAAATGTGCGACGTAAGCCGTTAATAAGACCAGCAGCACCATCAGATGATTTCTCCACAGTTGGCCAGTTGGAATTACGATCAACTACCACCAAGTAGTTGACACCCTTGTAGTGAAAGAAATCGGCACAAACATGTTGAAATGGGTATTCAGGAGGCGTCAAAGGTGTAGGTGGAGCGCATGGGTTAGATGGGGCTATGCGATTGCAGTGGTTGCAACCTGCTCGAAGTTCTATGATGGCTGGAGTAATGCCAGGCCAGAAGACAGCCACCTCAGCTCTGGAATTCATAGAGGTCACTCCTTGATGTGCAGCATGGAGAGCAGCAAGTACTTCCTGTCTGAGAGAGGGGGGTATCACAACACGGTCCTTGTAGAGAACAACTCCGTCGATAGTATAAAGGTCTTCACGAAATTGAAAGTATTCACGAAGTGGTGCAGGGACGTCTTGTCGGTGTTCTGGCATTCCTGATTCGATGATATCAACCAATCTATGCATGTCATTATCACTGGCTGTGGCAGAACGAACCCTGTCCCATGTAACTGACTTAATGGGAAGGGATTCCAGGGCAGAAGTGGCAGAAGCCAATATGCAGTCCTCAAGGTGGTCAGCATCTGTCACAGATAAGGAGTGGGGAGCAGTGGTTGGACTGATGGATGCAATGTCATCGTTCAAGGTGAATTTGACAGGTTTCCCAGTGGGGTGGCGGGAAATGCTATCAGCTGCACGGTGTGTAATACCTGGGACATGGAACATCTGGAACCGATACCTCAGGGTCTTTTCCTTCAGGTTCCTCAAGCGAGTGTTAGAGATATTTTCCAGTGAGCGATTGCCAAATATCTTCAGCAAGGGTTTGTGGTCTACAGCGATAATGAGGTTTTCACATCCCAAGACAAAATATCTGGCCTTGTCAAGGGCATCTGCAACTGCAAGGGCTTCACCTTCTACTGGCGCATAACTAGATTCTGCTGGATGGGTAAATCTGCTGCCGGCAAGTGTAATTTTCTATCCGCTATGACAACAAAACGGTTCTGATCCCTGGCAGGTGCAGTGCTTCTGAAGCAACCAGAAGCCAATACCGGTCTTTCACCCAGGTTTAACCCCCCAGTAGTTGTTAATGATTAATTAATTTATAATTGATTATTGATTGCTACTGACCGTACCAAGGCGGGCTCCTATGTTCACTTAGCTTTATGTTTGTCTTGCGTGTTGTTTTCTATTTAGTGTGTAGATGAAGGAATGGTATTGCGCGTGTGTGTGTGTGTGGTTGTGTGTGTGTGTTTGTTATGGTATGGCTGTGTGTGTGTTCTGCTTTAGAGATGGGTGTATTGTTTGTGTTGCGTTTCCTGCTTGAGTCTTCTTTCGTATTTATTTGACCAGTCAGTGGCAAGGCATGTAGGCTTACTGCTGTCAAAAATCCTGACTCCCTTTTCGATTTCATGTACGATGAGGACCTTTGATTCTTCAAATACATTGTCAAGGTGTTCATCCCACTTGAAGGGTGTTCCTGGTTTAAGAAGTTCTCGAAATGGCAGCATTTTGTCAGCCATACTGAATGCATACGAAACCTGATTGATGAGACCGAACCAGGAGCGCACGTCTGTGATATTCTTTGGGGTTGGGAAGTCTGAGATTGCTTGAAGATACTTAGAACAAGGGCGGACACTGTCTGATGTAATCTCAAACCCAGCGAACTCAACTATGTCTTTACCAAACACAAATTTGTCAGGATTGAGCGTGATACCATGACGTCCACAAATGTCGAGCCACTTGACAGCTTGGAAGAAGGCATCTTTAAGTGAATCACTCCAAAGTAGCACATCGTCCACACATTTGGTTTTGTTAGGAATGTCTGATACAATCTCGTCGTAGCGTCTGGTGTAACCATACGCCGAGTCTAATTCCTGGTCCAGTCCAGCCTTCACACCCTAACCTAGTTGGCCCCCATTGCTACATGTAATACCAATAATAGCAGATGGACCCAAATAGGTTCGTACTCATGATGAATCCTTTATAGATCTGTTAATTCTTAACATTAGCTTACTTGTATAGCATTGACTCATTCACCCCTGAAGCTTTTATTATATAAAATAATAGAGAATTCCAATTTCATAATAAGTCTAATCCATTTTTGGCTATTTAGGGTTGATTTTAACAATATAAATCAAATTGACAAACAATGTAGACCCTGATCAGAGGGCCCCTTAAGGAGCCCTCTGATCGGGGTCTACAGTAACACTGTTTGCATAGGACAAGTGTAATCTTCATGGTACACTTTTTAGCTCACCTGAGCTAGCTCAGGGTGAGCTTTTGCAATCCTTGAATGTCCGGCGTCCGTCGTGCGTCTTCCGTCGTCAACAATTTTAGTGTTTACACTCTAGAGGCCACAATATTTATTCAATCTTTCTCAAACTTGCTCAGATGGTATATTGCCATAAGAGTTCGGATGAGTTCGATTATGGCTGAAATCTGACAATTAGGTCATGAGTTATCAACCTTTGAATGGCTGAAAATGCCATATTTATCAGGGTTTACACTCTAGAGGCCACAATATTTACCCAATCTTTCTAACACTTGCCCAGATTGTATATCACTATATGAGTTCGGATGAGTTCGATTTTGGTTGAAATCGGACAAATAGATCAAGAGTTATCTACCTTTGAACTGCTGAAAATGCCATATTTAACGGTGTTTACATTCTAGAGTTCACAATTTTTATCCAATCTGTCTCAAACTTACTCAGATTGTATATTACCATAAGACTTCAGATGAGATCAATTATGGTTTTAATCGGACCAATAGGTCAAGAGTTATCTACCTTTGAATTGCTGAAAATGACATATTTATTGGTTTTTACACTCTAGAGGCCACACATTTTATCCAATCTTTCTCAAACTTGCTCAGATTGTATATGACTATAAGAGTTCGAATCAGTTCAATTATGGTTGTAATCGGACAAATGGGTCAAGAGTTATCTACCTTTGAATTGCTGAAAATTACATATTTAACAGTGTTTACGCTCTAGAGGCCACAATATTTATCCAAGCTCTTTCAAACTTGCCCAGATTGTATATGACCATAAGAGTTCGAAAAAGTGTAATTATGGTTGAAATCGGACCAATAGATCAAGAGTTATCTACCTTTGAACTGCTGAAAATGCCATATTTTACAGTGTTTACACTCTTGCAACTACATTTTTCAATGGATTTTCTCGAAGGAGTGTAATTATTGTTGAAATATAATCATTGTGGCAATAGTTACCTGCCCTTGATATACTTTGAAATGCTAGAAAAAGGCTTCATTTCATTATTGTTTAGGCTCAAGTTATCTGCCTTTGATGTTCTCTTCTATACTAGAATAGGTCGACAAACTTGAATGGATTAATTTAGAATAAAAATGGTGAAATTCAAAGGTAAAGCTATCAGGCTTCATTACAAATGGTGAGCGATATCAGGGCCTTCGGGCCCTCTTGTTATAAATGACGAGTATATTTGTCGCTAGGGTTGAATGTGTTAATCGGAAAAGGATTGTAACAGGGCTGCCAAAAGTTGGCATGAAAAATCCTAAGATTTCCAAATTTGCATTTTTCAAGTGCACTTTTAAAATCGTACATTTACCACATAGCCTGTTTCTAGTTTTGTTGACACGTGACCACTTATGCAGGCTTAAGGCGCATTCTGCTTTACTTTCAGCCTGCTTTAAAGGCATACTCGCCTATAGCAGGCGACTCCTATCACAGATTTTCTTACCGTAGTAACAAGAAAGATAACCCCCGATCGATTTTCTGACTATCCCGATAAAAAACTAAGCGCGGTTACCTCCCTTAGAATAAATTTGTTTGAGTTAGAGAGCGGTCAAACTAAAATATGCCCGTTTTTAACGGACGGACAGCGCCATAACACAATACGTCCCGTCTGAAGACGTGCGTATAAAAATGGCCTAGACTTATTTTGAAATTGGAATTGTCCATTAAAAGAATCAGAGGTGAATTAGTTATAATAATACATGTATTCTGTATTTAGTCATCATAGTAGCGCTTGGGTAGAGCTCAAAGGACTGTCAGTCCTCCGTGGGTAGAGCGAACAGTTGACTAGCTCAACCTTAGTATTCTCTATCCCAGGCGTGAACAGTAGCTCATGCAGATATTATTCCAATGCTGAGGGCATTGCTGATGCATTCTGGCTTTTAGTTCCAAGCCCGGGGTCTCGTCTATATGCTGAGCTGAAATATATCTAACAGTGTGCAAAGAGTTAACCCTTTCAACCCTACAGCCCTCTGTAGATATTACTGATTACGTATGCAAACAGCGTAGACCCCGATCCTATAGGAGCCCTCTGATTAGGGTCTTCACTGTTTGATATTTTCATTGATTTTTGTTGGCATACCAACACTGCAACAGTAGACTGGTTCAAAATACCTGTACTAGAAGAGTCCAAAAGGACTATAAATACCCACAAGAGAAATTTAGGGTTGAAAAAGTGAAGAGAATTTTAACAACTTTGTAATTCAGGAACCATTTACGTGGACCATTCCAGTTTCCAATATAATTGTCCATTTAATGTTATCCTTCACAAAATGCAAAGCACTGAAGTTCCTCATCAGAGGCTTCATGCTAGAGCACTTCCCGCCTGGGTTTACAACAGGGTTCCAGATAAGAAAGAGAAAACTGAACAAAGCAAACATTTTTCCACTCATTTCAGCACAAAATCCTATGGTGTTACTACTCATTAGAATCGTCTCGAAGAGACGGTTCTAATGAGTAGTAACACCATAGAATTTAATGCAGAAATAAAGATTTTAGTTTTTGAAATACTCCCCTTATCTGGAGCCCTGTTACACTTCTCAATAGGTAAACTTTACTCTTCACAGGTACACTGTAAAGGATAATTATATACATGTATATGTTACAGTCAATCTGTGTAATCAGTCAATTTACGAAATGACTAGTCAATCTGTGAAATGACTTTTTCACATCGTCCTTTAATGTTATGGTATTTTTTAAAAGTTCAAATATTTCATGCACAAAACACCACAATCTCGCTACAAAACCACTCAATTTGTCAAATTTCTTGTTAAACATAAAAATAATACAAAATATAGCCTGTGATATTTCATGAAAAATATCTTTTTTTTCTTCATATTTACAGGGTTCAAGGTCTAAAACACTAATTCACAAACTGACTGAAATAAGGTGTGAAATAAATGTGGTGTTATGTGCATGAAATATTTGAACTTTAGAAAAAAATCATTGTATATCATCAAAAATTGTATCCTTAAAGCACTATGTGAAAAAGGAATTTCACAGATTGACTAGTCATTTCATGAAATGACTGATTACACATATTGACTGTAACATAAACATCACTAGGACTCAATGAGGTTAAAACAGTGAGAACAAACTAGGGGAAAAGAGTTCAAATAATTTAATGGATGAACACAATTTGCAGTAGCACTTCAATATAAATAACAGGAGGAGATTCCTTTGAACACAAACAACATGTACAATCATACTTGTAAAACGGTCAGTTAATAAATATTACAGAGCTCCACATAAGTATGGGTCAGAGTATTTCCAAATCTAACTTCCATTTGACTTAACCCACTACTCCATATATACACTTTTTAACATATTTAATTTATTCCTCCACTAAAGGAAAATAGTTCCTCTTTATGCAATCGTGAATATCTGTCACAAAAAATGCTTCTTATGAATAATTGTCATAAAAACTATTTCTTATGAATATCTGTCATCAAAACTGTTTCAATAACTGTAAGATCTGATTAATGTCAGCTTAAAAGTAAAGCAGAATTCACATTAAGGCTCATTCTGCTTTACTTTCAACTTGCTTTAAGTGGTAACCTATCTCTTTACTATCAACCTACTTTAAGTGGTTACCTATCTCAAATACATGTACTAAAACAGGCTATTGGCTAAAGGGTTTAGCTACCATCTGCTAAAATATAGAAATTATTCCTTATGATACATATTCCTGACTGTAAATTGAAACTATTTTCTATAGTGGAGGAATGAATTAAAGTCGTAAAAAGACTGGGTTAACAAAACCAAATGTTTTCAATAAGTTTCAATCCTTTTCCTAAGTATTGTCTATTTACGTTAGCATGTATAAATGTAATCATATGTACTTGTGGAAATAAATATGTTTAAACTAAACCAAATGTTTCAACACTCGTAAGAATCGCCTCTTTTGAGATGTTTCAAATGAGAAGACAAAACATAGGTAAGACTGACTCTTGGAGGTGACTAAAAATATATACAAAACATATACACTCAGTGCAAAAAGAAACGCACATTTTTCATTACTCTATTAGTATTTAGAATGAACGTTTTTGTGAATTAATCTTTTCATTAAGGTCAGTAGTTCTGTCTGGGGGTATCAATATTGAAAAACACAACCTGCACAAATCGGTGCGATGTTTAAAACAGGCTGTAGTTCTTTTTCGCTGCCAAATGAATTGTGAGATTTTTACCCCTTCACCGTTTCATTGTCGTCTGCTTCAAATGTGTTGTTTGTAAGATCGTTTCAAAGTAAGATCCAATGTAGTATGAATTAAAATATATCGATACAAGTGACAAACAGTTTGGATCCTGATCAGACGCCGCGTTACGCGGCGTCTGATCAGGATTCAAACTGTTTGCAAATGCGCTTTTTTGGCATCATTAAGAGTGAAAAGGTTAAAAAGCAGCACATTGGTTTTGAGTTTTTTGTTTCTGAACTTGTTACAGAATTAAATAAATCTTGAGATATGGTATTAGTATTCTAATTTTCTTCAAAAAAGATTCTTAATCTCCACATGACCTCGATGTGCGTTTCTTTTTGCACTGAGTGTACATGCCCCTTATCAGTTTACTCCATAGCCTGTTTGTACTTTTGAAGAGAAGTGACCACTTAAAGCAGGTCAAAAGTAAAGCAGAATATGAGAATGTACCTTAAGGCGCATTCCATTTTACTTCCAAGTTCAAGCCTACTTTAGGCTACCATCTGCTAAAATAAAGACAAGAGGGCCATGGCCCTAAATTCGCTCACCTGAGGACATTGAAGTTTGTACCTAAGTTGACTGGGCAAGACAACATTTTAATATAGCTATAAATGGAGTTATCTTCCGGACAAGAAAACATGACAAAAGTGAATTTTGTTGCCAAGCTTATGACCCTTATCCATGACACATCCTCTTATCAAGCTATTTCCATTTCCGGTAAATGATAATTATTTCACTAGCGTCAGCAGAACTGGAGTTATTTTCCTGACAATAAAATATGACAAAGGGGAAAACAAAATATTGCTGCCCTTATGCACTAGGCATTTTCTCTCATCAGTTTCTTTCCATACATAAAATTTCATTACAATAGCATCAGTAGACCTGGAGTTGTCTTCTTGACAAGAAAATATGACAAAGGGAAATAACTAAAAAAAACAATGATGTCAGAGTTATGGCCTTTGCAAATGGCACTTCCTCTCATTAGGCTCTTTCCAAATAGGCAATTTCATTTTACCCATTACCCCATAGCCTGCTTCTAGTTTTGAAAATAGGTGGCCACCTAAAGCAGGTTGAAAGTAAAGCAGAATGGGTCTTAATGCACACTTTGCTTTACTTTCAAACTGCTTTAAGCTACCATCTACTAGGATATAGAAACTTATTTCACATCTTACATTTTCATGACTGTTTAACCCTTTCCCCCATAGAAGCGCCTTTTAGCACATTCAGTTTATTCTTGCTCTAAAGAAAATAGTTCCAATTTATACATTCATAAATATGTATAATACAAAATATTTTCTATATTCTAGTAGATGATAGCTTAAAGCAGGCTGAAAGTAAAGCAGAATGCGCTTAAAGCGCATTCTGCTTTACTTTCAACCTGTTTTAAGTGGACACCTACATTCAATACTAGAGATATGCTATGGGGGAAAGGGTTAAAGGGGAATTATTTTCTTAAGTGGAGGAATAAATCAAAGGCCTAAAAATGCACATTTATGGGGTAATGGGTTAACAAATGTCTGAACAAACGACTGAACCATTTCTAAACTTTAGCAGACAACATGTTCAGTTCTGTTGGCCTGATCACTGAGGTCAAATATTATGTAAGAGAACTGTAGCAGCAGCAGTCTGGGAGCTTACCCTTACCAGACTGAAATGATGTCTGCTAAATACCTTCTGTGTGTAAAAAATGTACATTTTTATTTTTTAGAAAATGTTAAGTTGGTAAATGAGTGGCAAATAGTTTGGATCCAGATTAGATGCAGCATTATGTTGCATCTGATCTGGATCCAAACTGTTTGCAAATATTGGTTATTTGCCCATAGTATATTAAGGGTAACTCAGGTAAATACAGTTCTGCCTAAATCAAAAATACTGTAAAACCTGCCTAGAGCAGCACTTAAACTGTGCAGGGTGGTGTCAAATGTGACCCTAGGGATTTCATTTTAACAAACTATAGAGAGATCCACCAGGAGATTCTACTGTACAAATATCAAAGCTTAGGGCCTAGTAGTTTTGGGCAAGAAGATTTTTTAAAGATTTTTGCTTTTTTGCTTTTTCAAGCAGAGTTTGTGCTTTTTTTCATTTTTTTTGAACAACTTCTGTAGAGAAGCATCCAAGGAACATCATGAGCAGTTTGAACTCTCCCTACAATCGGCGGGTTTCAGAGGAGATGTCGTTTGAAGTAAAAGTGAACGGACAGACGGACAGACGGACAGACGGACAGACGTACTACGGACGGTGAGCGGTCACAATAGCTCACCTTGAGCCTTTGGCTCAGGTGAGCTAAAAAAAATTATTATGGTGCATATTCATGACTGTATAATATGGAACTATTTTCTTCAGTTGAGGAATAAGTTAACCCATTACCCCATAAATATGCCATTAATTTATTCCTTTACCCAAGAAAATACTCCCAACATAAGCAGTCATGAATAAATATTATAAGAAATATTTTCTATATTCTAACAAATGGTAGCTTAAAGCAGGCTAAAGGAAAGCAGAATGTGCCTTAGGCACATTCTGCTTTACTTTCAAACTTCTTTTAAGTGGTCGTATGTTTGCAAAAATAGAATCAGGCTATGTGGTAATGGGTTAAAGGTGTGAAAAGGCATATTTATGGGGTAAAGGATTAACTGAACAAGATGGAAAGAAAGAGACATTGCATTGTAAATAAGAGTGGCCACTTCGACAAGTATGACTAGCAGCAATATTGTTTTATTTGAACACATAAACAATGTAGAATTTGTTCCAATAAATAGAAGGAACACAAAAACGTTGACTCAATATCCAGATAAAATCTCCTACAGACAAAATGGACTTATATCTAGAATAGTTTTTTTTTCTTTCAAATATTACGAAAGCGATGAACACAGTCAATAGTGGTCCAGTATTTATTACGATACAGTGTAGGAGACATTATTCTTTCCCAATAAACATGTTTACGCTAAAACCATAATTTCCATTACAAACAGTTTGGAGCCTAATCAGCTACCTGGTTGGAGCCAGATCAGACACCTGGTAAACTCTGATCAGGCCCCATACTGTTTGCCACTCAGATTAAAAAAATCATGAGAAATATCAAAAAGTTGAAATGAATATGTACAGTACATGTGCCATAAGATATATTTTTATATCTAAGTAGATGGTAGCTTGAAAGCAAGCTGAAAGGCCAATGCGTCATAAGGCACTTTCTGCTTAACTTTCAACCTGCTTTAAGTAGTCACCTGTCTTCAAAATTAGACAAGACTAATAGGATAGGCATGTGAATTTGCTTGACCCTAGCTGTCCATGGGAGATTTTGTCTGGGTATATACAGTACACAGAGATTTCTTCCTTGATTGATAAATAACTGTACAAAAAGAAAATACATTGCATGGTACTTTGATCAGTTAACTCATTCATCCCTAACACTTTTAATGGACAATTCTAATTTCAAAATAAGTCTAGTCCATTTTTGACTAATTAGGGTTAATTTTAACAATATATATTTCAAACTGACAAACAGTGTAGACCTTGATCAGAGGGCTCCTTAAGGAGCCCTCTGATCAGGGTCTACACTGTTTGCATATGACAAGTGTAATCATCACAAGTATGCTGTTTGTAAATGACGAGTATACTTGTCTCTAGGGTTGAATGTGTTAACTCTTTCCTCCCTGAAACTTTAAATGGACAATTCCAGTTTCCATTTTAGAGTAGTCCATTTCTGACTTTTAAGGGTTGATTTTGTCCATGTTTGGCATTGTGACAAACAGTGAAGACCCTGATCAGAGGGTTCCTTTCGGAGCCCTCTGATCTGGGTCTTCACTATTTGCATATGACATGTGTACTATTCACATGTACATTGTTTGAAAAGCACGCCTATATGCGGGACTAGGGTTCAAAGAGTTAATGTAATACGTTCACAATTTCACCTCATGGCAGTCGGGAGATTAATACACAACTGACTGTTGTCAACATGACATTATATATACAACAAATCCATTGAACAAAGATTTACAACAGCACATCACTTATCAATTGATGATAATGACAATGAATGAATCATGATGATGATGAAATGTACATATCCACAGATAATAATGATGATGATGATGACAATGGTGATTTAGACATGGTTGCCATTTGGCGAAGGAAACAAAACATATATAAATTAAAATATGAGTACATGTATATGTAGAATGAGTATAGCAAGAAGAAAATCTCTTTTGGAATATGAACCCATTACCAAATAGCCAGATTTTAGTATTGAAGATAGTTGAAAACTTAAAGCAGATTGAAAGTAAAGCAGAAAGCGCATTCTGCTATACTTTCAGCCTGCTTTAAGCTACCACCTGCTAGGATATATAAAATATTTCTTATGTAGCTTATTTATTACTGTACAAACTAAAGCTGTTCTAAACACAATTTAAAGGCATATTTATGGGTAAATGGGTTAAATTAGTGTTCAGTTAACCCATTTACTTATAAATACACCTTTTTACTATTTCCTCCATTGAAGAAACAGTTCCCTTATATACAGTCATGAATACTTATCATAAGAAATATTTTCTATATCCTAGCAGATAATAGCTTAAAGCAGGCTGAAAGTAAAGAAGAATGTGCCTTAACCTTCTTTAAGTGGTCTACTATTTTCAATACTAGAAACAGGTTATGGGGTAAATTTACTATTAATATTACTCCCAACTTCTAGTGAACGATTCAAATTTCCAAATAATACTTTCGTATGAATTTTTTTAGAGTTGTTGTTTAGTTATTTACTGGTATTGCAGAATGACAAACAGTGCAGATCCTAATCATAGTGCTCAAATAGAAGTACTCTGAACAAGGTATACATTGTTTGCATAGGACCAGTGAAATCTTCATAAGAACATGCTTAGTAATGGCAAGTAAACTCATTTATAGAGTTCAATGCAGGATAAAAATAATGTAGAAAGTTCCCCAAATAGCTTTCTGCATTACTTTTATTCCGCAGACAACTGTGCCAAGACATTGTTGTCATTGTTCACTAAACACTGTTTTGGCTGTGAATAAGTAAATTTCAATAAATACTATCGTCTAACGATTCCTTCCATAGAAGTCCATCAAGACGCCTATACATCTTCGGGGTTAACCCCATAAAAGTTCCTCTACTCAATGTAATACTACATATATTGTCTAACACTATCCTCCATGAAAGTCCATCAACATTTACTATCGAGCACATTAACCCTTTCATGATCAAATTTATCGTGAGATTTTTACCCCTTCAGTGCAATATTGTCGTCTGCTTCAATATTGTTGTCAGCAATATTGTTTCAAAGTTAGATTTAAGGCAATATTACTGAAGAAATTTCAAAACCATTGTCAAACAGTTTGGATCCTGATCAGACGCCACGTAACGCAGTGTCTGATCAGGGTCCAAGCTGTTTGCAAATGCGCGTTATGACGTCATTGAGAGTGAAAGGGTTAAAACATGGCAGTCATGCAGGGCCTTAATAATGCCTCTAGAAGGAACAAAGAATACAGTAATCAGGGCTTCAGATAAGAGGGAGAGTACTGAACAAACCAAAAATTGTCTCAACTCATTTCAGCCAGCACCAAATCCTATGGTGTTACAACTCAGTAGAATCGTCTTGGAGAGATGATTCTACTGAGTAGTGACACTATAGGGTTTAATGCAGAAATAAAGATTTTAGGTTTTTGAAATACTACCTTTATTTGGAGCTCTGATACTTGAGTTCCTTTCACTAACTGGTGATATCACAGCTGTATTTTATTTTCAAGCACACCTAATAATTATAGACTGTGTCACTCACAATACCAACACCATACAACTGGGGAATGTCATCACCATCTCGACAACCAGTCTACATTGTTTTGACTAGAATGGTTCACATTTTAGTTACAGAGCTCCAGAGAAAGTGGTTATTTCCAATACTACAATAATGACACTAAATATAATATTGGGACAGACAGGACCGGGTAAACAGTGTAGACCCTGATTCAGGAGCAGTCTAATCAGGGTCTACACTGTTTGCCATTCAGTTTGCACCTTTTGGACAAATTTCTGTCTTGTAAAAGTAATTTTTTCAATTTTTTAAGATAACTTATGCAGTTATACAGGGTGTCCCTGTTTTTAGAAATTTAACGGTAGCTTCCGTCTGTCTCCACCAAGCCCCATGATCTGACCACACTTCAAGACTATTCTAATGTGTGGTCCCAACATAGGGTTTTGTGGATAAATTGTCCCATTATAACGCCTTTATTTCATACCTCTCCTGAAGAAAACAGTTCCAAACTTATAGTCATGAATATGTATCCTAAGAAATATTGTCTACAGTATAGAAGTTTGTAGCTTAACCCTTTCAATTTCAAATTTCTCTTGTGGGTATTTATAGTCCTTTTGGACTCTTATAGTAAAGGTATTTTGATCCAGTCTACTGTTGCATTTTTGGTATGACAACAAAAACCAATGAAAATGTCAAACAGTGCAGACCCTGATCAGAGGGCTCCTATAGGAGCCCTCTGATCTGGGTCGACACTGTTTGCATATGTAATCAGTTATCTCTACAGAGGGCTGTAGGGTTCAAAGGGTTCAAGCCAGTTGAAAGTGAAGCAGAATGCACTAAAGGCACATTCTGCTTCACTTTCACCCTGCTTTATGTGGTCACCTATCTCAAACACTAGAAACAGGCTACAAGGTAATGGACCCAATTTGCCCATGAAAGTTTTTAATGGACATTTAAAATTTCAAATTGTTAGGTCCAGTCCATTTTTGACTATCAAGAGTTCGTTTTAACAACATAATTATATAACAAAATGACAAACAGTGCAGACTCTGGCCAGACGGATCCTGCTGGAGCCCTCTGATCTAGGTCTATACTGTTTGCATAATACAGGCATTGATAGGTACACTGTTAACCCTTTACCTCATAGGCTATATCCAGTTTTAAAGACAGGTGAAAGTAAAGCAGAATGTGCAAGTCAACCTGCTTTAAAGTGGCTCGCAACCGGATTTAGCATTAAAAATAGTAATTTGTAAATATATGTCAAATGCTTATATAAATGGGTAAGATTTAGTTTAGGATAATAAATTCTGTTAAAAAATGCATTTCAAAAAACAAACAAAAAGAAGCTCTGGCGGGATTTGAACCCGTGACCCTCCATGCGGAGACAAACATGAAAAATGAGGAAACGCCTTTATCCCCTCGACTACGGACGCTCTCTCTATATATATGGTAGCGAAATTAACGTAGTTCACTGGTAGCTATTGATACATTATTCGGCTCGGGTTTATGTCAGAGCCCGTGTAGAGAAGCAACAACAACAACTATACCGTCAGTTGACGCTATAGAAAAACGATGGAAAATATCTAAAAACACTAAGATTCGGTGACGATTCTTGAGACTTTTTTTGGACTGATCATATTTTTTTAATGTCAGAAGCCAAATAATGCCACAAATTTGCTTTTATTTGAGTATTTTATTTTATTTTGACAAGTACACCATCCGGTTGCGAGTCCCTTTAAGCTACCATCTGCTAGGATATTAGATACTATTTTCTTCAGTGGAGGAATGAACTAAAGTTTAAAATGTGTTTTTAGAGAGTAATGGGTTAAGGAGCAAATGTTGAAAATTCACCGTCCTCTCTGGAACATTAAATTAATGTATTATTTAAATCACTCCACGGGTTATACACAAGGCCACTAGAACCAGTCCGAAGAGAATCATGTTGCCTAGCAACGCCTTCCATTCCTGGGGCACGGCGTATTTGGTCAATGTGGCAGTGATTTTGGAGATTTCGTGACTAACACAGATAAATATAAAGCTCGTTAGAATAACATTTAATACTGGATAGCTGGGTATAAGCACGAGAACGCCGTGTGTGTCTGCCGCTAGCCATATATGGTACTGTGAGATGAACAGCTGAAAAATAAACAAATACAATCTTATTATTAGACCTCAAATACTGACAGATGTCTATAATCTTAAAACAATGGACTGGAAAAAAGACGGCTTTACAGACCTCCAGATAAGAGGAGTACACTGAACAAATCCAATATTTACTCACTCATTTCAGCACCAAATCCTGAGATATTACTACGCATTAGAGACACCTTTAGATTTAATGCAGAAATAAAGATCTTATAATTTAAAATACTCCCCTTATCTGGTACCCTGGCTTTAATCAATGACCCCTGAAACTTCAAATGGACAATTCCTGTTTCCGATTGAGTGCTGTCCATTTTTTTATAACTTTAGTGGTTTTATTTTACAATATACATGTACTGTATAAGTGGTTATGTTCGCTGGTCAAAAAGTTTGCGAATCTTCAAAAATGACGTTTCGCTGGCTGAAATGTTCGCGAAACCCCATTTCTATCTCATTCCGTTATAACTACACATCGTAATAATGACTCCGTAATAGCTCAGCGCAGATGGTGCTTTTGTGGAGTGTTGCTATAAGCGGCTCTGCAATTATATCAGTACTAGTAGTTCACAGCGACATTTCATGTGCATATTGTTTCAGTTTGAAGCGTGAGCTGTAATAATGTCACAATTATATTTGTCTGTAGATTCTGTTATTTTATTTTGACTATCTTACTAGATCTCCAAACAATTGCGTAACTCTGACGGTAAGTAGTGACAAATTATCAACAAAATGAAGCGACCCTACTGAATCAGTGTTGTTCGATGTCTTGGCGTTCACTGCTTCTGAAATATTTCACCAGTATAATGTTTCATTGGTTTAGAAGCAAACCAAACTGAATATCAATAGCTTGATACTATCCATACATGGATGCCAAAAACATAATAATTTGATATGGATACAAATGTTTGCTAAAACAAATGAAGATAGCGGTATAAAATTTAAGCACGTAATTATCCCCATCAGAGGTGTGACCAAACAGTTCAGTATTGTCTACTCACGAATTAGATTAACCCTTGACCGACTGTCAAACAGCCTTGATAAAGATAGAACGCCGATTCACTCGGCGTCTCATCAGCATCATAGGCTGTTTTGCATATTTTATCACATATTTGTAAAAAGGAACATTTTTAGACGAGGCTATCCACTGTCCGTCTTTTATAATACAGGTATAAACAAACCGCCGTTATCCATCAATGTTTTAGCCGAGCCACAATTGCCGGGCGGTCAAGTATTTCCTCGATTGAAAATTAATGAGACTTTTTGTGTACATTAGAATATAGCTTACTTCAGTTTGAACCTGCATATCTACGTCACATTAATTGATATTTTGGAGACAAAAAAGTCTTTGTGGAATATGTGATATTCAATTATTTCATGAATAGATCTAATGCGGTGTAAGGGTAAATAATGGATACGGTGCTGAGGTAACATATTGCATTACGGTCGCTGATAATATCGCTGGTTGGATTGTTTGTGAATTTTGTTAATTCGCGAAATTTGCAAATATTTCCACTTCGCTAACATTATCACTTATACAGTACTGCAATTTGACAAACAGTGTAGACCCTGATCAGAGGGCTCCTGCAGGAGATGTAAAAGCAGGGTCTGCACAGGTTGCAAAGGACAAGTGTCCTGTTCATAGGTACATCATTGTTAATGATAAGTATACTCTTCGCTAGGGTTGAATTTCCCTACGGTTGAATATGTTAATCAGGGTTTACACTGTTTGCATAGTACACGTTTTCTCTGCCCATATGAACTGTTTGTTGACGAGATTACTTGTTGTTAGTATTAAATGTGTTATTACAGGCCAACAGTAGTGTAGTTTTAACCTGCCTTAAGCACCTAATACATTAACAAAATTTAGTGGTCGTAATAGAGTGGGTTTACTGTACATTTCTTCTGATTTCTACACCATGCATGACCGATTGGATGCTGTAATGATGACTTACCTCTAGTGATATTCTGCCAAACCAGGCAAAGAAAGAGCTGTATCCTGTCCACTATACAGTGAAGACTTACCTCCAGTGATATTCTGCCAAACCAGGCAAAGACAGAGCTATATCTTGTCCACTATACAGTGAAGACTTACCTCCAGTGATATTCTGCCAAACCAGGCAAAGACAGAGCTATATCCTGTCCACAATACAGTGAAGACTTACCTCCAGTGATATTCTACCAAACCAGGCAAAGACAGAGCTGTATCCTGTCCACTATACAGTGAAGACTTACCTCCAGTGATATTCTGCCAAACCAGGCAAAGACAGAGCTATATCCTGTCCACAATACAGTGAAGACTTACCTCCAGTGATATTCTGCCAAACCAGGCAAAGAAAGAGCTATATCCTGTCCACAATACAGTGAAGACTTACCTCCAGTGATATTCTGCCAAACCAGGCAAAGAAAGAGCTGTATCTTGTCCACTATACAGTGAAGACTTACCTCCAGTGATATTCTGCCAAACCAGGCAAAGAAAGAGCTATATCTTGTCCACTATACAGTGAAGACTTACCTCCAGTGATATTCTGCCAAACCAGGCAAAGAAAGAGCTGTATCTTGTCCTAATGCCACCAGGAACATTTCTTAACAGTATAAATGATACAATCTGAAATATAATAACATATGTTTTTGAAACACTAAGCACCCTGACTTCCAAATGACAATGACCTTTGTCTGATATACTAGTAACCCAACTTGTACTGAGCTCAAGGGCTTCTTAACCCATTACCCCATAGCTTCTTTCTAGAATTGAAGAATAGTGACTAGCTTAAAGCAGGTTGAAACCTGCTTCAAACTACCATCAGCTAGGATATAGAAAATATTTCTTATGTTCCACAATCAATACTGTATAAAATGTAACTATATTCTTCAGTAGAGGAATAAATTAAAGGTGTAAAAAGGTTTTTTTTATAATTTATGGGGGAATGGGTCACGTACAAACTAGCTTAATAAATTTCGGTCGCAAGACACGAAAGACAACTCCTATTAATCTGTATCAAAATTCGACCAAATTACTCCCCTTTGATATAAGAACAAAGAAGGGGGTGTATATTTGGGCTTTTTGTAAATATGAAATCAAATTTTTACCAAGACAATTTTCTTATAACGTTTATGTAATATCCTTGCTTTTCATATGCGGTTTCTATGGTAAACATATAAAATTTTGAAACCGAAAGTAATCGATATACACTGCGTTCGATTGTCAAAGCGAGAACATCCGTTTGCCAACACAAAATGATAAATACTAAACACGATATCAGTTATAGCGATTTTAACAGTAAAGAAACAAGATATATGCAGTATAGTATAGGAAAGTTTTTGAATTGATTTAAGGCCTTTCGCTACCGGAAATCGGTCTTGCGGGCGAGCGGATATGCATCTGGACGACACAGACTTTTTTCGTACGTGTTTATACTAGAAAATTTATATAAAGGAAATGTTGATATAAATTAGTATAATCCTTCATAGCGCAGTTAGTAAAGTGGTTGACTATAGTGGTTGACTAGCAATCCAAAGGTCATAGGTTCGAGACCCATCCGATCCAAATATTTTTTTTAGTGTCCGATTTATTGACTTGTTAATCCATAACGCAGTAATCAAGAGACATGTTATGTTTAGTCTTCGTTGATTAGTACTAGTGATGTTTACGGTCCAAGTATATGTCCACTTACCTGTACGTTTTAGTTTAATGACTTACAAGTCAATTAAATCTGTATACATGTAAACGATTTGATCGAACTATAAAGCCACACCTTGAAGCTTATCAATACGCTAACCTTTTCAAGATCGATATTGCCCATTATAATTATGTTTAAACAATATAATAAACCTTGTATGCAAGTCCATGAATAAATAATAATGCATTTTAATGACAAAGTTTTAATTCTAAGGTAGGTAACTGTATCTAAACAACAAATATCCCACATTTTAATAAGAAAATATGTTATTACAACAAATCCTGACTGTAATATTTTCTAATTTTTCAGACTGACTAGTTCATCAACCATATATTTGAATAAAATGAAAACAAATATACATTGAATGAGTCAGTTTTTTGTAATTCAATTTTTTAGCATTTTGCAAAATTTAAATAGCTGATAACATCTTTCTGAACACCTTTATTCAAAATGTTTTTAGCTTTTCTTGTAATAAATGTTGTGGACTACTTATTGGGCGAGAATTATAGTCATTAGCTTTATTCATTTTTAAGAAAAATAAAATCATCAAAATTCTAGGTTTTTGTCAGAAAAAAGACCTTAAAGACAAACCACACGATAAATTTTGCCTATATTTACACACATTGTTTCTTAGGCTATTATCATTCTTCATGACAATTTTCATAACAATCGTATGGAAACTACGTGCATATGCGAAGCACCTTAAGCGGCTACACATTCAAATGTATGATAGTGTGGCAAAGCACATGTGCTCGTACTGACTGCTGCTGTGTTGAAATATCACATACACGTTTAGCGAAAGTCTGTAAGTGTGGGTTAAGTGAAGTACACATGCCAACTATCATGTCACTATCACACTTTCCGGTAGTTCTAAAAGTAATGGTCCTGTTTATTAAGTAGTTAACAAACACAGACCAGCAGAAACAATGTGCCCTGCCTATGTCGTGTGGGGAATTAAACTTAGTGATGTTTCAATCTATAATCAATAATAAATTATTTATTGATTTTTAAATTTCTCTAGATGATCTATGTTGATTTTGAAAACAACAAGAATTATATACAGCAACATTCTGCTTTAGTAATTGAATTATACACAGGGCTCCAGTACACAGTACACATGGATTTTCAAATTCATTGGCAGTTCGCTGGTTAAATGGCCAACTTTAGAAGAAAGGAGAAATAATGCCTCAGTAATAATGCTATACAAAATTTCAAATAACCTTATAGTTGTAGACCATACATCGCCATCCATCCAGAAATCTCAACTTTGTCATACCTTTCTCTACTAGGACACAGAATCACTCAAACTCATTCTTTCCACGTACCATTAGACTTTGGAATAAACTACCACACAGCACTAAGGCCAGTGACAGTCTCACAAGCCTCACTCACCTAAGGGGTTGTGAGAACTGAGGCTGTGGGCCTAACTACATATTAAGTTGTTTTTAAACTTTTTTTAACCTCTGTTTATAATTGATCTTTTAGCTCTGCATTGTTTATCATTATGTTATACTGTTTTCAACACTGTCCCCGACCTCCCTGTCATTGTCAGAAATTGACAGTAGGGAGTGATAACGTACAAGTAGGAGTAGAAGATACATGTACATGTATGTAAATTACGATTTTCAAGAATCTAACATTAAATTGCCGCTTATGCGGGGTTTTTCGCCGCCGATGAAACAAAGTTTGAATTTATATCGTTCAACAAACTACCACAAGTTTCATTAGGTGTTAGTTCCTTTTAAATCAGATAGTTGACAACCGACGGTTTTCAACTTTTTATCGTTTTTCTGACTCTTCCATGATTAGATTGACATTTTGTTGCGAGGTTTTTCAATCAAAACACCTTTCGGATAACTTTGATTTTATCGTCCATACATCAATAAAGATATAGATGTATGTGCGAGTGCGCAGTAACCTCCCTTTGCTAACGGTGCGCAAGTAAACAATTACCATATGATAAAACGAAGCTTCATTAGGGTTACGACACCGGTCACACCGCAAATCAATCAGATTTGACTATGTCGTGGTTGACTATTTGCAAATCTCAGTATGACAAAAACTCGGCTTTTGAATTGATACATGCGTCCCCGAGAATTTCTCGCGTACACAGTACTTCAATATTTTGAAATTAACATGTACACGGTCGAAACGTTCGCGTATTTCACTGAGTACGCGGGCTTATCTGGAGCCCTGATACAAATTAAATAAAGACAGGTGTACATATAAAGACAGGTGTAAATAATTATGAAGGTGTACTCTTTGGTATAAAGACAGGCATACATATAATATAAAGATGTACTTAATGGTATCAACTGGTATTAAGACAGGTGTATATATTATAAAGGTGTACTTACTGGTATAAAGACAGGCATACATATACATGTAATATAAAGATGTACTTAATGGTATGAAGACAGGTTTACATAATTATTATAAAGGTGTACTTACTGGTATAAAGACAGGCATACATATAATATAAAGATGTACTTAATGGTATCAACTGGTATAAAGACAGGCATACATATAATATAAAGATGTACTTAAGGGTATCAACTGGTATAAAGACAGGCATACATATAATATAAAGATGTACTTAAGGGTATCAACTGGTATAAAGACAGGCATACATATAATATAAAGATGTACTTAAGGGTATCAACTGGTATAAAGACAGGCATACATATAATATAAAGATGTACTTAAGGGTATCAACTTGTATAAAGACAGGCATACATATAATATAAAGATGTACTTAAGGGTATCAACTGGTATTAAGACAGGTGTACATATTATAAAGGTGTACTTACTGGTAAAAAGACAGGCATACATATAATATAAAGATGTACTTAATGGTATCAACTGGTATAAAGACAGGCATACATATAATATAAAGATGTACTTAAGGGTATCAACTGGTATAAAGACAGGCATACATATAATATAAAGATGTACTTAAGGGTATCAACTGGTATAAAGACAGGCATACATATAATATAAAGATGTACTTAAGGGTATCAATTGGTATAAAGACAGGCATACATATAATATAAAGATGTACTTAAGGGTATCAACTGGTATAAAGACAGGCATACATATAATATAAAGATGTACTTAAGGGTATCAACTGGTATTAAGACAGGTGTACATATTATAAAGGTGTACTTACTGGTATTAAGACAGGTGTATATATTATAAAGGTGTACTTACTGGTATAAAGGAGACATAAGAATGGACTTCGTTACATTCCTTCTTATTTCTACACAGGCAAGAGAAGGCTCCATAGCTCTGAAACACAAGTGGTATATACAGCCATACTTGTACATAGGCTA
Source organism: Gari tellinella (assembly GCA_922989275.2). Lineage (NCBI taxonomy): Eukaryota > Metazoa > Mollusca > Bivalvia > Cardiida > Psammobiidae > Gari > Gari tellinella. Next base: position 50,530,991 of record OV277873.1, read on the forward strand.
GCGATCAATAATAAGATAAACACCATACAGGAAAACATACTTTTCACCGGCACAATCAGTCACTTGTTTTTAACCCTTTCCTAATAGCAGCACCCTTTAGCTAATTTATTTATTCCTCCACTGAAAAAAGTACATTGCTCCCTCTCTACAACGGCCCTCTCAACAATGACTATCTCTTAGCAACGACGTTTGTCGCAGTTCCCTAAACAGACAGTTATGGACAACCTATTCATGGCTGCAATGTCGTCTGCTTAAAAGTGTCGTCTGCTGTTTTTCTCAAAGTTACATAATGGATATTTTGAGAGAAAAAAAATAATTGAGAGTGATAAACAGCTTGAATCCAGATCAGATGCCGCGTTACGCGGGGTCTGATCTGCATTCAAGCTGTTTGCCAATTTCCCTCCCTGTAACGACACCCTCCGAACAACGCACACAATTGTTGTCTCCCATGGGATGTCGCTGTAGAGAGGGAGCGGCTTGTAGTTCCTATTTGTACCATTAATGAATTGTTCTATCTTTTAGTTTCACCCTACCTGACAATATTTATGCCCTGCTCTTTTACTCTTTCACTTGAACAGACTATGGGGTAAAGGGGTAAATATAGTCAGGTTTCTTTTTATCTGTATTTCATCACAAATCTAATGGAAATTTTATAACATATAGTCACAGCAATGCTACATTTTAAATTCAAAATAACGATAAATTTGACTTAAGCATGGGACAAATATGAATTCAGCCTGCTAAATTTCAATCTCAAACAACTACATTTAGCTAGGTCTCAAAGTTATAAAGCTCTTAAATTGAGTCTGAGATAATTCTTAAGCAAAAGCTCAGAGCTGACTTATCAATTTCTAAAATCTGATCAATCGAATGCTTGAGAACGATCTCAGACTCAACTCAAAAGCATTATAACTTTCGACCAAGTACAGCTGTATAATTGACAACAATTAACCTGTTACCCTATAAATGCACCTTCTAACACCATTCATTCGTTCCTCCACTAAAGAAAATAATTGGACTTTATACAGTCATGAATATGCATCAAAAGAAATTCTATCTATATTCTAGCAGATGATAGCGTACGTAAAGCAGGCTGAAACTGTCAGTCTGCTCTAAGCAACCACCTGCATCTAAAAGTGAAACCAAGCTATAAGAGGGAAAGAGTTAACCCTTTCCCCCATAAAAACTCCTTTTAGCGCATTCAGTTTATTCCTGTTGAAGAAAATAGCTCCAATTTACGCAGTCAGAAAATATATAATATGGAATGTTTTCTTTATTCTAGCAGGACTGGTGGTAGCTTAAAGCAGGCTGAAAGCAAAGCAGAATGCGCCTTATCACGCATTCTGCTTTACTTTCAACCTGCTTTAAGTAGTCACCTATATAGAAAACAAGAGCCCCATGGGGCATATGTCGCTCACCTGAGAATAGCTGTACATCAAAATGGAGATAATGATTTAAGTCCAGGACGGGGTCATTTTTTACCCGAGGGGCATAATTTGAACAATCTTGATAGAGGACCTGTAGATGATGCTATGTTCCAAATATCTAAGATCAGGGTACTAGGGTTCTAGACAAGAAGATTTTTTTTAAGTTTCCATTGAAAAAATCTATTTTTAGCTCCTGTGACCTACATATGCAACAGACTGGAACCATTTGAACAAAATAGATAAAGGACATCTAGAAGTAACACCATGCCGAATATCAAAGCTCTGGCTATATTAGCTTCAGAAAAGAAGACGTATGAAAACTGTGACCCCCCGAGTGGGGCTAATTTTGACCCCAGGGGCATAATTTGTACAAACTTGATAGAGGACCTGTAGATGATATGCAATCGACCAGAACCATTTGAACCTTATTGGTATAGGACATCTAAAAGTGTCACCAAGCCAGATATCAAAGCTCTGGCCATATTAGTTTCAGAGGAGAAGATATTTGAAAATTTCACTATATAACTCTATGTTAAACTGTGACCCCCTGGGCGGGGCCAATTTTGACCCCAGGGGCATAGTTTGTAGTTTGATAGAGGACCTGTAGATGATGCTATGTGACAAATGTCTAAGATCTGGCCCTTGTAGTTTCAGACAAGAAGATTTTTTAAGATTTCCTTATTTTTTCACTTGGTTGCCATGGCAACCAGAGTTCTACATTGTTTTTAATTCTTTGAACAATTTTGAAAGAACTTGACCCAAGGAACATTCGTGTAAAGTTTGGTTGAAATCTTTTCAGCGGTATATGAGGAGATGTCATTTGAAGCAATTGTTAAAGACAACAATGACTGTATAAAGTGAAATATTTTCTTCTGTGGAAGAATAAATTAAAGACATAAAAAAGAATATGTATGGGTTAATAGGTTAATAAATATCATTATTTACATTTTCTAAATATAAGAAACTATATGTAAATGAGTGGCAAATAGTTTGGATCCAGATTAGAAGCAGCATTATGTGGCATCTGACCTGGATCCATACTGTTTATGGCCAAGAATTAATTGTGGACTGATAGACAGAAACAAACAAAACACAAACAAACAAACAGACAGACCAAAAGTAATATGCCTCGAACTAAGTTGTGCTTGAGCATAAAATAGCAGACATCACTTTCATTTCTGTTATGTATCTCAGTGACCTGAGTTCAGAGCTAGCTATGGGTCAGTTATGCAATTGGAGACGGTCTCAGAGAGAAATGACTATTATTATGCTGAACTGTTGTCTGCTCCAAATGTTTGTATGTGAAATATGTAAAAAATAATAACTTATATTTTCTAAATATAAGAAAATATGTAAATGAGTGGCAAATAGTTTAGATCCAGATTAGATGCAGCATTATGTGGCATCTGACCTGGATCCAAACTGTTTGCAAAAATGTTGCATTTAGTATAAGGGTAGCTTCTTAGCCTGGAAGATACAATGCGTCTGTATAAAACGGATCATTAGAGAGTTTTTACTGTCAGACCTGCATCAAAAAGCACTGATATGGCCAGGGTTGAGTCAAATTTGATCCTAGGGTTTTGATTTTTTACAATTTTGAAAGTGATTTAGTAGAAGATACTATTCATGCAATATCTAAGGTGTGGGAACAGTGGTTTTTTACAAAAAACTTGTTTAAAGTTTTTCACTTTTTTTAATAAATTTCAATAAGTAGTCCACTTTAAAGTTTCATTTTAACAATTTCTGTAGAGAAGCATCCAAGGAACACCGTGAGCAAATTAGTTTTTTCCTCAGACTCGCGGTTTCAGAGGAGTTGTCGCTTGAAGTAAATTTGAACGGACGGACAGACGGACAGACGGACGACGGACGGCGGGCGATCACAACAGCTCACCTTGAGCCTTCGGCTCAGGTGAGCTAACTAGAAACAGATTATTGGGTAATGGGTTAAGCTGTTGTGTGTCTTTAACCCTTTACACCTGCCTGTTAGTTTGGATGACAGGTGCATGACCACTAAAGTTCTAAAATACAGAAATTGTTTCTTACAATACATATTCATGACTTTCTAAAATGAAACTATCAGTATATTCTTCAGTAGAGGAATAAATCAAATGCGTAAAAGGAAGTATTTATGGTGTAAGGGATAATCTCCTTTCCCATCCATCATAACGAGATACAAATCAAAGGCGTTATTTGAAATACTTACCACAAGCCCAAGGATACCAAGCCCAATCACAGCCCAGGAGATTCCAGTAGAGAAAAGATTACGATTATCCGTGTCTTGTATTAGCTTATAACGTCGTAACACCTGGTACCCGAAGGAAAACAGCATACCAAATACCACAGTCTGCAAATAATACACACAATCTAAACAGTCTTGTATAAGCGTATCATGTCGTAACACCTGGTACCCAAAGGAAAACAGCATACCAAATACCACAGTCTGCAAATAATACATACAATCTATACAGTCTTGTATCAGCAAGGAAAACAGCATACCAAATACCACAGTCTGCAAGTAATAAACACAATCTATACAGTCTTGTATCAGCAAGGAAAACAGCATACCAAATACTACAGTCTGAAAGTAATATGTATACACAATCTATACAGTCTTGTATCAGCAAGGAAAACAGCATACCAAATACTACAGTCTGAAAGTAATATGTATACACAATCTATACAGTCTTGTATCAGTGTATAACAAAGTTACAACTGGTAAGGTAAGGAAACCAGCATACCAAATACCACAGTCTGCAAATAATCTACAATGTATATATGTTACAGTCAATCTAAGTAATCAGTCATTTCATAAAATGACTAAAATTACATGTAATGACAGTTTCACTTATAGCTGGGCACATTATTACAAAAATCATGCACTTGGTGATACAAGCATCAAATTTGGTATGTATACTGGTATGCCCCTACTTTCAACAAAAAGCCCGTTAGCCACGTCAAAATGCAAAATGGCGGCCATTTTTCAAGATGGCCGCCATTTCCGGTTCTATTATACAGTTTTATCTCTAACATCGGATATATTTGACCGATTTTCAAACTTTTGGTGTCTAATTATATGTTTTCAAGCATAAAGAAGCTATTTATGTGATCCATAGACTTGTAAGAAGTTTATTTAATCATATTATAAGCAAAACTGTACAAAAACGAACTGTGTGTCAAGGTAAAAACCACAGGGTTTTTTATACACTAACTTTACCTTCTGTCATGTTATTTAATTATATTGTTTTCAATTGCTTTTGTCTGAAGATGCTATTTTGCACATTACAACTACATAAATCTGTACATATCAGTGCTAAAACAAAATCACGAACTTGGTGATACAAGTATCAAATTTGGTATGTATACAGGTATGACCCTACTTTAAACAAAGGCCATTAGTCACGTAAATTTCAAAGTGGCCTCCATTTTTTCAAGATGGCTGCCATTTTTATTTCTCGTTCCGATAACATAATTATGATAAGGTTTATTTTTGAGTCGGCAATACAAAACAACATATACAAGTAACATAAGCTCTGAAGAGCTTTTATAATCGACTATGATCGTTGACCAATTCTTTTCTAACATTTGACATGTTTGACCAAATTTCACCAAAAAAAACTGATTTTAAGCATAAGGAAGCCAATTCAGTCAACCTGAAGCTGAACAGAAGTTTACTTTAATGCAAAATGGCAAAGCTACATCGTTTGTTTTCAAAATGGCCATCATTTTATATTGGTATAAGCAAAATCATTTCTTAAATTTGATCAACATTTATGGTTTTTTTTGTGTCAACATAGAATGATGTCATAAAGTATAAGGAAGCTAATTCAGACAATTTCTTTCTGAATTGAAACTAATTTTATTGCATAATTACCAATCTAGACAAAATAAGTGTTTTTTGCTCACATATGATCGTTACTTTTTACATTAGTGATTATTATCCGTTCTGATCTTTTCTATATACTTCTGGCCACTTGTCATACTTTTGGTGTCAAAACATTATGATAAGAGCACAGAAAGCTAATTATGTGATCATTCACTTTATTAAGAATCTTGTTCTTTTGGGTAATTACTTATTTTAATGGCATATATGTGGTTTATGACTTTAGCAGTAATTTCTTAGTGTACATGCTGGAGTTGGTGTGTAATCACTTATACTTATGTAGGTGTTCATTTTCACATTTCCAAATATCGGTATATTAGTCTCAACAAGGAAGGCCACAAATCGTAAATATATGTACTTGCATCTGTCACTGCAAACAGTTTACTTTAGTATCTATGTTTAATAGGGTATTTGCAATCATGTCACTAGGTAACAGGGTTGTCCAATGTATCAGCAGTGTTTCATTCATTCCAACTCTATGAGATATTTCCATCATGACACAAGCTACATGTATTTGGTATGCAGAACATTTGGCATGTTCAAACAGAGGGGCTTGATCTTTAGGAACTGCACCTTAAGATTTATACCATCAAGCTAACATGTCCAATCAAACACAATAATCTTATCCCATGACTTGGCATGATTGATGCAATGATTTCCAGATTTTATTGCTTGTACATTATGATTTATGATTATACACATGTAGACTGGACTTTGCACATGTACCATATCTTTCAGTTAATATATTCTATGCAGCCTTTTCTCTTTCTTATATGGAAATTTGGCGTGAAACTAGCTCATGTTTGACCGTTGACCAACACTTTCTGTAGAACAAGATAGTTTGAATTAGCATTTGAAATTCACATCCACATGAAATTTTTTGTCATTAGCTTTTAACATGTGAGTGTTGTGGGAGGTTATGGCTTGCATTTCTTGCATGAACATTTGTGCACACACTTCTTCATGTTAACATTGTATAATTTCTTAAAATGCTGTTGAAGAGTACACAGGAATCAAACTCAAATATGATATTAGCAGTATTATGTGTCCACATCAAATAGCTTTAGCAAACAGCTGAAACGTTCTGTCTTTATGCAATTGTACCACAAGAAAAAGTATACTATCTTTGACTATGTATCACATCACATCGCTTTTAAAAGTCTGTTGTCAGAGTAGGTAGACTATACATCCGTCCCTATGTATACAGTCAGAACAGAACTGTTACAGCTTTTACACCAAACTCAGGAATGGAAATTCTTTAAAAAGATTCATGCGGAGTTTTAAGGGAGTTTTAAGGGTCATACTCTCAAATGGTTGCATGTATTACTTTGGAGAAGAGACAATACTTTTCGTGTAAAGTATATAAATTCTTTACATTGCTTAAATCTGATTTTATTGAAAAGAGTCCACACTGCGCAGCCTTCAACTTTTTTCATGGCACAGCCTTTCTTTATTAACAGTGAACATCTGGGGTACATATACCAAGATTAATGAAGATGTTGTTTGTGCAAAAATTCAAGCTGTCCAAGATGAAACATTAAAGGATCAATTTTGTTGACTTTTACCTACTATACAGACAACTATCTAAAACATATAAGCAAATGTATTTCTGTTTCATGCAAAAGACGCTTAATCCATATTTATTGGTGTAAAATGGCCCATTTCTCTGTTGTGAAAATCAGTTTAACCAGTGTCATGATACTATAATGCATGAGCGGTAGTGGCCCAATGGTTAAACCATTGAACTACGGTACCAGGGGTCGTGAGTTCGATCCCCCGCCGGACCAGCGGTCTGACTAGGTTTTTTTTTCTAAATCCCCGATGATGTACAGGAATGTCCTTGAGCAAGACATGTACTGCGAATTGCTCCTCTCCACCCAGGAGTTAAAATGGGAACATGTGAAGGGTCTGTGTCGGTACTGCGGCTGCATTTGACTGCGCCATATGTTAGCAGTGCTCAATATTGTAGGCAATATGGCTCAATGATCAGGGGAGTATATGTACGGCTGAGCGGTCATTCGGACTGAAAGTAGACTTTAACTTGGTATATTACTTTTTATGAGCCACCAAGCCTCATCAGTAATTCCTGCAAGAAATAATCAGTAATTTAGGTGTTGGGTACATTCATTCATTTTTGATCCGCGATAGCGCAGCGCAGCGTAGCGTTTTCGCGGATTCATGTATACCAAATTCGCAAAGTAACACATTTCTTACTGCAAAACTGACTACAACCAAATCTAACAAGAAAATAGTGCTTGCTTTTAGAAGTGATCTATGCTTTGATAGCACTATACATGTGGGTTGAAGTAAGTTGTATCTCTTCTAATTAATTTAATATGAGATTTTTCAATGTTTTCCGGAAGGTCAGAATATGTCTTTTGCTTTATTTTTAAGAAAATGTTGAATAGTATTCATTCGCGAAAATCGCTGATGTCCGTTTTACGAAGCATACTCGGTCCTGTCCGTATAGCCAATAGTTTCGACCGACGAGTATAACGGGGAAAGCCGAGCAGCTGTTCGTATTACATTGCGAAAATCGCCGATGTCCGTTTTACGAAGCATACTCGGTCCTGTCCGTATAGCCAATAGTTTCGATCGACAAGCATACGGGGAAAGCCGATCAGTTATAAAGGGAAACGTCTAATCTGGTTTCCGGTACTGTAGGATTATGTGCGTGTTAACCGGGAACCAGAACGAGATATTTTACGTGGGTAAATAAAACATGCCATTTTGCTGAAGTGAAAATTAACCTTAGCAGAAAGAATCAAAGCGCTGAAGGCGCTGGAAGACTGTCGGTATGATAAAAGAACACCTGCTTCCAGTTGTACCATTCTATTTATTAAACGTTCTGAGATAATTCCATGCAAATTCCCGTAATGAAGAATAACGGTTTTGTTTACTTTGTGCGCAAAATGTAACATGGTGAAAAAGTTGTGACTCAACTGGGACTTTAATCTAGTGCCTTTGGCTTACTATGCCAGCACTCTACACACTGAACTATCAAGCCAGCCAGCGAAGTCTATCAATCTGTTTCACCATAATCTCAAACCAGCTACATAAGGGGATATGTGCAGTGTATTAAATGTCATTCTTTTCAATAAACGTGTAAAAAAACCTAAAAATTGCGTTAAATTATTATTTCCATTGCAAACAGGTTGGAGACGCTGTGTAACCCGGTGTGTAATCAGGCTATAAACTGTTTGCCATTCAGATTTAAATGGATATTCAGGATTGTCTAAAAGTTGTCATTTAGTGTGTTGCGTGTGCATTTCTGTAACATTTGAACGGTAAATAATAACGCCTTCTTCACTGTAAGTAAAAAAGCAATGGGCAAAAATGTCCTTTATTCCTTTCCAATTGCAAGTGCATTCAATTAAACATTAACAACTAGCAAAAACAACAACATTTAACCTATTCTTAGTCAGATTACGATTGGAAAACTTGGTCTGTTACAAACCAGAAGAGTTTTAAGATGAAGGCAATTTCTTCTCGTAAAACAATATACTATTATTATATCTATATAGTATAAAAATTAGGTGTGTACCGATTATCGCTAGATGGTCGACAATCAATTATTTTCCTTCGAGTCGCCGATGCTCAATTTAACTTATATCATTCTCTTCCGCGACGTCGTAAATGTTTTTAAATTGTTCAACATTATGAAAAGTTTTGAATGTTGTTGTGAAATGTGGGAAATGGAGCTTTTTATTCGTAACAGCAAACACTGAACGTTTTTATATTCTAAAACGTCTATTGTTCACCTCGTACTAAGTGTTTTTTTGGAGAGAGGTGACCTCATACACTTTAGTATGCTTCACCGTCAGTCTGATTTAAGCTAAATATAATGCATGCCTATAATATTTGAAAGGTTTCGACAGTGCACGTAAATAGACCCAGCCCCCGCTTAAACCCTTAGAATGTTCACTCCATTTTCAGGCTGATACAATACGAATATTAGTTTCACTGTTGTCACGTGATATTATATGTACATGCTATACTATTCATACCTCATCAAATGCTGCTTGCATGCCTGAGCGTATTAAAGATGTTCTGTTCTTTAAAATTTGTGTTAAGCGGTCATTTAACCCTTTACTCCATTGTCTGTTTCAAGTATTGATGATTACTGTTGCCTTCATTAAGCAACAACTTCTCTTCAAATGTGACCTATCATTGAGTGGACGTATTATTTAAATTAGTTCCAAAGTTGATTCTGATTCTCGATGATTTAGTGTCTGATCAATTATTACTATACTTACCGTGCAGAGACTAATGAATCAAAGCTCCTAGTTCCAGGGCTGCCATAAGTTGACATAAAAAATCCTAAGATTTCCAAATTTGAATTTTTCAAGTACGATTTTACGAATCGTACCTTTACCCCCATAGCCTTTTCCTTAATTTGTTGACATGTGACTACTTAAAGCAGACTGTAAGTAAAGCAGAATGCGCCTTAGGGCGCAGTCTGCTTTGCTTTCAGCCTGCTTTAAGCTACCATGTACTGGGGCAAAATCCGGAGATTTAGGGGAAACCGGAGAAATGGCAGCCCTGGAAAACAAAACGAAACAACCTTAAAGAGGCTCGCAACCGGATTTAGCATTAAAAATAGTAATTTGTAAATATATGTCAAATGCTTATATAAATGGGTAAGATTTAGTTTAGGATAATAAATTCTGTTAAAAAAACGCATTTCAAAAAGAAAAAGAAGCTCTGGTGGGATTCGTACCCGTGACCCTCCATGCGGAGACAAACATGACAAAAAGGGAAACGCCTTTATCCACGCGGCAACTGGGCCTCTCTATCTATATGGTAGCAAATTAGCGTACTTCACTGGTAGCGATCGATAGTACTTTATTCGGCTCGGGTTTATGTCTGAGCCCGTGTAGATAAGCAACAACAACAACTATACCGTTAGCTAACGCTATAGAAAAACGATGCAAAATATCTAAAAAAAACTAAGATTCGGTGACGATTCTTGAGACTTTTTTTTGGACTGATCATATTTTTCTAATGTCAGAGGCCAAATTATGCCACAGATGTGCTTTTATTTGAGTATTTTATTTTATTTTGACAAGTACACCATCCGGTTGCGAGTCCCTTTGATAGTTTGTAGTCCTAGCTTGCATCCACTGTATATGTAAACCCTTTCTTTTACAGTTCTACTTTTAACAGCCTTTTACTCTTGTTTATATTATACTTGTGTTTGTCGGAATAAGGCTGTTACAGCTAATGTTTACTGTTATATTGTATCCGACGTTAAATAAATCTTGTATCTTGTACCCGCTGAGTAAAACATGTACTTGTTGCAAACTGTCAAAACAACAATTTAATGTAATGTATGGAATGTCATAATGACATTGTCTGATCTAAAATATGTCGAACAGTTTGGATATTGATTAGACCCAGCGTTACGCGAGGTCTTGGTACACACTGCTAACACTTTGATGTATAAAAAAATGTATTGCCGCGATTTTAGTATATATCATAATGACACCCATTGCAATCTTTACAGTCTGTAACTAATACTCGATAAGTATTTGATAATTAAAAAACAAATAAATGCAGAAGTGTTAATTTAAGAACTGGCTTATATACATGATGCAATTAAAAGTTAATGTTTCTACACGAGTGATTTTTATGCATTGTACTTCATCATGAAATAGCATGCAGAGTGTCAAACAGTTGATCCAGATCTCACCTGGATGCAAACTGTTTGCAACAGTAATAATGAATTCGCGGTATCGTGTATATATTAAAGGTTAATAATCGTCTTGATTCAAATTATTTCCATCAATAATCATACTTCCAATTTGAGTTAGCCTTCTCCTTGATCAAGTATGAAAGTTTCGTCTGCAAATTTCGTCTTAGTGGATTGTAATGCATTTCATATCAACATAGAATAGCATCCGAGTGTAAAGCAGTTGTTCCAGATCTCATCTCGATCTAAAATATTTGCACAAAAAGAATGTTTTTACAAATAATCACTTTTGCCAATTGCATGGGTTATTTTAAACATATTTTATTTCCATATATACAAATTGAAATGGGGTCGGATCACAAATTCTCACAGCGTTAGATTCGACCCTCCCCCTCTGGGTTAGCCCTCTAGCTGCTTGATATGTAATTGTCGTCTGCAAACTTTGCGTCTTCAACAATTCCATGAGTTTTTTTTTATATCTTTATAAATCGCACCCGATTGGTCAAACGGTACGTATCACGATCTGATCTGGATCCAAACTATTTGCAGCAATAATCATGAATTCGCTCGTAGCGTGTAGTCATTTGGATCCAAACTGTAAAATCGCACCGAGTGTCAAACAGTTCGTATCACGATCTGATCTGGATCCAAACTGTTTGTGGCAATAATCACGAAATTGCCCGTAACGTGCAGAAGGTTAATATTCTTCTGGATCCAAACTAAAATCGCACCTAGTGTCAAACAGTTCGTATCACGATCTAAACTGGATCCAAACTATTTGCATCAATAGTCACGAAATCGCCCGTAACGTGCAGAAGGTTAATAAAACTTAATATTCATCTTGATCCAAACTAAAATCGCACCGAGTACCAAACTCATCGTATCACGATCTAGTCTGGGTCCAAACTATTTGCAGCCATTATCATGAATTCGCCCGTAACGTGCAGAAGGAAAATATTCATCTGGATCCGAAATGTAAAATCGCACCGAGTGTCAAACAGTTCATATCACGACCTGGACTGGATCCAAACTATTTGCAGTAATAATCACGAAATCGCCCGTAACGTGCAGAAGATTAATATTTTATCTGAATCCAAACTGTAAAATCGCACGAGAGTCAATGTACTGAAGCTCGGAATTATTCCGTGCCTCTGCCTGCTGGTCGCGACTATATTGATTTTCGCAAACAGTTTAGATCCAGATCCGACACCGCGTTACGAGGTGTCTGGTCTGGATCCAAACTGTTAAACATGACACTCTTCATTAGGTTTCTTTACTTAAACATTTATAAATCTAAATTAAAACAAACTTTGCAGACGACAATTTCGAAGCAGACGACATCACCGCAGCCTAAGGATTGACATGTGCAGGGGGGTATCTGGTACCAGGCTTTATTAACAGACCCTAGGTCGATTAGGGTACCAGCGTGAAATAAACAGGTGTTGACCTCACATAATCTTGATTTGCTTTTGGTATTTTAACGCGGGATATACTGTGTAAGGCAACACTCACTGCTTTATTGAAGTAATTAGGTTTTACTACAAAGAAATTAGCAAAAACTGCAAGAATTTTCTTGAAATATTGCTTTAAAACTTTTATCACGCGCACTATTTTTCACTGTGTAAGCATACACCCGCTGACTTACCAGAATTATGCGCGCCAGCTTGTAATAAGCTCAAGGGCGGATCAGCAATTCCTTTACCGAATCAAATACGCATTCTGCAAACGCTATGCGTGTTTTAGTTATTTTTTTCAGTAAATAACTTCCAAATTCGTCTAAAAAATAATATGTGAGTAAAAGTCCAAATGTAAATGGTGTTTCTACATGTAGATCCTAACCACTATATTGCTCCACTCAATATTGTTTGTGTGTGGATACGCATCTGGCGCATTTATCTGAAATAGTTAACCTTGCAAGTCTCAAGAAGCATTACCCTGGAAAATAGCTTATACACTTCAAAACCCTGTCGTGCCGACAGTCTAAAAACACGAAGAGGAGATAATCAAATTGTTATTTGCTCAGAGAGATTGTCGACGGAATTACTTCAAAGTAAGTACGTAGATATTGGTCGTGTTCGAATCATTGAGTTTGTTGACATCGAAAAGTGGGCGGAGCAAATGCGCGAAGATTTACTGATGACAATGATTTTGGCCCGACTCAAATAGAAATTGTGGTCAACGAAAACTTTATATTAGTGTTTTCTTCTGACATATCAGAGTTATTTAAAAGGGATGATCACCGTACTCGTTGATTTCCGTACAGTTAGCCAGGGATACGGAAAGCTGTATTTAATTTACGCACAAAAAGCCTCGTGTAAAAGCCTTTAAGGATTCTACGACGTATTGATACAGATACAATAATTTATTGTGCGTAATGTACAGTAGTCTTTATAGTAGAGAAGAATAAACGCAAACACAATCACTGACAATGCACTAAACTGTAGATGTTTTATTTTATCTTTTTAATCTGGTTCAGGTTGGCAAACAGATTGGAGCCTAATCAGACGTCAGGTTACCCGGCGTCTGTTCTGGCTCCAACCTGTTTGCAATGGACATAATAGTTTTTAGCATTTTATAGGATTCTACGAGGTTCTATATTCAGATTCAGATTCATAAACACGTTTATTGAGAATGAATAACATATCAGTAAAATTAGCGCAGCTGTCTCTTGCTGCACGAGGATCATGCTGAATATCTCAAGTTTGAAAGTGTGCAACTATATAGATCCGATGTTACCTTGCTTACCTTTTTACCATTATTAACTATATTGTTCTAAAAATAACTTTGACAAGTCAGAAACATCGAACAATACTTCCGGACAAAAGGAAATGAATAAAACACCCTTTAAAAACAGTCGTAATGCCCCCAATTTTGATAAAGGCAGCGGCTAGACGTCCGGAACCTGACAGCTAGCCAACCGTCACAGGACGGGCTAGACGTCCGGAATAAATTTCTTTCAGGAAATATACTGCTTTATATGTGGGTTAGTGCCTGGGTATATTTAAAACAAGTTGAAACAAAACTAAATGCATTTAATTTTCCATAAAACAACAGAGAGCAATAACAAATCACATTTATATAAAGGAATTAAATTACCTTCACTTAAGACCAACGTTCGCATCCGCCAGTTTAATTGGTAATAGACTGTTGCCCTGACTTTGTCGTTATTAGATTAGCACGCAGGACATTTTTGTTGATTTTATTGTAATTTATGCATGTAAATATCATACTGAATGTTAAAATTAGAGATTGAAGTTAAATATGCCGAAAGTATTTCAAATGGATGGACTACGTATGATATCAATACGTTGATTATCGCCAAATCTAATTATCACAGCCGGTATCTCCATGTCCATGTGGCTAGCAGCAAACTGTGAATGTATCGGAAATAACATTAACAAAGCCATGCAAAAAAAATCCATTGTTATTAACAGTTAAGCATCGGCATAAAGTGGCATTTAGAGTAAAAGTTTGAGTAATACATGTATTTATGAAGGTCATTATATTTCGAAAAAAGGAAGACCTTTCCATTACCATAGTTCGCTGTGAAATTCTAAGTTGGAGATATTTCTCTGACATTAAGGAAAACAATTAAAAAAGGGAAACATTCTGTCGTGGACGTCATGTACATTTTTTCGAACGTGTCAGTTTAGCGAAAGGTACAGGTCTTCAATCATCAATTAAAAATGCCTGCGAGAGTGCGGTTTTCCTACTAAGGTGGGGACAAAATACGGCAACAACGACAATGGCGGATGCGATCGTAGCTCATAGTGACGGTAAATTAATTCCTTAAAGTGTGACTTGTTTCTGTTCTCGCCGATTTTCTGAAGTTCAAAATTGTATTTAAGGTTGTTTGCCATATATATCCAGGCACTAACTCGCGTAAATTATGCAGTATATCAGGGGTGTAAAAATCTTTCAAAAGCTACTCGCCCTGTAGGACTAGTTGCTATTGAAATCCACTCGCCCTCTGCAACTTTTGCTCGTCCGTGAATTTTCATATATAATTCATATGTACTAAAACTTTCACAATTTTCTTATTCGTTTATTTAAATTCGAAAATATCAACATATAGAAACGCACTGTTTAACTGTTTCAATTCTTGTGGGTCTTGTCATCGTTTCGACATCCCTGTTAATGCCGCTATTTTACTACGAAAACGACTGAAGATAGTTTTGTTAGGTTGTTTACATTTTGACAAGTAGCGGGAACTAACGGTGCTTCCGGTTTTTTCGGCATGTAAAATTTTGACTCGTTCAAATTAGGTACGAAATCGTCGAAGCTTTATATTAAGAAATGTTTGCAGTTTGACAGATGATTGAATAATAAAACACGTTATAACACTGTTATTCATACTTTAATTTTATAATTCGAATAAATATTTGAACCACCCCTCGATACTTTCAACACAAATAAACCTTTTTGGGCCGAAACTTTCGTACTTTGAAGGCCGAATAATATAAAGAAGAAACAAGCAGGTGCCTGTGAATAGGAACGCCTCCAAACTCGTTGTCGATAATAGTGAAATGCAAAACATTGTAGAAAATGTGTCGTTGATGTTGACACACGCAGAGAACTTCAGCCGTTTTAATTTGCACTCTAATTACACTGCCCAAAAGATCCACTCGCCCTTAAGGTCGAGTATATATTTGAAAGCACTCGCCCGACTTCAAAACCTACTCGCATTGGCGAGCGGGCAAGTGGAATTTGACACCCCTGTATATGCTCTGACGAAAATCTATTCCGGACGTCTAGCTTACCCTCACAGGGCAGGCTAGCCCTCCGGAACCGGACGGCTATAGCCACTTCCTTTTATAAACGCATATAATGCCATGCGGTCTGGATCCATTCGATTAATTGAGGTCTTCATGTTTGTTTTATCTAGAGACACAAATCACATGGTATAAACATGGTCACGTGACTAAATCATCGCTCGATTTTAGGGTTTGTTAACATTTTGTCAACGGAAAACATCAAGTTAGTGGTGATTCGAATAGAACTTGTTGACAACTATTCCAACTAACGCGAGTGTTTACACCCCAGAGGCCACACATTTTCTCCAATCTTTCTCAAACTTGCTCAGGTTGTATATTACCATAAGAATTTAGATGAGTTTAATTATGGTTGTAATCAGATCAATAGGTCAAGAGTTATCTACCTTTAAATTGCTGAAAATGATATATTTAACACTGTGTTTTCACTCCAGAGGCCACAATATCTACTCAAGCTTTCTTAAACTTGCTCAGATTGTATATGAACATACAAGTTCAAATAAAGGTGATTATGGTCGAAATCAGACAAATAGGTCAAGAGTTATCTACCTTTGAATTGCTGAAAATGCCGTATCTAACAGCATTTACACTGTTTCAACTACAGTTTTGAACAGATTTTGATTATTCTTGCACACAATGTATATACATGTAGCTATAGGTTCTCAAAGGAGTGAAATTATTGTTTAAAACTTATTGTGACAATATTTATCTGCCCTTGATATACTTTGAAATGCTAAAAAAGGCTTCATTTCAGTATTGTTTAGTGTCTAGTTATCAGCCCTTGATGTACTCTACTATACTAGAATTATGAGGTTGTATTCCAAAATGGTTTACATGCTATACTGCAAATTTGAATAGATCTAGATGAAAACGGGTGAAACAGAAAGTTAAAGCTATCAGGCTTCAGTACAAAAGGTGAGCAATATCAGGGCCTTCAGGCCCTCTTGTTCTATATTTAGAATCAATGTATTATAAATGGAATCTGTCTCAACCTTACTCACCATAATAAAATATCTGTCTTGTCCAACCATAATTGATTGTTTATCAAGGTGGCTTGCCTAAGGACTGCCTTTGGAGACCTCTGATCTGGAGCAACACTGTTTGCATAGTCATGTGTACCTTCAGAGGTGCACAGTTTGTAAACGACGAGTAAACAAATACTCATTACTAGTCCTGATTGGATGTAAATGAGTGTCTATCCATTTTTCCTAATTTGTTGATATTGCTTTGGTTAGCTCTGATTAGCTGTAACTTTTGTTTCATAACCCCATGAAAAAAATAATTCAGGCCGCGCCTTGTCAGGACTACTTTCTCTTAGTCCAACAGTTACTGCTCTCCAAGAGCGCTGCATGAAGCAGGACGCCGAATGATGTCATGGACTTTACTGCAAAACAATGTCGCGTTTTGGCGGAAAATATATATGGCGAAGGGACTACAACCTACGTTTTAAAGTGTTAAATAATGAACACTCGTGTCAGATTCTCTATTTAACCCTCTTAAATTCAGTAGTGATATTAAATTATGAGGAATAATTGGGAACATTTATTGTATTCATGGAGGTATGAAAAAAAACCTGGACACACTTTTGTATGAAACCGCTTCGCTTTCAATATATTTAAAAGAAGAATTTTTAGAAAACTCAGAACTATACACAGCAAAAATAGAAACTTTACATTGGATTCTAATGTGTATATTTCTGTCTACAAACACAATTTTTCAGAAGCTTAAGTTAGTGTTATTCGAAACTTTGGATCAATGTCTGCAATTTCTCAACAATGGTGATGAAAAAAAATCCAAAAGCAACGTCGTTATTTGACGTCAAAATGCAAAGGGGTCGATTTTAAAATTATCAGAGATGTGAACGTGTACGCAAGATGTGTTTTATTCATTTTACTGTTTCATTTTAAGTGATCGACTTTTTTTGCATAAAGACAGTTTAGTCATAAGTTAAGATCAGCCCTGTATACGGTCTACTGGTACGGATAGGACGTAAGAGTGTGGTCGTCTCTATGTGACGTCAACGATCTCCGAGTCCGACGATCCCAGACATAACCCGTAGCTCTCAGTCTGTAACGAGTAGTTAGGATATGAATTGTCTATCTTATGCGTCCAAAATGACGCGCAACATCAGTTACTGACGCAACCAAAGTAAGCATGCCAAATGGCCTGATATCTGTGATTTTTAGCTCACCTGAGCTAGCTCAGGGTGAGCTTTTGCAATCCTTGAATGTCCGTCGTCCGTCGTGCGGCGTCAACAATTTCAGTGTTTACACTCTAGAGACCACAATATTAATCCAATCTTTCTCAAACTTTCTCAGATGGTATATTGCCATAAGAGTTCAAATGAGTTCGATTATGGTTAAAATCGGACAAATAGGTCATGAGTTATCTACCTTTGAATTGCTGAAAATGCCATATTTTACAGTGTTTACACTCTAGAGGCCACAATATTTATCCAATCTTTCTAAAACTTGCCCAGATTATATTTGACCATAAGAGTTCGGATGAGTTTGATTTTGGTTGAAATCTGACCAAAAGATAAAGAGTTATCTACCTTTGAACTGCTGAAAATCCCATATTTAACAGTGTTTACATTCTAGAGTTCACAATTTTTATCCAACCTATCTCAAACTTGCTCAGATTGTATATTACCATAAGAGTTCAGATGAGTTTGATTATGGTTGAAATCAGACTAATAGGTGGAGAGTTATCTACCTTTGAATTGCTGAAAATGCCATATTTAAGGTGGTTCGACAGCGGGCGGGCCGCATTTCGAGTTCCGGAAATGCTGATGACTTTCACCTGATCTTTGCGGCACATGCTTATAGTAGAAAATGTAGATAAAGAAAAGTTTGAACTGCTTCAGTGTCTTCTCTGTTAGCGCAGTTGATACGGTGATTGACTTGCAATCCAAATGTTCTAGCTGGTTCGATTCCCACTCGCTTCAAAACTTTTTTTTTAACAAATTCTCCGATTTTAGTGACTAGTCAATCCATAACGCAGTGATCAATGGACAGGCTATGTTAAGCCACGTAATAATGAATAAATATCAGATGCAAGTATAGTCATGTGACAGCTAAATTTGTGAGGATTATAGCCTATATGACAGATGGCAGCTTAACAAAGGACAAAGGTAATGCTAAAAGATAGATCCTAAAGGAGCTTTTATGCATTACTTTTGTTATGCATTAAACAGTCACTTGCCTTTAAAGATCTACAGGCTAACGTATTCAATGGTCCCTTATTAAAGGTTTGACTTAAGGTATTATTTAGAGCTGACGGCATTTTAAAGTTGAACTCAAGGGAGGTTACTCGTTTTGTGTTAACATTTTGTCAGAATTTCAGGAAAGCATGTCGATGGCTCAGCGCAAAACTAGGCTAACTCCATTTTAGAAAATTTTACAGGAGAGCAAAAAAACTGTTTATTTTTTCCCCTATTTGATATCTTGTTTATTTTTTTATATGTGTATTTTCTTATCCAAGTCTTTAAACTTATGATAATAGTGATTTTCTTTTAAAACCATTTTTTAAAGGTTTTTAATAACTTTTTTGAGTTAGCTATAGTTTTGCACTGAAAATCAATGTTTTTTAGAAAAAAACTCAGCGCAAAACTATACCTAAGTCAAGTTAGGTATACTTTTGCGCTGGAAATCAATGTCTTTAAAATAAAAACTCAGCGCAAAACTATACTGTAATATACTTATATACTTATATTTAAGATTACATACTTGTAAAATAAGTACTAACTCAAGTAGGCTTTAGCTGATTATTGATATTTTCTAACCAAACTGACAAAAGATGAAAAAACCCCGCTTAGAACAAAATATTATTGTCATTATAAATTCATATCAGATTAATGATAGACTACTTCTGTAAACTTTACAATGATTTGATTAGTCCTTTGCTCAGTGAATATTTATGTGTCACACATTCTCCAATGAACTGTTTCTAGATTTACAGCAATACTCAAATACTATAACAATACTGAAAAGCAGAATACAACCTTATTTTTCTTCTTTTTTTTTTGTTGAAAATGTCCTGTCAGTTAATCTAGGGACCCATCCATGAGTATAGTTTAACTTATTTAATTATGTTTTCATATGTATACTGACATTTTTCCTAGAAGGCAAGGTAAACTCCCCCAAACAGATCCAATTGATGGGGAAACGGCGTAGACTCTGATCATCAAAAACCTCCTGACACTGGCAGCTGTTTGATCAGACTCGGTGTACTAGCTGTTTGTAAATACATAAGGAGCATAATGTAGAGAGAATAATATGGAGAAAAGGGCAAAAAGGCTAACTGATTAACCTATTTTCACAGGTCTATTAATTTTATACAATTTTGGTATTTTAACAGAATCTGATTTTGAAATGACAAAGAGTTCAGATCCTTAGCAGAGGAGCTTTCTGATATCATAATATATCTGATATCACTGTCTTCAATCATAACATGTAGAAGGCTGAAAGGGTTGAAGTTTAAGAACAATTTCCAATTCATTTCTTTCTTTTCAGTGTAGGGAGCAAGGTAGGAGAGCCTGAATATAGCAAGTAAAATATTGTAGACCAAGACTGAAGAGCTCTTGAAGGAGCACTTTAATAAGGTCTGCATTATCTGTCATAATTCAAATTTTGTACAAGCTAGCAGAGGACACAGATGTCCCCACCTGGCATTCTTGACATTTATTTAACCCTTAACCAGCTGAATAAATTCAAATTACTTCTCCTTCTATGACTTTTAACCCATAACATAGCCTGCTTCTAGTTTTGAAAACAGGTGACCAGTTAACGCAGGTTGAAAGTAAAGCAGAATGCGCCTTAAGGCACATTCTGCTTTACTTTCAGCCTGCTTTAAGCTATCACCTGCTAGGATAAAGAAATTCATATAGTACACAATCGTTGCTTCATAAATTGAAATTATTTTCTTCCATGGAGGAATAAATTAAAGGTGAAAGAAGACATATTTATGGGGTAATGGGTTAATTAGGTGTGTTTTTTGTATAGGCTGAGGGTGAGCATTAACTTTGATATAGACTGAGTTGAGGGTAAGCAGCAAAATTTTGTGTGTTGACAATATAGTATACCAGAAGTGTTTGTATTATGAAGATTTCCTATGACAAACTGTGCAGACCCTTATGAGAGAGCTCCTACAGGAGGCGGACATTGAAAGACCAAGCATCAGGAGTTGTATGGGAGACAGCTTGTTTACATTATTGTGAAAAGAAATGGCAGAACTGAGCATTCTCAATGCAGAGCCTAGCTCCTTCAAAAGTGTTGGTTCCATAAATCACAGGCTTTTGTTACAATGATTGTTCAACTCAGCCTCAGGGTAACCAAAGCTTTGCCTCCAGTCAGGTAGAACTGGAAGGCATTCTCAGCAGATCCAGAACTGCAAAGACAATACACTCTGGAAGTTAAGAATCAATTCAGAGCACTAGCAGACCTTAAAGACTCCTACAAGAACCTAATCACAGCAAATACAGAAGCAATGATGGCATGGGTACCAATGAAAGAATGCATAAAAGTGTCTTAGTGCACCAAGCATCCTGACACTGTCAATGCCCAAGAGAAAATGAAAAGAACGAAACCACAAAGTTTTCAATCTTAAAAGAGAAAGTGAGCTGCTATGAGCTTAAGGAATGAGCTTATAAGGAAGCCAAGAGGCATTTGTATGACATGTACAACATATTGTAGAGTGCAGAACTGAGAGAAAGGATCCAGAATAGTGGAACCAGCACATGATAATTTGAAATAATTCTGAATCCTGGAATGTCATTAATGAGATGAACTGAGAGGAAAAGATCTAAGGAGGGAAAAATAGCCCTGAAGAAATAGTAACTACTTGAGAAACTCACTTCAGCAATCTTCTTGGAGGCAATCCTACAGTGAAAGATCCAGAAGGAAGAAATACCTGTACCTTCCGTCCTCAATATTGATGACGGACCCTTCACAGCCAATGAATACAGCTAAGTGAAAGCCTCACTCCAGCAGGGAAAGAGCTCAGGACCTGACAATTAACATACCACCAGAGGTAATAAAGTACTGTGATATGGAGGACCTAGTTCTTGATATGTGTAACATTGCTGGTAGGTGATAATCCTAGATAGGGGTCCCTGTCCAACATCATTCCAATCCCCAAATCGGGTGACCTTTCCAAGCCAGACAATTTCAGAGGAATCAACCTGTCCTGCATTACTCTGTCATAGACCTTCACTTGAGGAACAATCAAAATGGCTTCCAACAAAACTCACAACAGTTGCACATTTTCTTTCAATAAGGCAGATCAATGAGGGAGTCAAGATATCGGCTATGTTTGTACTCCAACACTCTAACCAAGGCTGCAACCTTTGATGGTGACTTTAAAGAGTTTGACGTCTCATCAGGTGTGCTATAGGGGGACACTCTAGTACCTTACCTCTTTGTCATTGTGCTGGACTACACTGTAAGACATCTCTTCAGGAGTGCTACAGGGGGACACTCTAGTACCTTACCTCTTTGTCATTGTGCTAGACTACACTGTAAGACTGGCAAGCCATAGAAAAGAGGCTGAACAGTCAACTGACCATCCAACCAAGAACATCTTCTAGATCTCCAAAAGTTGATTGTGCTCATTGATCTTGATTTTGCATATGACATTACTCTCCTCTCAAATAATACATGACAGCACATACTCTTCGAGTTGGAATTGAGAAGGCATGCTCTAAAGTAGAACTAATGCTTACTAAAGATAAACCACCCTTCTTTAACTACCATATAGGGCTGAACATTCAAAGAGGTCACGTGTTTTAAATGCCTGGGGTCATGGGTAAGTACCATAGATAAGGAAATATAAATATTGTAAAAGCTATAGGAAAGTCCTCCATGTAATGAAGACAGTTTGGTCCTGTTTGGATGTCAAGGATGTTGAGAGAAACATAGCACGGTTTCTTCTTTGCTACAGTTTGGTCAGTTTTATGGTACGGTTTAGAGTGTTGGGACACTAACCTCAGATCTTCAGAGGTCGCTTTACGGCTGCTACACCAGGATGCTGAGACAAGCCCTAAACATCGACCTAAATTACCATATCAACAATAATGACCTATACCAGGAAGCCTAAAGAGTGACTGACAAAATAGCTCACTGTAGAATTAGACAAGCAGGCCACTGTTATCAACATCCAGAGTTACTAGCAAGCAGAGTAGTCATCTGGAACCTGGAAACTGAGACCAGGACACCCTACCTCAACCATCATGATCAAAGTTTTAATGAAGAACGCCAGAGCAGCAGGCCCAGAAAAATTGGCCATGTGTATGAATAACAGGACTGATTGGCAGCGCCGCGAGCGTGTCCGTCTGCAGACGACCTGTCATGATAATTTCCTCATACTGATATCATTTGATGCCTCTGTAAAAGTCACTCTTGAAATCATTGTGATAAACAGAGCATTGCTCCAAGTTTTTCTTTTTTTCTAGTAAATGCTCATTTTCAGAAGATTCATTCATAGAGATTGAGTTTGAATATGGCTAGATTTGTCATCGATAAATCAAATATTGATACAGTATACCGGTATCATTGATTTATTTGGACCTTTACTATATATTGATTCTTCTAATAACTTGCATCTAATGGAAACTAAACTTTGCTCGGGAAATATGTAGAGTTTTCATAGTTTTTTACTAGTTTTAGCAGCCAAGCATTTGACCATGTTTCTCAAACAGGGTTTCGGTTAAATGGGCACTTTTGTTTTACTTGCGAGTGCTGTAGTTTTCAAAGATAAAACAAAGTTATGGCCTTATGCCTTTTTTTTTTAATTGAAATACAATGCAGTTCCTCCTATTACATCATAAAATAACTCAAAATAGTTTTAGTGTGCTGTGGATATATCATATTTCTTAGCTGATGTACCAATATGAAATTCTCAATAAATAACACTTCTAAATCCATGTATAGCTTATGAGGTAATGGATTAATTAAATTATATTTTATACCGGCACAGTCATGATAAATTGATGCCTCAACAAAAAGTGGAAAGTAAAATATAGTTTCATTCTGATGTGAGTTAATCATATTAAATCAGACCTTCAGTTTCAAGGTTAATCATCGGCATCAGAACTCAAAACCAAAATCAATGCTGTTTTATTTAAAAACTTTTCAAAAACCTTTAATAATAAGCAAACAATGATCACATAGCCTCCATTTAATAAGTTTCACTTATTCTTCATTATTCAAGCTATTGTTAAGAAAGTTTTAATAATTAAGCTAAAAGGTTTTTTTAATTTTACCCCACCCACTTTTGAATTACATGTGCTTTTTGATCTTCCCAAAATGGTTCTTATTCTATTGTCAAGAAGCTTCATAATAATAAATGTGTATCAAACTAGAACAAACAAATAAAAGAGCAAATTTTACTCACATTTTAAGCTCTGATACTCTTCTTGTAATTTTGTAGCTTTCAAATTTTGGTTGTAAACCTCTACATTTTCATTATTAGATCAGTGCAAAACTATGTCTAAGTCAAGTTAGCACACCTTTTGCACTGACAATATTTTTCAATTTATCAATTTTTGAGAGCAAAACTCTAGCTAACTCCACTTAGACATAGTTTTGCACTGAAGAAGTTACCATTAAGACTTAGCATAATTTATAAAAAATGCAATAATTTTGAAAATATTGGGAATATAAGCCCAATATTTTGTGGGATGATGGGGAATGTAATAAGTCTTGAGAATTTTTGAAAAAAGCACTTTTGCCAAAATAGTGAGTTAGCCTAGTTTTGCGCTGAGCCATCGATGTATAAAATGCAAATTCCACTGTAGATTTTCATTAGATTTGTGTGACTAGTAGAATTAAGTTATATCTATCTAATAAGAGTAAAATTAGTGTATGTTAAACAGCTAGATTTTTTGTAATTTGAGATTTTCAGAATTTGACTTTTTTAAAATATTGATATTTCCAGAAAATATGTTATGAAATACTTTTGTTTGCCCACTATCTTATAGTCTATGTACAGTTTACTTGAATGTACAGAAATTATTGAGTTATATCATTTTATAAAGAAATTATTCCTGTTTATTAAAAAAGGAGCTTTTCTCGACAAAAGGTCCTCTCAGAAAAAAACGGCACTGTAACTTTTTTTTATATTAACGATTTTTCACTCTCCATATGGTATATTTCAATTTAATCAAGGTTTCAAAGAATTCTGACACAGAATAAGCTGACCCGCGAACCACCTTAAGGGTGTTTACACTCTAGAGGCCACAAATTTTATCCAATCTTTCTCAAACTTACTCAGATTGTATATTACCATAAGACTTCGGATGAGTTCAATTATGGTTGTAATCGGATCAATAGGTTGAGAGTTATCTACCTTTGAATTGCTGAAAATGATATACTTAACAGTGTTTACGCTCTAGAGGTCACAATATTTATCCAAGCTCTCTCAAACTTGCTCAGATTGTATATGACCATAAGAGTGCGAAAAAGGGTGATTATGGTTGAAATTGGACAAATAGATCAAGAGTTATCTACCTTTGAATTGCTGAAAATGCCATATTTTACAGCGTTTACACTATTACAACTACAGTTTTCAATGGATTTTGATTATACTTGTACACAAAGTATATAGCTATACGTTCTTGAAGGAGTGCAACTATTGTTGAAATCTAATCATTGTGGCAATAGTTACCTGCCCTTGATGTACTTTGAAATGCTAGAAAAAGGCTTCATTTCAGTATTGTTTAGGCTCTAGTTATCTGCCTTTGATGTACTCTCTTATACTAGAGTAGGTCAACAAATTTGACTGGATTTAGAATAAAACGGGTGAAATTCAAAGGTAAAGCTATCAGGCTTCATTACAAATGGTGAGTGATATCAGGGCCTTCAGGCCCTCTTGTCATAAAACTGTGGCATCTCATTTTTGAAACGCAGGTGTTTACAAGTTTGTTTTTTCGGTGTTTGGCTAAAGTCTGTGTGTGCCGTGCTGCATTAAATAAACTTTCAAAAAACCTGACTAGGTCAACTCGCCGTCAGTGTTAAATACTGGAAGTGGAAAGCGTGCTACGTTGTGCACAGTACAAATTAGCGAGAGTGTGGCTCTTTATGGTCTTTATCGATAACTCAATTGTGAAATGTGCGTATATTTTATGACACGTATAGTACCTCATTTAAACATCGCTTAAACCGGCTCTAAAGTATGTAAAGTTTCTATTTTTGTTAAGTTAAGTAAACTAAATGAAAACAAGATTTGTTTGCAAAACGCTATGCCCCCTTATGTGACAGGTCTCTTAAAAACCGTGACCTTTGTCTGACATTACCCAACTTGTACTCAAGCTCAAAAGCCTTCTCAGTTAAGTACACATGCAGGTACATGTAATCAACAAATTACAGAATAAAAATAATAGATCTATCTTAAAATATTCTCATCATTCATGAAAGAATTAAATGCAATTCAACTGCCTTTTAAAGATGGAATTTGACACTGGCTACATTTCAAATTCTTTACCCCTGTGAATCAAGCAGTAGATCCATCTTGGTGCAAAATGTACCTTAAATTGAATTCTGCTTAATCATTTGATGTATACCCCTCTGTAACCAGGACTAAACAATACTTATTGATGGAACAAAAATAGCTGACAACTTACAGCACAGTGAAACAATTAAAAGCAGAAAACATATTTAAATGCTCTCTGCTTTACTTTCATCTTTCTTTAAGTGACCACCTGCCTTATACAATAAATGATTACTGTAGCCTCAGTTGTGGCTACAGAGTGGTTTACTGAATTGCAAAACCTCATCCTTGGCAACTCTCAAGACCTTCACTCTTTGATTTATATTGGTTGTTTATTGTGAAAACTTACACATATTTTTTAACTACATGTATTTCAACAGGGGAAATGGTAACATGGTATGGATGGATCCCATGGATGAGTCAGATTGTATGGCACCACAGCACTAAATGGGTCATTTAGCAGTAAGCACCGATGGATGATGAGGGATGAAGAGATGAAGATGATTTCAGGACAGCTGATTTCATCTAATCTCATTGATTGTGATGAAGGGCATGGTAACATCACACTAACATGGTACCAGACCTTTCAAGGGGAATTCAACAGCCATACAATAAGGTAAATTATTGCTTCTTTCTTTAAAAAACTACATAAATTTAGAAAAAGTTAAAACTTATACACCAGTCAGCGGAGGTTAGCCTTTGTTAGCTGCTAGCTCAGGGTGATTTGCAATCCTTGAATGTCTGGCGTCCATCATCCATCGTGTGTCGTCCGTCATCCGTCGTCAACTATTTTAGTGTTTACACTCGAGAGGCCACAATATTTATCCAATCTTTCTCAAACTTGCTCAGATGGTATATTGCCATAAGAGTTCGGATGAGTTTGGTTATGGTTGGAATCGGACTAATAGATCATGAGTTATCTACCTTTGAACTGCTGAAAATGCCATATTTAACAGTGTTTACACTCTAGAGGCCACAGTTTTTATCAAATCTATCGTAAACTTGCCCAGATTGTATATGACCATAAGAGTTCGGATGAGTTCGATTTTTGTTGAAATCGGACAAATAGACCAAGAGTTAACGACCTTTGAATTGCTGAAAATGCAATATTTAACAGTGTTTACACTCTAGAGGCCACAGTATTTATCCAATCTTTCTAAAACTTGCCCATATTGTATATGACCATAAGAGTCCAGATGAGTGCGATTTTGGTTGAAATCCGATGAATAGATCAAGAGTTATCTACCTTTGAATTGCTGAAAATGCCATATTTAACAGTGTTTACATTCTAGAGTTCAAAAATTTTATCCAATCTATCTCAAATTTTCTCAGATTGTAGATGACTATAAGAGTTCAGATGAGTTTGATTATGGTTGAAATCAGACGTATAGGACGAGAGTTATCTACCTTTGAATTGCTGAAAATGTCATATTTAACGATGTTTACACTCTTGATGCCACAAATTTTATCCAATCTTTCTCAAACGTACTCAGATTGTATATTACCATAAGACTTCAGATGAGTTCAATTATTGTTGTAATCGGATCAATAGGTCAATAGTTATCTACCTTTGAATTGCTGAAAATGATATATTTGTGTTTATGCTCTAGAGGCCACAATATTTATCCAAGCTCTCTCAAACTTGCCCAGATTGTATATGACCATAGAAGTTCGAAAAAGGGTGATTATGGTTGGAATCAGACAAATAGATCAAGAGATATGTATCTTTGAATTGCTGACAATGCCATATTTTACAGCGTTTAAACTCTTGCAACTAGAGTTTTCAATGGATTTTGATTATACTTGTACACAAAGGATGTAGCTATACGTTCTCGAAGGAGTGCAATTATTGTTGAAATGTAATCATTGTGGCAATAGTTACCTGCCCTTGATATACTTTGAAATGCTAGAAAAAGGCTTCATTTCAGTATTGTTTAGGCTCTAGTTATATGCCTTTGATGTACTCTACTATACTACAGTAGGTCGACAAACTTGATTGGATTTAGAATAAAACGGGTGAAATTCAAAGGTAAAGCTATCAGGCTTCATTACAAATGGTGAGCGATATCAGGGCCTTCAGGCCCTCTTGTTGAAATTGCAACATGGTGAAAAAACATGCTACTCATCTGGAACAGTTTTGATACAGATAAGGCACCACTTATGCGGGGCCTGATCTCGATCTACTCTGTTTGACACTCAGATTCTTATTCTGTTAGGTAAAATAGATTTTTAATTTATCATACAATACTGAGCATGTAGCTATTTTGTGTAGACTATGTGTAATAGATAATACATGTTAAGGGCTGTACCTTCAAGTACTTGAACCAGATACAAACTACCTTGGCAAACAGTGTAGACCCACATGCAAAATATGAAGTATCTATCAAATGTAGTTGCAAAGTCGTGGCCTGTGTCAAGTTCATCCTATTTGACCTTTAGTTGACATCTACATGGCCTTGACATTTGTCTGTTTAACCAAAGTTGTACTGTTCTCAAGAGATTCTTAAGTGCACATGCCAAAATGAAGTCTCTATCACATGTAGTCACAAAGTTAAGGACTTATGGCCAATGTTACATTTTGCGTATTTGGCCTTTAAAAGCTGAGTCTCCTTAAAATGCAAAATAGTTTCGTATGTTATGTTATAATTTAGAGAGCCTACAAAGTACAGTATATAGTAAATAATTGAAAGAAAACATTTAAAAGACAAGTTAAAGGCAATGACTATGTGTTTGGGTCTTTAGATTGAAAAATAATAAGACAGTAATGTGTACAGTCCTGACACTAACAGTATAATTATTTTCATTTCAGTCCATGAAATCCGATATATAATTACGAGTCAGGGCTCCACATAAGTTGGAGTAATGAGACCAAATGCAGCTTTTCTTCACGTCAGCACCAACGCCTATGGTGTTACCATTCATTAGAATTGTCTCGAAAACAGGATTCTAATAAGTAGTCACACCACTGGGTTTAATGTAGACATAAAGAATTTTACTTTTCAGTTATCTGAAACCCTGTATGAGTAGAACTACGTCAACATTAATTTATAATCATTCTATTTTAGAACTTTAACTCCATTGATTGAATACATATACCAGACATGCTGAAAAATTCATGGGAAAGTACAAATAAGCCACAACCATGCCTTATTGATCACATGTTTCCATAACGCCAAATAAAACTTAACATTGCCTCCAAAATTCAGCTTACGCTTTATAAAGAATAGTTGAAGAATCTTCAACATAATCTCCTGCTTTTGCACAAGTAACTTTGCTAAAGCAGGAACTTGTGAGAGACCACTAGTGTCATTTTGTGGAATAAAATCTGCTATTTGGTCAATATGTTAAGTGGTACAAAAATTATAAAAGAAAAAAAAACAACACAAAAGTCCTGAGATGTTTCAGGCCTGTAGAAAGCCTTATGCATATGCTAACAATCAATTATGTTTGTACTATCTATTGCAGAATCATCATAGCCTGTGTGGTGTTTCATAACCAGTGCAATTTTTGGAATGTTTCCCTGCCTGAAGTGGTAAACAATGTAGGACAAGCAGTAAACATGACATCCAGCAGTTTCCTATCCAAGATGGACTTTCATAAACAGAGTCAGAGACTATGATGCAAATTAAAACTGACTTTTTTCAAGGGCGAACAACATAATTATGTGCTGAATTTGAGTAATAAATATATGAACTGATTAGAGCGATGGATATGTTCAATTGGATGGAAATTCCATGTCAGCACCAAATCCTATGGTGTGGTTAAACTTATCTTTAGAATTGTCTCTTTGAACCAATTCTAATGAACAGTCGCACCATATGGTTTAATGCAGACATAAAGATTTAAGTTCTTGAAGTACTTCCCTTATGCGGAGCCCTGAATCCATGTTATTTATTTGAAAGAAAATTATGCTGTGATTTTTAACTAATAATTTTAATATAGTTTCTCAAAAAGCTGTTAAATTGAAACGTAAGGTTTACAACTTTATAGTGTTCACTGTTGTTGGTATTTTTAACTGCTGTGTATTATCAGAACTGATGAAATAGGAAAAAAAGCAAATTAAATATAAATTACATATTTTTCCTGTTTTGTTTATAGATAATTCATAATATCTTGATACAGTATAAGTGCAAGTAAATAAAATCAGAATTGAAAGCCCGAGATAACCTTAATTTTAACAAGATCATGTTTTATACGCCCACCTCTAAAGGTGGTTGTATATTGGCGCGACCCTGTCTGTTCGTTTGTTCGTCCGTCAACATTTTGTTTGTCCGGAGATTTCTGGGTAAAATTTTGGAGGGATATTAATGAAACTTCACATAAATGTTATATGCATCAAGATCTAAAGCTAAGTCGAATTTTAGGTTCATTTGAATTTTTGTTACAGAATTATCTGCCCTTGATGTACTCAAATATGCTATAAAAAGCTTGTCCGGAGGTTTCTGGGGAAACTATTGGAGGGATTTTAATGAAACTTCACACATGTGTTATGTGCATCAATATCAAAAGCTGAGTCAAGTTTGAGGTTCATTCAACTTTTCTTTACAAAGTAATTTGTCCTTGATGTACTCAAATATGCTATAAAGAGCTTGTCCAGAGTTTTCTTGGAAAACTATTTCAAGGATATTAATGAAGAGAGATTTTATGCATCAAGATCTGAAGCTGAGTAAAGTTTGAGATTTATTTGATATTTTATTACAGAGTTGTCTGTCCATGGTGTACTCAAATATGTTATAAAAGGCTTATTTGACAGTGTTAACACACTTAGCAACTACAGTTTTGAATGGATTTTGATTATCTTTGCCCATAGTATAATTATAGAAGTATAAGTTCATGAAAGGGTTAATTATTATTGAAATCGGATCATTGTGCCAAGAGTTATCTGCCCTTGGTGTATTCAGATATGCTAGAAAATGCTCTATTTCAGTATTGTTTATGCTCTCAGAGCTCTAAGTGTGTACAAATTAAAATGAAATTTGATAAAACTATATATTTCTTTGCCAGTGGGAGTATAATGTACCGTTTGCGGTGCTCTCGTTCTTTTTGTATGCGACATTTCACTCTCTGATGCTTATTTTGAATCTCGATGCCAACAATAGTTTCATTTACAGTAAAGCACATCTATTACAACCACTACATGAGGTCCAATTGTTGGTTTACAGTACAACTTGTCAAGTGGCTGCATTATGCAAGATTATTTAGATAAAAGTAAAGCAGAAAGCTCCTTAGGTGCTTTCTGATTACTTTCGCATTGCTTTACCCCTTTTCTCCATAGCCAAAAGTGCAAATCTCCTATATCCAACAGTGAGTGAACTACATTATGTCAAAACACTGACTGCTTAAAGTAAGATGAAAGTAACTTTTTGCAGGGAGCTCCTGCCAGAGCTTTTTGCTGAACTTTTATCTTGCTTTGAACTACCTCATGTGCACCACTGACTACTCATTACAATAAATTAAATTACTTATACTGCAACATAATGCAAGTTTTGCCCACACAGCATAAATCTATTTCGATTTCATTTTTATGCCCCGCACGACTTAGTCGGGGGCAAATCGTTTTTGATCTGTCTGTTTGTCTGTACACAACTTTTACCTTGGTCGTAACTTTTGAACAACAGTGAATAGAGACTTTATATCTGGCGTGTGTACTGACCTCAAGAAGCTCTTGAGGTCAGTACAACTTGGGTCATGTCTGGCAAAGGTCAAGGTCATTTAGAGGTAAAATCGGGTGAAATGGGAGATAACCCATCCTATATTATTTCAAGTGAATAGGAAGGGAGATAACTCATCATAGCTGGCCATAACTCTTTGATCATGTGATCATTTCTTAATTTAGAAATAAGTCCTCAATATGCCATTTGACTATAAAATAAAATGAAGTTGAAAATTGATTTTCAGTTCTGATTTTTTTCTACCATCAATATTTTTCGGCTCTAAATGACCATTGGTGTCGATGGGCCATAAAACACTAATCAATCGATCAAAATCAATATAACATATGATCTTGTTCAGTATCAAACGGCAAGCTCATTCCAAACAAAACAGGCCACACTGAGACTTGTCATTCCTGAGTTATCACCCTTGTTATATTTACATAAATTTTGTAAAATTTAAATATCTTAAACTTCAAACCTTGCATTCTTGTTAAATATCAAATGATAACTAGTTGCAACAAGACAGGTTACTGTTTATTTGAAACTTCCAATACTTGTTAAGTATCAAATGGGCAACTAATTACAACAAGGCCGGCAAAGATAGTGTACTTGTTTATACTTACTGATTGCTTTAAGTGCACTTAATAGGTGTAAAATCTTCAATACGTTCAATTAAACTAGATCATTTCACTAATCGCGGATCTCTCAGTGCTTTCAGCACTTTGATTTTCAAATTCCACCACCAAATCTTTTACTTCGAAATTTTGATTTTTTTCAAAACATATAAGAAACACTAGTTTGTCGTCCGATTACTCGTCTGAATTTTGAGCGATATTAATCAATTTATCAGATGCTCCCTTGTTCACATGATTACTTATACGCTCATGCAGTAATAAGATAAATGGTATCCATGAATTATCTAGTCACTATTACTATGGACATGAGTCAAAATGGGCATCAACTCTGTAGGCACATTGTTTGATTTAAATATAATAAAAACTATTGGAATATGCTAGACTGTATTAAATTTTTGGTCACATTTATAACATGTGCCGAATGCAGATACATGTACAAGCGTCTTACATATACATGTACTTTTTCTGGTAAGAAGTTACAAAGTGGTTAAATGATCTTCAGAATTAGCATGATGTTTGTTGTTGGTACAGGGAGTAATTGTTATGTTAGATAATTAAGTAATTATGTTTGTTTTCTAAATGCAATTATATTTAAATTGAGAAAAAGAAACATATTCAAGACTTTACAGTTTACTTGAAATGTAGAATATTGTATGGTAACGTAATTGCAGTGTCAGAAGTATAAGCAGTCACATAACAACAGAGAAAAATGTTTTGGTCAGCTACGGAGTAAAAAATATGTGAATGGCTAAAATAGGTCATTAGACAATGATATGAGTTTCTAACCAACCGGAGGCTCCCATGAATAGTTTTCTCATCCTGTTTAAAACATTCTTTGACACCCAAAAATATGACAAATCGTCATATAAACCAGATGTAGGAAAAGATATTCTACATTAGAGACTATGTTGGCAAACATATGCAAACAAACTCAACAAATTTGTCAGAACAGAAGAACAGAACAGAACTTTATTTTCTCGAATTCTACATAACATAGAATATATGAGGTACAACAAAAGAATATGAGTAATTACTGTCACGTGGTTTTTATATTTAACTAATTTTAACTAATATCTAATAAGGTGAGGGGGGGGGGGGAGGGGGCTGTGCCCTGTAATAGACTCTTCCAGACATCGGTATTCGTAAGGTGCGAACCAAAGGAGGCTCCCACCTCCCGACTACCGATATCTGTTCAGCGTAATGCGTATTAATGTATAGTATTATGCTATCATACAGCGACATTGTCGCCTTTTTAAAATTTTATAGTTAAATCTAAATATAAATATGGCTTTGCCTTTAAAAAATCATCTTTGAGATAGGCCTATGTTATAGAGTAGAGATATACTGTTGAGAAACTGTAATTCCTATTTCTATACTTACTTGGAACCAGGGTCGAGCCTGTTCCAGACTGTTTTTGTTAATGTTTTTAGAAATCTAGATAGATCTATATCATATATGAAGATTAATTTTAGAAACTCGAAACAAGTCAAATATTATTTTTCCAATACATGAAACGTTTGGATCATAAAACTGCATGGCTCTAAGATCGAGCCTCTTTCATGGAACCCGACCTTAGTCCAGACAGCTGTCATTACACAGTTAAGTAATTTTTTAAAAATAGACTGTCTTTTGTCAAAAATGTGTTATTGTGCAAACACAGCAGTCTGATGCTGACAAAATTAGATTCCTTCTTCTGTAAAACTATATTCTGACTCAAAAAGTGTAAAACCATGGCAATGTACGTCAAATGTAAGAAAGAGAATCGTAAATTTGAACCAAAAATAGTGGCCATCTTCGAAAAAACTATGTATTTTTGTCACAAATTGGCCATTACATGATAAAGTAAGTTTCAAAACACTTTGAAATTGACTTAATTAGTTTCCTTATACTTTAAAACATATACTTAGACACCAAAACTGTAAAGAACGGTCATATATGTCAAATATTAGCAACAAAACTGTATCTTCGAACTTGTTATGGCGGCCATCTTGAAAAATGGCCGCCATTTTGATTTTTTCAAGTGGCTAACGGGCTTTTATGAAATACTACAGATAGAAGTGCAAGTGTGCCAAGTTTGATGCTTGTATCACTAAGTGCATGATTCACCCCTAAAAATGTAATAATGTGCTGGGCTATTAGTCATTTCATGAAATGCCTAAAATTTTGAGTCGGTTCGTGAAATAACTAAAAATCAAAGTACTGTAGTACTGCAGGCTCGGACTTTCAGTTTAATGTAGAACAAAAGTAATGCAGAAAGCTAATTATGGAGTTTCTGCATTACCCTTGCCATGCATTACGCAGTAACCTGCAGCGCTTAAAGACCCTAAAGATTTTTGTATCGTGCATGTCTTATAATGCATCGTCTGCTATGACTAATAGGTGAATGTTTATTACAAGGGAGTAAATACGGTGTTTAAATCACCACAGGTACAGACCAAGGATCCTGAGTTTAACTCAGTGCTGTTACACGGTTTATCTGATAGTGACGTTCTCAGCCACTGAAGCTCCATTCGAAAGCATAATGTAAACCCCGTATGACAGAATTTTTTGTAGGGGGAGCTAGACTCACACACCTTTAGAACTTATCATTCGATATAGGCTCGTCCGAGCCAAAAACACCTTCAGTCATTTCACGAAATGACTAATGTGACTTTAGCTTCATTTATTACATTGTAATGATTGATGTATTTTGATAATTACAAATTACAATATTGATACAATACATCCATATTAAATGTAATACAAATCAAGTCTCTCAAATCAATACAAGGGCCACCATGGCCCTAAATCGCTCACCTGATACACCATGTAAAACTTGACCATAGTGACCTACACTATGACTGGACATGACCCACAATCAACCTCTAGAGTGTTCACAAGGTTTTTCTGTGATTTGACCTAGTGACCTTGTTTATGACCAGACATAAATCATATTCAAACATGACATAGATATCAATTAGGCAACATTCTGACCAAGTTGCATTAAAATCCAAAGAGACTTGTAGCTTCTAGAGTGTTCACAAGGTTTTTCTATGATTTGACCTAGTTTTTGACCAGACATAAAGCACATTCGAACTTGTCCTAGACTTCATTATGACAAACATTGTCAAGTTTCGTGAAGATCGGATTAAAATTGTAGCCCCTAGAGTGTTCACAAACCAATTGTGAACGGACAGACAGACGCCGGACATCCAGCGATCCTAAAAGTTCACCTTGGCACTTTGTGCCAGGTGAGCTAAAATTATGCATGCAATGTTTCTGAAATAACTGTTAGATATTAAGTATTAAACAAAAGTTTGCATATTGAATGAACTAAATGAACAACTGCTGTTGAATTTATTAAATAAAATTCATTTCACACATCTGCTTTATTTTCTGTATTCTTTAATCCTTTACCCCATAAATATGTCTTTTTACACCTTTAATTTAATCCTCCACTGAAGGAAATAGTTCCAGTTTATACATTCATTGTCATAAGATATATTTTCTATATTCTAGCAGATGGTAGCTTAAAGCAGGCTGAAAGTAAAACAGAATGTGCCTTAAGGCACATTCTGCTTTACTTTCTACCTGCTTTAACCCCTTCACTGCCTTGACATCATCATTTTTAAACAATTGTCGTCTGCTTTTATTTCTTAAATTTTTATTTTTGCCATTTTGACTGAAGAAATATTGAAATGAGTGTCAAACAGTTTGAATCCTGATCAGACATTGCGTAGCAGGGCGTGTGATCAGGATCCAAACTGTTTGCAAAAATTGTTGTGCTCGGGGTTAGGCAGGGTTGAAGCCTTAGGCTATGGTAGTTTGATTTTATTCAATCAAAATTCAATGTACTTTCTCTATAACTCTTTTAGTAACCCAATATTCTGTTTCTTAAGTTTTGAAAACTTGTGACCACTTAAAGTGGGTTGTAAGTAAACAAGAATGCGTCTAAAGGTGCATTCTGCTTTACTTTCAGCCTGCCCTACACCCCCATCAGCTAGAATATAGATATTTCTTATGATACATATTGGTGACTGTATAAATTGAAACTATATTTTTCATTGGAGGAAAATATTTAATGTGAAAAAATAAATCTCTACGGAGTAAATCATATCATTATAAGGTGTTTCTATTGACATTAATTAGTCAGGTGAGAAATAATTTTTGAAAAAGAAAACGAATAACCCCTTCTCTGCCTTACCCCGGTAAGAAAAACTGTTATTTGCAAACAGTTTATATCCCAATTAGACCCCACGCAATACTGAGTTTGGTCATTATCCAAACTGTTTGACACTGTTTCAATATTTCTACAGACAAAATAACTAAAATTCAAATTTGAGAAATAAAAGCAGACGACAATTGTTTAAAACTGATGATGTCATGACTTAAATGGGTTAGGTCAAGTCCTTCAATTTAACACATTCAACACTAGCGACGAGTATGTACTTGTCATTAACAAACAGTGTACTTATGACGGATACTCTTGTTGTATGCAAACAGTGTAGACCCAGATCAGAGGGCTCCTTAATGAGCCCTCTGAACAGGGTCTGCACTATTTGGAAATCTATTAGTTACCCAAATAACCAGCCCTAGATTGTCTAAAGTGGACTAATCCTGATGGGAAACTGGAATTGTCCATTAAAAGTTTCAGGGGTGAATGAGTTAAGGGCTGTATTCAGGGTTGAAGCCTAGTTAGTAGGGTAGTGTTATTTTAATCAGTCAAACCTTCTACATGTATTTAGAAATGTACCCTATAACCCTTTACTCCATAGCCTGTTTCAAGTATTGAAGACAAAAGACCACTTAAAAGTAAAGCAGAATGTGTCTTAAAGTTAAGGCACATTTTGCTTTACTTTTAGCCTGCGCTAAGCTACTGTCTGCTAAAATTTTGGAACTATTTCTTATGATACATATTGATGGCAGTATAAAATGGAACTATTTTCTTCAGTGGAGGAATATAATAAATGCAGTTTTACTCCTTCTATGGAGTATTGGATTAACATAGTTTATCCTGATAATGAATATTATACAACCCTGTTTTAACCCGTTACCTTATGAAACCTGCTTAAAATTTTGCATGCTGGGTAATTTTTTTCGTCTGCAACATTTGTCGTCTGCTATTGTTCTTAGATAATAATTTTCGCAAATTCTTTTCAAAACATGGTCAGAGTGTCAAACAGTTGGGATCCTGATGAGACGCCGCGTTATGCGGCGTCTCAACTGGATCCAAACAGTTTGCAAAGGCAACCACTGTGGCAGATACAGTAAAACCTCGCTATTACGACCACTAAAACGAAGGCTAATTGATTGTTTAAGGCCTTTCGCTACCGGAAGTCGGTCTTGCGGGCGAGCGGATATGCGTCTGGACGACACAGACTTTTTTCCTACGTGTTTATACTAGAAAATTATATAAAGGAAATGTTGATATAAATTAGTATAATCCTTCATAGCGCAGTTAGTATAGTGGTTGACTATAGTGGTTGACTAGCAATCGAAAGGTCATAGGTTCGAGACCCATCCGATCCAAATATATTTTTTTTAGTGTCCGATTTATTGACTTGTCAATCCATAACGCAGTAATCAAGAGACATGTTATGTTTAGTCTTCGTTGATTAGTACTAGTGATGTTTACGGTCCAAGTATATGTCCACTTACCTGTACGTTTTAGTTTAATGACTTACAAGTCAATTAAATCGGTATACATGTAAACGATTTGATCGAACTATAAAGCCACACCTTGAAGCTTATCAATACGCTAACCTTTTCAAGATCGATATTGCCCATTATAATTATGTTCAAACAATATAATAAACCTTGTATGCAAGTCCATGAATAAATAATAATGCATTTTAATGACAAAGTTTTAATTCTAAGGTAGGTAACTGTATCTAAACAACAAATATCCCACATTTTAATAAGAAAATATGTTATTACAACAAATCCTGACTGTAATATTTTCTAATTTTTTCAGACTGACTAGTTCATCAACCATATATTTGAATAAAATGAAAACAAATATATATACATTGAATGAGTCAGTTTTTTGTAATTCAATTTTTTAGCATTTTGCAAAATTTAAATAGCTGATAACATCTTTCTGAACACCTTTATTCAAAATGTTTTTAGCTTTTCTTGTAATGAATGTTGTGGACTACTTATTGGGCGAGAATTATAGTCATTAGCTTTATTCATTTTTAAGAAATATAAAATCATCAAAATTGTAGGTTTTTGTCAGAAAAAAGACCTTAAAGACAAACCACACGATAAATTTTGCCTATATTTACACACATTGTTTCTTAGGCTATTATCATTCTTCATGACAATTTTCATAACAATCGTATGGAAACTACGCGCATATGCGAAGTACCTTAATAGACAGGTGACAGCTTAAAGCATGTGACAGTGAAACAGAAAGCTCCTACAGGAGCTTTCTGTTACACTGTCACCTTGTTTTAAGAGGTCACCTACCGTAAACACCCTAATAATTAACATAATTTAGTGGTCGTAATAGAGAGGTTTTACTGTATATCCGCCGCTAGCATGCAAGGAGTTAAATCCTTTCCGCTCCGAAACTTCAAATGGACATTTCCAGCTGCAAATTGAGTCTAGTCCATTTTTTATTATGTAGGGTTGTTTTTGTTATACATGTAGTATTGTAATATGACAAACAGAGCAGACCCCGATCAGAGAGCTCCTTTACATACATTAGCATACTGTTAACCCTTTTCTACATAGAAGCCCTTTATAGCGCATTTTATTTATTCCTCCACTGAAGAAAATAGTTCCAATTTATACAGTCATGAACATGTATAATTAAAAATATTTTCTACAGCCATAGATGTAAAAATCAATGCAGGCTTAAAGTAAAGCAGAATGTTCCTTAAGGCCCATTCTGCTTTACTTTCATCATGCTTTAACCCTTCCCCCATAGAAGCCCCTTTTAGCCCATTTAATTCATTCCTCCGCTGAAGAAAATATATAGTTTCAATTAATCAATTTATACAGTCATGAATATGTATCATAAGGAATATTTCTTAATTCTAGCAGGTGGTAGCTTAAAGCAGGCTGAAAGTAAAACAAAATGCACCTTAAGTTAAGGCACATTTTGTTTTACTGTAAACCTGCTTTTAGTACTAGTAATCTATTTCAAAACTAGAAACAGGCAATGGGGTAAAGGGTTAGGCCTGGATTACCTGTCTTTAAACCTAGAAACAGGCCATGGGGTAATGGGTTTAACTCAGATCAGGGTCTTCACTGTATCTCAAGTTGCAATACATTTTATGACAACCCTCCAAATAAATAGTCATATCATGGACTAGACCTAAGCGGTAACTGTTATGTCAGGTTTCACGGATCAATGAGTTAAAATAAAATCAGGCCTACAACGGTATGTAAAGACAATTGATAAAACCTTTATGCAGAGTGTACAAAGCATATATTATCTATCATCGTAAATTTCAACAAGAGCCGTATACGGCCCTAAACCTGGAGCCATTGATGTAAATGTAACATATCTTGGAAAGCTGAGAAATTATGACAATACGATTGTGCCATTTGCTGATTGAATGATGCTGAGTGCCAAATAGCTTAGCTCAGGGTACTTGTGGTTTCAGAAGATTTTTTCATTTTTATTGAAAAAATCTATATTTAGCTACTGTGACCTAGTTATGCAACGGACCGGAAACATTTGAACACTATTGGTAAAGTATCTCTAGAAGTTACACCATGCCAAATATCAAAGCTCTAGCCATATTGGTTTCAGAAACGAAGAGGTTTGAAGATTTCACTATATAACTCTATGTAAATTTGTGACCCTGGGGCGGGGTAAATTTTTACCCTAGGGACATAATTTGACAAATCTTGGTAGAGGACCTGAAGATGGTGCTTTGTACCAAATAACTAAGCTCAGGGTACTGTGGTTTCAGAGAAGAAGATTTTTTAAGTTTTGACTGAAAAAATCTATTTTTAGCTCCTGTGACCTATATATGCAACGGACCTAAACCATTTGAACAGTATTGGTAAAGTACCTCTAAAAGTTACACAATGCCAAATATCAAAGCTCTAGCCACATTACTTTCAGAGAAGAAGAGGTTTGAAAATTTCACTATATAACTCGATGTAAATTTATTACCCCGGGGCGGGGTCATTTTTGACCCCGGGGACATAATTTGAACAATCTTAATAAAGGACCTGTAGATGATGCTTTGTGCAAAATAGCTAAGCTCAGGGTACTGTGGTTTCAGAGAAGATTTTTTAAGTTTTTATTGAAAAAATCTATATTTAGCTACTGTGACCTAGTTAAGCAAAAGAACCAGAAACATTTGAACACTATTGGTAAAGTATCTCTAGAAGTTACACCATGCCAAATATCAAAGCTCTAGCCATATTGGTTTCAGAAACGAAAAGGTTTGAAGATTTCACTATATAACTCTATGTAAATGTGTGACCCTGGGGCGGGGTAAATTTTTACCCTAGGGACATAATTTGACCAATCTTGGTAGAGGACCTGAAGATAATGCGTTGTGCCAAATAACTAAGCTCAGGGTACTGTGGTTTCAGAGAAGAAGATTTTTTAAGTTTTTATTGAAAAAATCTATTTTTAGCTCCTGTGACCTATATATGCAACAGACCTAAACCATTTGAATAATATTGGTAAAGTACCATTAAAAGTTACACAATGCCAAATATCAAAGCTCTAGCCACATTACTTTCAGAGAAGAAGAGGTTTGAAAATTTCACTATATAACTCTATGTAAATTTATGACCCGGGGACATAATTTGAACAATCTTAATAAAGGACCTGTAGGTAATTTGTCGTGCTAAATATCTAAGCTCAGGGTACTGTGGTTTCAGAGAAGATTTTTCAAGTTTTAATAAAAAAATCTATTTTTAGCTCCTGTGACCTAGATATGCAACTGACCGGAAACATTTGAACAATAATGGTAAAGTACCTCTAGAAGTTACATTATGCCAAATATCAAAGCTCTAGCCACATTACTTTCAGAGAAGAAGAGGTTTGAAAATTTCACTATATAACTCTTTGTAAATTTATGACCCCCAGGGCGGGGTCATTTTTGACCCAAGGGACATAATTTGAACAATCATAATAGAGGACCTGTAGATGATGCTTTGTGCAAAATATCTAAGCTCAGGGTACTGTGGTTTCAGAGAAGATTTTTCAAGTTTTAATAAAAACAAGAGGCCCATGCGGTCCTAAATATCGCTCACCTGGAAAAACTAACACACGGGTCACATGACCCCTGGGCTCGAATCATTTTTCACCCCAGACATAATTTCAAAAATCTTGCTGATGAATTTGAAAATTAAATGTGTTTTAAAAATATTTTGTACATAGATGGTTTCAGACAGGAAGACTTTTCATTGAAAAAAATCTATTTTTAGCTAATATGACCCAGATATGCAACAGACCCAAACCATTTCAGCAATATTGGTAAAGAACATCTAAAAGGGTCACTATGCTTAATATCAAAGTTCTTGCCATAGTAGTTTCAGAGAAGAATATTTCACTACATAACTCTATGTAAAACTGCGATCCTTAGGGCCTTGGCTGTTTTAACCCCAGGGACATAATTTGAACAATCTTGATAGAGGACCTAAAGATGATGCTTTGTGCCAAAAATGCAAGCTCAGGGTACTGTGGTTTCAGACAAGAAGATTTCATTGAAAAAATCTATTTTTAGCTCCTGTGCCCTAGATATGCAACTGACCGGAACGATATTTACAATATTGGTTAAGGGCTTCTAGAAGTGTCATCATGCCAAATATCAAAGCTCTAACCATATTCATTTCAGAGATAAAGATGTTTGAAGATTTCACTACATAACTCTATGTAAAATTACGACTCCCAGGGCGGGGTCATTTTTTACCCAAGGGACATAATTTGAATAATCTTGATAGAGGACCTGTAGATGATGCTTTGTGCCAAATATCTAAGCTCAAGATACTGTGGTTTCAGACAAGAAGATTTTTTAAGTTTTCATTGAAAACAATCTATTTTTAGCTCCTGTGACCTAGATATGCAACGGACCAGAAACATTTGAACAACTTTCAAAGAGGACCATATAAGGATCATTTCTGCCAAGTTGGTTAAAATCCATCCAGTAGTTTAGGAGATGTCATTTAAAGAAATTGTTGACGATGGACGGACGACGGACGACGACGGACATAGCACGATCAGAAAAGCTCACCTTGTGCCAGGTGAGCTAAAAACTAAAATATTTATTTCTTATTTAAACCCTATGGTCTCAAAGAGACAATTCTAACGAGTAGTAACACCATAGGATTTGATGCTAAAATAAATGAGAAAATGTTAGATTTGTGCAGTTTACTCCCTCTTATCTGGAGCCCTGGTGTTAGATTACAGAAATATATCTGTGACATCAGTTCACGACTAATTGTAGGTTTGTTGATATTGACTTAGCCGATAACTGTTTGATTTAATGGTAAAAAGGTGTTAGGATACCGTAATATATCTGTGACATCAGTTAACGACTAATTGTAGGTTTGTTGTTTTTGGCTAAGCCGATAACTGTTTAATTTAATGGTAAAAACTGTGCTGGGTAAGAGACAAGGAAGGAATGTTTAACAGATAATGCGACAGGTTTGTTTATATTGGTGGTTATGTACATGTACATAGAGAAAAACTTGTAGACACTTAAACATGGCTACAGGTGGAGAAAACTATTCTGATAGTGTAGGATCAGAGGATTTTGATGATGTTGTGTGTGATCCATGCCAAGAAAACAGAGAACTTCACAATGCAGTGGGAATGTGTACTGACTGTCAGGATTATCTGTGTCAAAACTGTTTTAATGTACATAAAATTTCAAGAGCATCTAGGAAGCACAAGCTGTTGGACAAAGAAGCTATGCTACGGAGTCAACGGAGTCAGGTCTCAAGAATAAAAGATACATGTATTGAAAAATGTGCTGTACACGAGG
Organism: Gari tellinella; assembly: GCA_922989275.2. Classification (NCBI taxonomy): domain Eukaryota; kingdom Metazoa; phylum Mollusca; class Bivalvia; order Cardiida; family Psammobiidae; genus Gari; species Gari tellinella. The sequence goes on from OV277873.1 coordinate 50,574,479, forward strand.
AGGAAGTCATTAAATATTACTGTATCAATCACAGCCACTTAGGCTGTAGCGTCTGCATAACTCTAGACCACAGATCATGCGACAATGTGAGATATATTCCCCATGTAGCCAAAGACCTGGCCAACAATGAAGAATACCAGCAAGTTGAGAGTCACTTGAACTCAGTGGTGGAGAAATCTAAGAAAGTAACTGAGGACAACAAACAGAAAACTGAATCACTTACAAAGGACTCTTCAAAGGCAGTGAAGATGGTACAAGATTATAGAAAACAAATGAACAAAGCCCTTGACAAGATAGAGAATGATCTTATTCAACAATGTGACTCACTGAAGTCAGAGGAAACAGAGAAACTGGCATCTATTGCGGAAAGATTTCAAAAAGCACTGGCAGAATTAAATACACTTATTGTAAGAAAAGATGCATGTCAAAACAACAAACAGAATTGTAACTTGTACACACTCATGATGAAAACAAAGAATGAACTAAAGCTAGCAGAGGACGAGATAAAAGAAGCGGAGAAAGAACAATCCCATATCAACAGTCAGATAAAGTTTGTTGCCAACAAAGACACTCTTAATACTCTGAAGTTACCAGAAACACTTGGAAAACTTTTAACATCCCTGACATCAAGCACTATTAAACCAGAACAAAGAAAAGGGCATGTTAGACAGAAGGAACAAACAACCAGTATGATATCTGGAACACCAAGTTATGCTAGACCAGAACAAACCCAAACCCCTGTTAGGCAGAAGGAACAAACAAAGAGAGTGAAGAAGGCAGTGAGTGAAAGAATTGTGAGAGCTGAACAAATCCAGGGTATTCATGTGAAAAGTAAAAGAGAAAAGAATGTCTGTAATGTTACTGGTTTAGTTGTCCTACCAGACAACAGGCTGGTACTTGTTGACAGGAGCAATAGAAATGTTAAGTTGGTGGATGTTAAGCATGACCAGGTCATCACATACCTGATATTATCTTCAAAGCCATGGGATGTTGCCATGGTAACCAACAGCCAGGTAGCAGTTACCTTGCCAGGTGATAAGATAGTTGCCATGGTCAATGTGACAGCCACTGCCATGACTGTTGACAGGACACTGGATATGGATGGAGAATGCCATGGAGTGGACTACAGTGATGGCAAACTGGCTGTGTCATTCCGTAGACCTGACAAAGTACAAGTCCTCACACTACAGGGTAGAGTGCTCTACACAATAACACCTGACCAACAAGGACAGCGCTTGTTCAACTGGCCTCAGTATATAGCCTTTGGTCAAGACAACACTTCCCTGTATGTGTCTAACTGGGCCAGTGATAATGTGGTGAATGTAAAGTTTGATGGTACTGTTGTAGGTACATATATTGACAGTGAGCTCAGTAGGCCTTATGGTTTACTCACTGACAGCAGTGGTCATGTTTATGTATGTGGATGGGCAATTTACAACATCCACCAGATGACCCCTGACTGCAGGAAAGTCAAAGTGCTGCTGACTGAGTCTGATGGCTTGTTCTACCCTCAGTGTATCGGTTACAGCGAGACAGACTGTAGGTTGTTTGTAGGAATGGTCAATAGTAATGTGGTCAAAGTCTACAGAGTGACTCTTGACTCCAAGTGAATATTTAACTTCATATAACTCTAAGGGTGGTGTTGAAAAAATTACCTGTCTTTGAATAAAACATTGAATAGATGTACAGTAAAATCTCAATAAAAGACCATTAAATTATTTTAATATCAGGTGATTGCTTAAAACAAAGCGACATTAAAACAGAAAGCTCCTTATGGAGCTTTCTGTTTTTCTGTTGCCTTGCTTTAAGCTATCACTGTCTTTTATACGATCAGTTAGCCTTTGGTGTAGTGGTCGTATTATAGAAGTTTTACTGTAGCTTTACCCTTAACTCATTCACCCCTGAAACATTTGATGGACATTTCCAATTTCAAAATAAGTCTACTCCATTTTTAGCTCACCTGAGCCAAAGGCTCAGGGTGAGCTATTGTGATCCCATTCCGTCCGTTCACATTTTCAAACAACATCTCCTCAGAAACCATTGACCCGATTTCAACAAAACTTTATCAGAAGCATCAGTGACAAGGGGGAACGAAATCTTGTTCAAAGATTTTGGCTAGAGTTATTCCCCTTGCTGTGGGACTAGATTTTCTAACATGACCATATAGACAACTTTTAATGCATAAGAAAATCTTTTAAAATCTTCTCAGAAACCAAAAGGCCCAGACCTTTGATATTTGGTATGTATCATAACCAGGCTACCAAGTTTGTTCAAATTTTAACCCTGGCGCCCTTGGGCTTATCAGTTTTTCTTAGGAAAATGTTTAACAAGAGCCCCATGGGGCATATGTCGCTCACCTGAGAATAGCTGTACATCAAAATGGAGATAATGATTTATGTCCAGGACGGGGTCATTTTTTACCCGAGGGGCATAATTTGAACAATCTTAATAGAGGACCTGTAGATGATGCTATGTTCCAAATATCTAAGATCAGGGTACTAGGGTTCTAGACATGAAGATTTTTTTTAAGTTTCCATTGAAAAAATCTATTTTTAGCTCCTGTGACCTACATATGCAACAGACTGGAACCATTTGAACAAAATAGATAAAGGACATCTAGAAGTAACACCATGCCGAATATCAAAGCTCTGGCTATATTAGCTTCAGAAAAGAAGACGTTTGAAAACTGTGACCCCCGGGTGGGGCTAATTTTGACCCCAGGGGCATAATTTGTACAAACTTGATAGAGGACCTGTAGATGATATGCAATCGACCAGAACCATTTGAACCTTATTGGTATAGGACATCTAAAAGTGTCACCATGCCAGATATCAAAGCTCTGGCCATATTATTTTCAGAGGAGAAGACGTTGGAAAATTTCACTATATAACTCTATGTAAAACTGTGACCCCCGGGGCGGGGCCAATTTTGACCCCAGGGGCATAGTTTGTACAAACTTGATAGAGGACCTGTAGATGATGCTATGTGACAAATGTCTAAGATCTGGCCCTTGTAGTTTCAGACAAGAAGATTTTTTAAGATTTCCTTATTTTTTCACTTGGTTGCCATGGCAACCAGAGTTCTACATTGTTTTTAATTCTTTGAACAATTTTGAAACAACTTGACCCAAGGAACATGGTTGAAATCTTTTCAGCAATATATGAGGAGATGTCATTTGAAGCAATTGTTAAAGACAACAATGACTGTATAAAGTGAAATTATTTTCTTCTGTGGAAGAATAAATTAAAGACATAAAAAGGAATATGTATGCGTTAATAGGTTAATAAATATCATTATTTACATTTTCTAAATATAGGAAACTATATGTAAATGAGTGGCAAATTTGGATCCAGATTAGATGCAGCATTATGTGGCATCTGACCTGGATCCATACTGTTTATGGCCAAGAATTAATTGTGGACTGATAGACAGAAAGATAAACAAACAAACAAACAGACAGACCAAAAGTAATATGCCTTGAACTAAGTTGTGCTTGAGCATAAAATAGCAGACATCATAATTTCTGCTATGTATCTCAGTGACCTGAGTTCAGAGCTAGCTTTGGGTCAGTTATGCAATAAGAGACCGTCTCAGGGAGAACTGACTATTATCATGCTGAACTGTTGTCTGCTCCAAATGTTTGTATGTGAAATATGTAAAAAATAATAACTTATATTTTCTAAATATAAGAAAATATGTAAATGAGTGGCAAATAGTTTAGATCCAGATTAGATGCTGCATTATGTGGCATCTGACCTGGATCCAAACTGTTTGCAAATATAGGTGATTTAGTATAAGGGTGCTTGAAACCCTGCTTAAACCTTCAGTAAAACAGTATAACCTGAATAAAGCGGCAATGAATCCTGCATAAAGCGGCAATGAAAAAATCCCTATGGTGAATCCCTATGGTCAGTTTTAGTTTTGATATTAACAATTTTGAGAGAGAATCACCAGGAGATACTAAAAAACAAATATCAAAGCTGTGGGCCTAGCAGTTTTTTACAAGAAGATTGTTTAAAGTTTTTCACTTTTTTAAATAAATTACAATAAGTAGTCCACTTGAAAGTTTCATTTTAACAATTTCTGTAGAGAAGCATCCAAGGAACATCATGAGCAGTTTGAATCCGCCCTACAATCTCCGGGTTCAGAGGAGATGTCGTTTGAAGTAAAAGTGAACGGACAGACGGACAGACGGACGGACGGACAGACGGACAGACGGACAGACGTACTACGGACAATGAGCGGTCACAATAGCTCACCTTGAGCCTTCGGCTCAGGTGAGCTAAAAATCTTCTTCTCTGAAACTGTAAAGCCCAGATCATTTATATTTGACATGTAGCTTTGCATTATAGTCCTCTACCAAGATTGTTCAAATTATGACCCCTGGGTCAAAATTGGCCCTGCCCTTGGGCTTATCAGTTTTACATAGACTTATATAGGAAAACCTTTAAAAATCTTCTTCTCTGAAACTGTAAGGCCCAGATCTTTAAAATTTTACATATAGCCTTATGGTCCTCTACCAAGATTGTTCAAATCATGATGGCCCCGCCCTTGGGCTTATCAGTTTTTCATAGGAAAACTTTTAAAAATCTTCTTCTCTGAAACTATAAGGCCCAGATCATTTATATTTGACATGTAGCTTTGTGTTATAGTCCTCTACCAAGATTGTTCAAATTATGACCCCTGGGTCAAAATTGGCCCGCCCTGGGGCTTATCAGTTTTACATAGACTTATATAGGAAAACCTTTAAAAATCTTCTTCTCTAAAACTGTTAGGCCCAGATCTTTAATATTTATCATATAGCTTTGCCTTATGGTCCTCTACCAAGATTGCTCAAATTATGACCCCTGGGTCAAAAATGGCCCGCCCTCGGGCTTATTAGTTTTTCATAGGAAAACCTTTTAAAAAATCTTCTTCTCTGAAACCGTAAGGCCCAGATCATTTATATTTGACATGTAGCTTTGCTTTATGGTCATACATGTGATATCTCCCGATCTCGTCGGGAGCTCCCGAAATTTGAGCACTACTCACGATCTCCCGGTCAGGAGACGAAATCTCCCGATATTTCATTAAATCAGGTTCATTTTTTTCAATATGAACTTTTATATCATTTACCTAGTTCGCTGACTCTAAAAATCTGAAAATTGGCTTCAGCGTTCTCCGGCTAATCCATACACACCTTATCACCAAACGCTACTGATGCGTGTAAACACGTTACGCAATCGTCGATAAGTTTGATAGTGTAGCACTATACATGGCATGTTTATGGCAGGCTGCAAACAATGTTTGATCACACGCGACGAGTGGGGTTTGACATATTGCTTTTAATGTGTTGTAGATCTAATTGGTTATCAAAAAAGTGATTGACAGATTTGCCCCGAATCGGAGACCTAGCAACGACAATTTTTAGAAGCGGTGATGCGAAGAATAAAGATCTATGTCGCCGATACGGGTCAGATTAAATTCAGATATAATTCTCCGTAAGTTCTGGACAAGCACACATCTTATATGAAAGCTACATTTATGAATTTATTTCTACCACAAAATACATTGAATATTCACGTAACAGAAAAATACTTCGAAAATTATACCGTTACAAAATGACGGGGCGCCTTAATATTTGCTACGGGAATCACGTATATTTTGTTAGTCTAAAAAGTTTTCCCCAGCATCGTTTTCTGACAATTAATTAAAATTAAACATTGGACCTAAATTCTTCTGTTTGTTACATACGATTTGTGCAAATGTATAATCATTAAGTTTGATTTTACAACCAATTACGCTCGTAAAATTGATTTGCAATCAGTTTTCGCGGTAGAAAATTTAGACGCGTTATTTCGTGTTAAAACCACGCCCACTAAATGGCGCTAGTAAATGTCGTCTGCAGACTTTGTCGTCTAAAACAATTTCTCTGAGTTAATCTTTGTGCATTTTCTTTCAGAAACTTACTATCATTGTCAAGCAGTTTGTATCTAGAATCAGAGACTGTATAAAGCTTTATACAGTCTCTGCTAGAATATAGATGATGCAGCGTATCATCTGGATCCATACTGTTGGCAAACTTTAATTAATAACAGATTGTTAAGTTGCTAACTCTTTCTAGATCTACTGACTCCATAGATAGAAATCTAGACCATTTGAACTACTTCATTCATTCTCTCAAGAAAATAGATATAGTTCCAGTTTATCTTTACTACATGTAGAGCTAGTCATGAATAATATAAGAACCATAAGAAATAGTTCTTATATCCTGGCAGATGGTAGATCTAGCTTAAAGCAGGCTTAAACTTTTACTGAAGCGGAATGCTCCTGAAGAGTATTCTGCTTTACTCTCAGCCTAGATGCTAGAATAAAAGGCCCATGTCAGTATTATAAAGACTATATCTCTGGGTGAAAATTGTCTCTGTCATAGTGGTCTATAGACTTATCTATTCACTGATTAGAAAAAAAATAAGCAATTAGTGATTAATTTATGAAAATAGATAAATTTGTTGGATTTTCATCGCCAGCGCCTAGTTTTGTCGCGAAAAAAGTGTCGCGAAAAAAGCTCCCTATTTGGCACCCCAATCTCCCTATTAAAATTTCCAGATCTCCCTATTTGGGTTCAAGAAAATATCACATGTATGTTTATGGTCCTCTACCAAGATTGTTCAAATTATGATCCCTTGATCAAATTTGGCCCTGCCCCGGGGCTTATCAGTTTCATATATACTTATATAGGAAAATTTTTAAAAATCTTTTTATAGTTTAATATATATTACAATATTTTCTTGCCCAGTCAGCTTAGATACAAGGTTCTCAGGTAAGCAACTTGTGGGCCATGGTCCTCTTGTTTACTATTTAGGGTTGATTTTAACAATATATTTCAAATTGACAAACAGTATAGACCCTGATCAGAGGGCTCCTTAAGGAGCCCTCTGATCAGGGTCTACACTGTTTGCATGGGTCAAGTACAATCCTCTCAGGTACACGGTTTGTACATGATGAGTATACTCGTAGCTAGGGTTGAATGTGTTAAGCTGAATCATGCTGAATGCTGACTAACTGAAACTAAAAATGTTAAATGTTCAATATTCATTGAAAGCACGCCGCCGACGTCGAAGTAAATACATAATTATGAATTACGTGTCGTATGCATGTTGGTTACGAAATTGACACAGTCCGTTAACGGCCATTTTGGTTGTTTTGACGGGTGCATTGTGGGTATAAAAGTTCAGTTCGATTGGCATATAAAGTCACTCGAGTAATTACAACTCGACAGTTGAAAAGGGCGAAATATATTAAAACTACACAGATTCTGTGTTTAGAATTTATTTAAATCCTCATATTTAGACTTATTGTGTTTGCATATGCTTTTAAATTGTTTCCTTTGAAAATGATTTAAACTTCCGTAGTACCGCTTATCGCCAGAACCAGTCGCCATTGTTGTTTGTTAAATGAACTCACTTTGCCAAAAGTGTTTTGATGGGGGTAATGAACATAAAGGCTCAAGCATCATCTGCTAAAACGCAGACTATTTTATTTCATTCTTTATCTCTTCAGCGCGCAAAAAAAGAGAATAAAATGCACATGGGTTATGTCATCTACTTTAAGGGATCAATTTATCTTCGTCTGTCTGGCCACTGGCCAGATCTACATGTATCACAGTCTGTCAGTTTCATTTCAACTTCTTTCTGTCGAACAATCAATTAACGATAAAAAAAAAGTTCTTCATTCGTGATATTAGTACCCGGTAAGTGACACTTAGGGTATGGAAGTCTTCTATATTTTACAAAGTTGAAAAAAAACTGTTTTTCACAAACAAGTTTCCTGCATAAATACCTTGTCCTGAAAAAATGAAAACTGTTTGCTTGTCTGAAGTAGATCTAATGGTAAAATGCACTGACCGTACTTCACTGAATGACTGATGAGGTGTTACAGAAATAGAAGTTCTTCTATACAGTTAGATCGTTTGTCTCTCAATTATATTAATTGTGAAATAAAGACACTGAACAACACAATAAGTATTTTATTCAATATCTATGTATATAAATGTTAAAAAAGTTCAAACAATCCTGTGACCCCCAAAATTTCCAAATGACCCCCACATTTTCATCAAGGGGGTCAAGAATGACCCTCTAAAATTTCAGTGCTGCAGTAACACTGCATAACCAACCTTTTTAAGTTATTTTTTAAAACAATAGGTGTTTTTTAGAATTCCAGTGATATAATAACGCCTTTATAAATAGTGATGTTAGAGTGACATCATCAAATTTATCTCACACATGTTGGGAGACAAGGATATTTCGAGATTGTTGTTCGCTATAGAAAACAGGGGTATAGTTATGTGAGAAAAACATCCCAAATAAGTTATTATTCTGTGAAAGATTGGTGCCTTTGGGCACATTCTGCTTTAATTGAAGCCTTCTTTAAGCTACAATCTGCTAGGATTATATAAGACATATTTCTTAAGGTGCATATTCATGTTTGCTTAAGATGTGGCTATTTTCTTTCTATGGATTAATCAATTAAATGTGTAAAAGGGCATTTCTATGAAGTAAAGGGTTAAAGCGACTCGCAACCAGATGGTGCATTAAAAATAGTAATTTGTAAATATGTGTCAAACGCTTATATAAATGGTAAAGAATTAGTTTAGGATAAGAAATTCTGTTTAAAAAAAATGTATTTCTATAAAAAAAATACTGGTCTCTGGTGGGATTCGAACCCGGGGCCCGGCATTGGCGGATAGAAGGCAAAATAGGGGAAACCGCTTAGACCAATGGACCACGGAACTATCCGTTTATCTCGGATCGATTTAACGTATTTCAATGTGTAGCGATCGAAAGTGCATACAACTTCGTAATTCGGCTCGGGTTTATGTCTGAGCCGGTGTAGAGAAGCAACAACAACAACTATACCGTCTACTAGTCGGTATAGAAAAACGATGGAAAATATCTAAAAATCTAAGATTCGGTGACGATTCTTGAAACTTTTTTTGGACTGATCATATTTTTTTAATGTCAGAAGCCAAATAATGCCACACATTTGCTTTTATTTGAGTATTTTATTTTATTTTGACAAGTACACCATCTGGTTGCGAGTCCCTTTAAAGCAAGATAAAAAGTAATGCCTAAGGCTCATATAGGAGCTTTCTGCTTTACTCTCATCTAGCTTCTTGCATTCAACTGTTTAACCCATTCCCCCATAAATACGCCTTTTTACGCCTATAATTTATTCCTCCACTGAAGAAAATAGTTCCCTTGTATGTTATGAAAATGTATCATAAGAAATATTTTCTATATCCTAGCAGATAACAGATAAAAGCAGGCTGAAAGTAAAGCAGAATGCGCCTTAAGGCACATTCTGCTTTTCTTCCAACCTGCTTTAAGTGGTCACCTATCTTCAATACTAGAAACAGGCTGTTGGGTAATGTGTCATAAGAAATATTTCTATATCCTAGCTGACAATAGCTTAAAGCAGGCTGTAAGTAAAACAGAATACGTCTTAAGGCGCATTCTGCTTTACTTTCAACCTGCTTTAAGTGTTCACCTATCTTCAAAATAGAAACATGGGTAATGGGTTAAGTACTGGTATTTGTACATAGGTGATTTACATTTTTGGCTCTGTATGAAAGAGTTGAATTAACTGTAATCTATTTGTATCTACATTGTATTTGGCCAAATGGGCAAAATGTTAATACAGTAAAAAACCTCGCTATTACGACAACTAAAACCAAGGCTAATTGATTGAATAATAGACATGTGACAGCTTAAAGCAAGGTAACAGTGAAAAAAAAAGCTCCTAAAGGAGCTTTCTGTTTCACTTTCACCTTGCTTTAAGCGGTCACCTATCGTAAACACACTAATAATTACCACAATTAAGTGGTCGTAATAGTGAGGTTTTACTGTAATTGTGAGTGCTGTGTTCTTTACTACAGACATTTTATTGAATACCTCGCTCCTACCTTATCAGGTGATATATGGTAATACATGTAAACACCACTTAACTCATTACTCTATAAATATGCCTATTTATGCATTTAATTTATTCCTCCACTGAAGAAAATAGTTCATTTATACAGTCACAAATATGCAACATAAGATTTTTTTTCTATATCATACTGGATGGTCGCTTAAAGCAGGCTTTACTTTCAACCAGCTTTAAGTGATCACATGTATTCAACACTAGAAACATGCCATGGGATAATGGGTTAGAAACATGCCATGGGATAATGGGTTAGAAACAGGCTATGGGGTGATGAGTTAAGTGCAGAATCTTATCTATACTTTGGGGAACCCAGTTTATAGAAACTATGACTCACTGCATATTAACCCTTTCACTGCTCGAATAAAGGCTGCTTCAAAATGACTGTCTGCTTTTATTTTTCAATTTAAAGAATTTGGCTGTTTGACTGAAAAGACACTGCTATGAGTATCAAAACAGTTGGGATCAAAACTGTTTGCAAATTTCAGTATACTTGGGTTAAGGCAGTGAAGGAGTTAAGCGTATATATTAACCAGTGATATGTTAGCCATATAATTAACCAGAGATATGTTAGCCATAATTATATATTAACCAGTGATTTGTTAGCCAATTGTTCTGTATTTATGGAGTTAAGCGTATATATTAACCAGTGATATGTTAGCCATATAATTAACCAGAGATATGTTAGCCATATATATTAACCAGTGATTTGTTAGCCAATTGTTCTGTATTTATGGAGTTAAGCGTATATATTAACCAGAGATATGTTAGCCATATATATTAACCAGTGATTTGTTAGCCAATTGTTCTGTGTAGATGGAGTTAAGCGTATTTATTTATGCTTTTCGGTGGATTACCGGAAAATAGCAGTGGATTATCACTTGGTAATCCACTGCAGTGGATTATCACCAATTGCCGTTTTCCCCGTAGGGCTCCCCCAAAATCGTAGTCAATCGTGTCTTATTGTTAAATTCCGGCAGTCTGATTCGTCGCGAACCACTCAACGGAAGAACACCAAACCAAAATCGGGAGCAACGACGTAATTCGGATGACGTCAAATCAATGAATAAGTGACGTCATCGTACGGGAAACTGTTTCGTTAATGTGTTCGATGTAAACTTGGGGCTCAACACGGGGTAAATCATGTACTTTCGCTTTCACAATTGTCGAACAATTTCGTTTAAAAAGTGGCTTAAAAGCATAAATAAATAGAATAATTGTATTTTTTCAGTATAAGATCGAATTTAATCCATTTTGTGAACATTAGACTGTTATTTTTTCACTCGTGAAAATATAACATCTGATGTTCACTCAATGGATTAAATTTCTATCTTATACTGAAAAAAACCAATTATCCTCAATATATTAGCCAGTGATATGTTAGCCGATTGTTAAGTATTGATGGAGTTAAGCGTATTTATTTATGCTTTTCGATGGATTACCGGGAAAAAGCAGTGGATTATCACTTGGTAATCCACTGCAGTGGGATTATCATCGCTCGTGCTTCCTTTATGAGTTTCCCCGTAGGGCTCCCCAAGAATCGTAGTCAATCGTGTCATATCGTTAAATTCCTGCAGTCCGATTTGTCGCGAACCACTCAACGGAAGAACACGAATCCAAAATCGGGAGCAACGACGTAATTCGGATGCTGTCAAATCAATAGATCAGTGACGTCATCGTACGGGAAACTCTTTCGAAAATGTGTTCGATATAAAGTTGGGGCTCAAAACGGGGTAAATAATGTACTTTCGTTTTTACAAATGTCGAACAATTTCGTTTAAAAAGTGGCTTAAAAGCATAAATAAATAGAATAATTGTATTTTTTCAGTATAAGATCAAATTTAATCCATTGAGTGAACATCAGACTGTTATATTTTCACTCGTGGTTATATATTAACCAGTGATATGTTAGCCATATATATTAACCATGGAGAGATTTGTTAGCCAATTGTTCTGTGTAGATGGAGTTAAGCGTATATATTAACCAGTGATTTTTATATGCTAGCAGATGGTAGCTTAATGAAGGAAGAAAGTAAAGCAGAATGCACCTTAAAGTACATTCTGCTTTACTTCCAATCTGCTTTAAGCAAGTATTTGTGTTCAATCATAAAAACAAGCTATGGAGGAAAGGGTTATGAGCACGGAAAACTCTCTATTGGTTAACCCATTACCCCATAAATACGCCTTTTTACAACTTTAATTTATTCCTCCACTGAAGGAAATAGTTCTATGTAAATTAGTCAGGAATATGTAGCAAAGGAAATATTTCTATATTCAATCAGATTATAGCTTAAGGCAGACTAAAAATAAAGTAGAATGCGCTTTAGGGCACATTCTGCTTTACTTTCAACCTGCTTTAAGCATTCACCTGTTTTCAAAACTAGAAACATGCTATGGGGTAATGGGTTAAAGGGTTACAGTACATTTGTTTTTGGTGCACTATCTCGACCTGGAGCTATGATTTGATTAGCTGCAGTATCGTATATTAAACTGTATAGATAATGACTGTTGTCCAATGCTGTTAAACTTTAATCTACACTAAGTTTGAGATACATTATCTAGAGCTATGATTTGATGTGTGTACACAACTTTATAAGCTATATACCCTTTCCCCTTTCTATTCTGTATCAATTATGTACATTATTTTCTTGATTAAACAGACTTTCTGACTCACTGTTTTTATGTACTTTATGATCCTTTCCCAGTGCTCCAGATAAGGGGAGTGTTTCATAAACTAAATATTCATTTCTAAATTAAACCCTATGGTGTCACTACTCATTAGAATCGTCTCTTCGAGACAATTCTAATGAGTAGTAACACCATAGGATTTAGTGCTAAACTGAGTAAGAAAATGTTGGATTTGTTTAGTTTACTCACTCTTATCTAAAGCCTGCTTTTACCAGAGCAGCATCTAAAGATAGCTGCTACTACTCCTCTTCATGAGGGCTCAGGGATGGTGTTAGACCATTACCTAATAGCTGGTTTCTAGTTTTGAAGACAGGTGACCACTTAAAGCAGGTTGAAAGTAAAACAGAATGCATCTTAATCCATTACCTGACATATATGCCTTTTTACGCCTCTAATTTATTCCTCGGCTGAAGAAAGTATTTCCAATTTCTACACTTATGAATATGCACCATATGAAAATATTTTATATATCCTAGCAGATGATATCTTAAAGTAGGCTGAAAGATAAGCAGAATGTGCCTTAAGTTATCTGTTTTCAAAACTAGAAACGAGATATGGGGTAATGACTAATGGGTTAAGGCACATTCTGCTTAACATTCGGCCTGCTTTAGATACCATCTGCCAGAAGATAGGATATAGTTTTATGTTGCATATCCTTTGCTGTATAAAATTGAATTATTTTCTCCAAAGAAGGAAGAAATTAAATGTGTATAAAGAGGGCCATGATGGCCCTGGATCGCTCACCTGAGTGAACCAGCTCACCTGAGTGAACCAGCTTTTGTGTGTTCAGTGTAGGCTTTTAACATTGTGAAACAAAGCAAACCCCAGAGCTCCAGATATGGGGGGTATTTCAATAACTAAAATCTTTATTTCTGGATTAAACCCTATGGTGTCACTACTCATTAGAATCTTCTCTTCGAGAAGATTCTAATAAGTAGTAACACGATAGGGTTTGGTGCTAATATAAGAGAGAAAATGTTGTATTTGCTCGGTTTACTCCCTCTTATCTGGAGCCCTGAACCCTTTACCTTGTTAGAATGTGTGTGCATCGGGAATGATTGACTGAATATGTTTCAATAAAAAATGTTGAGTGGGCTCCAAATATTTCATGTCAGATAACTCACAGCCAAAGTGAGCACATGGTAGCAACACCAGGGTTTAAAGCAGAAAGCAATATTTTAGATTTTGAAAATTGAATTACTTCCATTATCTGGGTCTCTGTTAATAATTCTGTGCAACAGTTTGGATTCTAATAATTCTGTGCAAAAGTTTCAATCCTTATAATTCTGTGAACAAGTTTGGATTCTGATAATTCCATGCAACAGTTTGGATCCTTATAATTCTGTGAGCCGTTTGGATTTTAAATAATAACTTTGTGCAACAGTTTTGATCGTAATAATCTGCGCAACAGTTTAGATCTTAATCATGACCCTGGATAAGGGGGGAGTAATCTGAAAAATTCCAACATATTCTCACTCATACAGCACAAAATCCTGTTTTCTTTGAGACAATTCTAATTAGTAGTGACACCATAGGGTCTAACACAGTTCTAAATAAAGATTTTAGATTTTTGACATAATCCCCTTATCTCGAGTCATGTTAATAACTCTGTACAACAAATTCTGTGCAACAGTTCGGATCCTAATAATTCTGTGCAACAGTTTGGATCCTAATAATTTTGTGCAACAGTACTGTTTGAATCTTAGGGCTCAAGATAAGGGGGAGTAATGTGAACAAATCCAGCATTTTCTCACTCATACAGTATCAAATTCTATGGTGTCACTACTCATTAGAATTGTCTTGAAGAAACTATTCTATTGAGTTGTAACACTAATGGCTTAAAAACAGAAATAAAGATTTTAGTCTTTGAAATACTCCCCTTATCTGGAGCCCTGTGAAACTGTTGTTATTAATTATGTGAAACAGTTTGGATCCTAATCATTCCTTGCAACATTTGGATCCTAGTAATTCTGTGCAACAGTTTGGATTCTGATAATTCAGTGAAACAGTTAGGATCCTAATAACTCTGTGCAACACTTTGGATCCTGATCATTGAGTGACAGTTTGGATTCCGATAATTTTGTGCAACAGTTTGATTCCTAATAATTCCATGCAACAGTTAGATCTTTATGAGGGAAACAGATAAAGGGGAGTAATCTGAACAAATCCATCATTTTCTCACTCCTACAGCACCAAATCCTATGGTGTTACTACTCATTATAATGGTCTGAAAGAAACAATTCTAATGAATTGTGACACCATAGGGTTTAAAGCAGAAATAAAGATTTTAATTTTTTAAACACTCTGCTTATCTGGAGCCCTGTTTATTCTGTGCAACAGTTTTAATCCCAATAATTCTGTGCAACAGTTTGGAATTCTTATAATTCTATGCAACAGTTTGGATCATGAAAGTTCTGTGTTAGTTTGTATCTTTGTGTTACAGCGCTCCCTCTCTACAATGACACCAAATGGGACACAAGAAATGTGTGCGTTGTTCGGAGGGAGTCGTTATAGGGAGGGAAATTGAATTACATCTGCATGCAAATAGCTTGAATCAAGATCAGACGCGGCGTAACGCGGCGTCTGATCTGGATTCAAGCTGTTTGTCACTCGTCATTATATGTGTTTTCTATCAAAATGTCCAATATGTAAATTTGAGAAAAGCAGCAGACGACACTTTTAAGCAGACGATATTGAAGCCGTGAAAGCTTTGGATATAATTGTCTTGTTTGGGGAACAGCGACAAGGGTCGTTGTAAGGAGGGAATCGTTGTTGGGAAGGCCGTTGTAGGGAGGGAACACTGTACTTACGTATCTGTCCAGCTGCCAGCGGAAGCGCCACTCATGTATAGAGTCATCTGAGGTGACAAACAGTGGCTTGAATGGCCGGGTCAGGAAAATCTTCTCAAAGAATACCTGAAAATAATTTGTTTTTCTATTATTTTTTTCTTTTTCAAAAGTTGGGCCAGCATTTTTATCCTCCAATGTTTTACAAGATGATGAAACATCCCACAGTTATTACCTTTGCATACAGCTTGGATCCTGATGAGACACAGCATAATGCAGCATTTTCTCAGGATCCAAACTGTTTGACAAAATGAAAAGAAGTTTAGAAAAGTCTATCTTAACCTTTTACCCCATAAATACGCCTTTTTACGCCACTACTTTATTCATCCACAGAAGAAAATAGTTCCAATTTATACAGTAGAAATATAATATAATCAGAAATATTACAATATTCAAGCTTAGAGCAGGTTGAAAGCAAAGCTTTACTTTCAACCTGCTTTAAGTGGTCACCTGTCTTCAAAACTAGAAACAGGCTATGGGGTAATGGGTTAAAGAACAATAGCAGAAGATAATTGTTGCAGACTAAAAAATTACCCAGCATGCAAAAAGTTAACTGGGACTCAAACAGCTTTGACAGAATGCAAGTAACTGCAGAAAAATTACATTTTTTTTTTAAATATCGATCAAATAAACTCATATGCTGCAAACAGCTTGGAGCCTGATCTGTTGTCAAACTACTTGGCCTCTCATTCTGGCTCCAGCGTTTGCAATTGACATACAGTGGAACCCCTCCAAACCGGAACCTCTAAATACTAAAATTCTCTCTAAACTGGACAAAAACTTTTGTTCCCTTTTCCAACCCATCTTCATTTTAACCCATAACACCATAAATGCGCCTATTTGCGACTTTGATTCATTCCTTCACTGAAGAAAACGGTTCCACTTTAAACATTCATGAATATGTATCATCAGAAATATTTTCTATATTCTAGCAGATGATAGCTTAAAGCAGGTTGAAAGTAGAGCAGAATGCGCCTTAAGGCGCATTCTGCTTTACTTTCAACATGCTTTAAGTGGTCAGCTTTCTTTTGATTGGGAAAGAAATAACATAACCTGTGAGAAAAGATCACATATCCTGATCTCATAGCATATCTTGTACAATTAACCATTACTTTATATACATGCCTTTTTACACCTTTAATTTATTATTCCACTGAAGAATATAGTTCCATTTAATACAGCTATTAATAAGTGCAGTAAGAAATTGTTTTCTATATCCTAGTAAATGGTAGCTTAAAGTAGGTTGAAGGCAATGCAGAATGCACCTCAATGCGCATTTTGCTTTACTTTCTAGCTGCTTTAACAAGTATTTCTTCTTCAAAACTAAAAAAATTCTGCTTATTCCATTACTCCATAGCCTGTTTCTAGAACTGAAGATAGGTGACAACTTAAAGCAGGTTAACTTAAGGCACATTCTGCTTAACTTTCAACCTGCTTAAAGCTACCATCTGCTAAGCTATAGAAAATATTTCTAATGGCACATATTCATCACTGTGTAAAGGGGAACTATTTACATTAGTGGAGGAATAAATTAAATGCATAAAAAGGCTTAGTTATGGGGTAATGGGTTAAATACTTTCAGCATCCTTCAAGCTACCTACTTCAAGCTACCTACTGCTTAGACATAGAATATATTTCTTATTGTGCATATTCATGAATAAATAAATTCGAACGTTTGTCTTCAGTGGAGGGGTAAATTAAAGGCGTGAAAAGGCATATTTATGGAGTAGGGGTATAATGAAAATTACCTCAGACAGATAGAACAGCGTGATCACAGTCGCCAAGATGATAAACTTGAGCACCAAGAAAAAGTAATGCCGGATTTTTTCTGAAAAAGAAAATGTATTATCTTAGTAATCATTTTGCTATTAATAAATTTTTTTAAAAATGTTTATACTAATAGTAAACATGTTTATTTGATTAACTGCATATTTTTATACAATATATTCAATGTCCTAGCACAACATAAACATAAACAAACAATTATAATACGAAATAGTACAGTGGAGAAGACTAGTGTTTTAGAAAGTCAATTTTTAAGACATGCATGAAATAAACATGTAATAGACATCTTATCACATAACTTATAGTCTGGAGTTGCATAAAACCAAAATATATAAATATCGTAATTCACTAGTGGAATATAGTTTTTTGGGCTCTGGCCCTTTTCTTTGTCCACAAGCGCTGCATGTAGCAGGACACTAAATGGCATCATTTGTGATTACGTTAACGAAAACAACATCACGTTTTGGCGGAAAATCTATATAGTAGAAGGTCTACAAACTACAACTTCAATTAGTTTTATAGGCTCTTAAAATGGTTATATGATAAATAGAATCTCATATTCATGCTCATTATTTATCATTTATAATAAACTAGTTGACTTAAATGAATATGACGCTCGCAAAGGCTTGGGTCATATCATTTTGGTCAGCTCGTTTATTGAAAATGATAAATAATTAGCATTCATACAAGATCCTCAACATAGTGTCTTACCTTCAGATGATTTTTCTGACACCTGAGGCCAGATTACCATTGTGATATAGATCACCATGAACCAGAACGAGACTAGCGGTACAAAGTAGTAGAACTGGTACGGTCTGTTCATCACGAAACATAGAGTCACAACCAACAGGTTCAGACGAAACAACACCTGAAATACACAGAGTGACAGAAATCTTACCCTACCACTCCATACATTATACTTAACCCTTTCCCTCATAGAAGCGCCTTTTAGCGCATTCAATTTATTCCTCCACTGAAGAAAATAGTTCCACTATATAAAGTCATGAATAAGTATTATAAGATTTTTTTCCTATATCCTAGCAGATAATAACTTAAAGCAGGCTGAAAGTAAAGCAGAATGTGCCTTAAGGAACATTCTGCTTTACTTTTAACCTGCTTTAAGTGGCCACCTATCTTTAACACTAGAAACATGCTATGGGGTAATGGTTTTATCTATTAACCCATAGCATGTTTCTATTTTGAAGACAGTAGAACCCTGAAAACAGGTTGAAAGTAAAGCAGAATGCACCTTAAGGCCCATTCTGCTTCACTTTAAACCTGCTTTAACCCTTTACCTGATAGCCTATTTCTAGCACTAAAGATAGGTGACATCTTAAAGCAAGTTGAAAGTAAAGCAGAATGCGCCTCAGGGCGCATTCTGCTTTACTTTCAGCCTGCTTTAAGCTATCATGTGCTATAATCTAGAAAATATTCCCCATAACACATATTCATTACTGATTAAATTGGAACTATTTTCTTCAGCGGATGAATAAATCATATCCGATAAAAGGCGCTTCTATAAGGTAAAGGGTTAAGGAAATATTTCTTATGGTACATATTCATGACTGTATAAAGTGAAACTATTTTCTTCAGTGGAGGAATAAACTAAAGACATAAAAACACGTATTTATGGGGAATGGGTGAATTTATTTCTTCACTGAAAAAAATAGTTCTAATTTATACAGTCATGAATATGTGCCATAATATATGCCATAAGAAATAATATCTATATCCATGCAAACAGTAGATTTACTCTTCCGGTGCCAAATTAATCTAGGGATTTTTACCCCTTCACCGTTACAGTGTTGTGTGATTCAATTTATTTGTTTGAAAAATCATTTTAAAAAAGCTTCAACGTAGAATGACTTAAAACATATCAATACCAGTGTCAAACAGTTTGGATCCTGATCAGATGCTGTGTTACTCACCATCTGATCAGGATCTAAACTGTTTGCAGTCGCCTTTTAGCTATATTGGCAGTGAAAGAGTTAAGCTGGTTGAATATCAAGCAGAATATACCTAAAGGTGCATTCTGCTTTAGTGGTCACCTGTCTAAATCAAAACTAGAAACAAGCCATGGGGTAAATATAGACACTTTTTGAATGCTGTGATGATGATGAGTTGGGCTTTATGGCACTGCAACACAATATAGCTCATATAGTGCCAATGAATGATGATGAGATGGGGATGATTTCAGGAAGAATCTAGATGATTTGGGCTAATCTCATTCATTGCCAGGAAGGGCATGGGATCAAAACCACTGACCTGTCTTCCCTTTAGTTCTTGGCTGAGGGGATAATCTCAGTCTAATAAACAGACACAATGCCCTATGACAATTAACCCTTTACCCCATAGCCTGCTTCTAGTTTTGAAAGTAGGTGAACACTTAAAGCAGGTTAAAAGTAAAGCAGAATGTGCCTTAAGGCACATTCTGCTTTACTTCCAGCCTGCTTTAAGTTACCATCTGCTAGAATAAAGAAAATATTCCCTATGAAACATCTTTATAACTGTTTAAACTGGAACTGTTTTCTTCAGTGGAGGATTAAACTTAATGCGCTAAACGTCGCTTCTATGGGGGAAAGGGTTTAGCCCCAGAACTGCAGCAAAGAAGGAAGGTCTCTGGGGGTTTGGCTGCTGTGTAGACCCAGATCAGACAGCTTCACGTTCAGCCTGTACAAACCCTTTATCCCATAGCCTGTTTCTGGCACTGATGACAGGTCATCACTCAAAGCAGGTTAAAAGTAAAGCAGCATAGGCTTTAATGAGCTTTCTGTTTTACTTTCAGCCAATTAAGATATATAGGAAATATTTCTCATGTTGCATACTAATGACTCTATAAAGAGAAACTATTTTCTTCATTGGAGGAATAAATCAAATAAGTAAATGGGTGTATCTATGGAGTAAAGGGTTAAGCAACCATCTATCACCAATACTGAAAATATACCTGTGGAAGCCAGATTAAACCCTTTGAACCCTAGTCACGCATATAGGCGTCATTTTCAAACAATGAACATGTGAATAGTACACTTGTCCTATGCAAACAGTGAATACCCAGATCAGAGGGCTCCTTACGGAGCCCTCTGATCTGGGTCGTCACTGTTTGTGATAATGCAAAACATTGACAAAAACAACCCTTTAAAGTCAGAAATGGACTAGACTCAAATGGAAACTGGAATGGTCCATTTAAAGTTTCAGGGAGGAAAGAGTTAAAGGAGCATTGAGCAGCCACATATCACAAAACATCTTGACCATTTGCTTCAACTCTCCCCCTCCATAGAAGTGCCTTTTAGCACTTTTAATCTATTCCTCCACTGAAGAACATAATTCCAATTCATACTGAAGAAAATAATTATAATATCTGCCTTCTTATGTGGGAAAGTGTTTTGAAAACTGGTGGCACAATGCAGATCAAAAGCTATGCAAAAGTTCCTTTGGGACATGTAAGAAATGTTGGTATAAGAAACGTTCCACTCATCAGGGCTTTACTTGGAATTATGGGAAACTTACTTCAATCAACCTGCGCAGAGCATTCTGCCTCATATGCCAGTACGAGGGTAAATGACGACAACCATTCTGAAAGTAGCAAGACATAAACTTTAGGCACATGCCGAAAAACTGAGCTGAGGCCAGCTTAATTAAGACCATTTGTCACTTTTACCGAATAATCTGTTTCTAGTTTTAAAGACAGGTGACAACTTAAAGCAGGTTGAAAGTTAAGAAGAATATGCCTTAACATGCATTCTGATTTACTTTCAGTCTGCTGTTAAGTTACCATTTACTAAATATTTCTTATGATTCCTATTTTGTGACAGTATAAATTGCAATTATTTTCTTCAATGGAGCAATGCATTAAGGTCTTTTCAGCCCTTTCAGTGTCATAGTGCAATTTAGGATCCCTATCAGAGATCATGTAAAAGGGACTACTATTTTCACCGTTTTCGAGACAATTCTGACGAGTAGTCGTACCACAGGGTTTGGCTGGGAAATTGCAATTTCATTATTTGAAATATTCTCTTAACCCGTTGCCCTATAAGTATGCCTTTTTACGCCATTAAAATATTCCTACGCTGAAGAAAATAGTTCAATTTTATACAGTCATTAATTTGTATAATAAAAAATATTTTCTTTCTTCTAGCAGATTATAGCTTAAAGCAGGCTGAAAGTAAATCAGAATGCTTTGCTTTCAACCTGCTTTAAGTGGTTACCTATTTTAAAAACTATAAATAGGCAATGGGGTAATGGGTTAAGCTCAGAAGCCTATTCCGCCTTATCCAAAACCAGATAATCCCTGGTGAATTTAGTTATACAGTAAAAGTTCACGATATGCTTCAAATCGTGCTGTTATCTTATATTCTTTTTTCCACTGAATTCAAATGATATGTATCAAATCTCCCTATTGTTTGATAATTCTAATATGTATCATATCTAATACAAAATTCAAACTTTAAGTCATCTATATAGAGACAGAAATATTCATACCTTGTAAGGCTTGTATAATTTTTAACCTCAACTTGGCTTCAGTTTTTCAGCAGTGCTTAAAGAGTATGTGTTACTTTTTGTACTCTCAGAACAATTATTGACAAAACCCGTTCAGAACCACAGATAAAACTGATCATAAACTCTCCAAACAAACAAGAACAAAACAAACTCTCAAAACAAACAAGAACAAAACAAACTCTCAAAACAAACAAGAACAAAACAAACTCTCCAAACAAACAAGAACAAAACCATTTCAGAACCACAAATAAAACTGATCATAAACTCTCCAAACAAACAAGAACAAAACAAACTCTCAAAACAAACAAGAACAAACAAACTCTCAAAACAAACAAGAACAAAACAAACTCTCCAAACAAACAAGAACAAAACCATTTCAGAACCACAAATAAAACTGATCATAAACTCTCCAAACAAACAAGAACAAAACAAACTCTACACCAAACAAAGTTTACATTTAGACAGAGGAATACTTCACCCTCTCCCCTATTGCCATAAATGCAACTTTATTAAACCTTTCCTATGCAAACTTTTATCCAATTACCCCATAAATACGCCTTTAATTAATTCCTCCAATGAAGAAAACAGTTCTAGTTTATAAGTTATGATTTTGTACTATAAGAAATATTTCTTTATCTTTGCAGATGATAACTTAAAGCAGGCTGAAAGTAAAGCAGAATGTGCCTTATGGCACATTCTGCTTTACTTTCAACCTGCTTTAAGTAGTCACATATCTTAAATACTAGAAACATGCTATGGGGTGATGGGTTAAACATACATTTATCAGTTTAATATGATGAAGTGATTTGCATAATTATATACATGTAGCTATGGTGAAAAGGGTATTGGCAGGTGGCTAATTAACCCATTACCCCATAGCATACAGTTCAATTTTTAAAGACAGGTCACCACTTAAGGTGCATTCAGCTGTACTTTCAATCTGCTTTAAGCTACCAGGTACTATCTATTAAGATATGGAAAATATTTCTTATGGTGCATATCCCTGACTGTATACGATGAAACTACATTTTCAGATTCTTCATTAAAGGTATTACTTAAAGGTGTAATAAAAAAGAGCATCATGCAGCCCTTAATCACTCACCTGGGACAACTGAGGTAAATGTAAAATATCTTGGAAAGCTGAGAGATTGTTCTATTAGATTGCTGATTGATTTGATTTGTTATCATTTCACATCGCTTTTAACAGTATTTCAGTCATATCACGACATCCAGCTAATTACAGGTGGAGGAAGACCCAAGAAGCCCTTTATGCACTGTTTCTGAGTGTTTCAGTCACAAATCGGCGACTGGGTAGAACCACTGACATTCCGCAAGCCAGCTGAAAGGCTTCCTCATATGAAAAATCTGAATGACCCGATCAGGATTCGAACCCACAGCGGTGAGGAGCTTAGTGATGTAAGTCACAGGGACTATAACCACTAGGCCATGAAGGCCCCCACTACATTGCTGAGTATATTCCCAGGACAATAATTCTAGCTTGATCTAGATATCCACGAGGCAAACATTTTGACTAAGTTTCATTAAGATCTAATGAGATTTGTAGTCTCTGGAGTGTTAACATGTTTTTTCTATAATTTGACACAGTGACCTAGTTTTTGACCAGACATGACCAATATTCTAACTCACCTAGATATCAAGAAGGTTAACATTCTGACCAAGTTTCAAGAAGATCAAACAAGATTTGAAGCCTCAAAAATGTTAACAAGGTTTCTATGATTTCACCTTGTGACCTAGTTTCTGACCCCACATGACCCACATTCTAACTTGACCTTGATTTAATCATCAAGAAAAACATTGTCTTCAATTTCCATGAAGATCCAATGAAATTTGCAGCCGTTAGAGTGTAAACGAACCAATTGTGGACAGGTGGACGACGGATATCGAACAATCCTTATAGCTCATCTTGACACTTTGTGCCCGGTGAGCAAAAACCATCTGTTTACAACATATTTGGAGATAAAGATAATTATCAGATAGTGCTTCAGTGAAGAAAAAGTTTACACTTTACCCAATACAGTGATGATTATATAGGTGGCATAGATATTGATTAATACAGGTGACAGCTTAAACATATTTAACCCTAGTGATGAGTACTTGTCATTTACAAACGGTGTACCTGATAAGTATACAAACAGTGTAGCTGTGAAGAGTACAATTGTCCTATGCAAACAGTGTAAAAGCCCTCTGATCAGGGTTTGCACTGTTTATCATTCTGAAATATACAGCAAAACCTCTCTAATACGACCGCTAATATCTGTGACTTTAACTGAGTTATGAGGTGTTTACAACAGGTGACTGTTTAAAGCAAGGTTACAGTAAAACAGAAAGCTCCTGTAGGAGCTTTCTGTTTTACTGTGACCTTGTTTTAAGCTGTCACCTGTATTTTATATAATCAATTAGCCTTTGTTTTCATGGCCGTAATAGGGAGGTTTCACTGTATTGTTAAAATTCACCATAAATATGTGAACATGGACTAGGCTTTATTGTAAACTGAGATGTTCAATTTGAAGTCTCAGTGGGGTTTTTTTGGTTTTTTTTTCTTCAATTCCAATTTTATTTAAAGTCGATGCATACATGAGTTTAACATTCGTTATATGTTTATTAACCGTCATTACAAAAGTGAATGAGTCAAAACAAGACAGCAGAGAAGACTGTATTCAATAAACCCTTACGGCCCAACTGGCATCCCTGCCAATACATTCAGAATATTAAGGTCAAGGTCAAATCAAGGTTGTGTGATATGGGTGAATTGGAAATGGTCCAAGGCAACAACTGACTTAGTATCCAAGCATTCTAGTAAGTGGTGATGATGTCAAGTGAAAAGGTAAAATCTTGTTAAAGATGTTTCCTGAACTACTTTCTGAGTTAACCCCTAGTCAGGCAGTTCTCTTGCAACAATCTTGAATTTCATGCATACCTATATTACTGTGAATTATTGAAGCATCTTATGTGAGGCCCCACTATTAAACAGTAAAACCTCTCTATTACGACCACTAAAATTGTGTTAATTATTAGGTGTTTCTGACAGGTGACTGCTTAAAGCAAGGTGACAGTAACACAGAAAGCTCCTGTAGGAGCTTTCTGTTTTACTATCACCCTGCTTTAAGCTGTCACCTGACTTTTATACACTCAACTAGCCTTCTTTTTAGAGTCTGTAATAGAGAGGTTTTACTTTATTTGATAGTTTGGTTAGAAATAACCATTGAAAAACCTCTTGAGTATGAGTATGTCTGCGTCTCACTATGCAAACTGAATTTGGGGGAGTCCATCAAATGACTGAGGAAATGTCATTAACCCATTTGAAATACATTCCTAGTCCAACAGAGGACAAGGTCAAGATCAAACTGAGGCTTGATGATATGGGTGAAATGAAATAACTGTATAAGTATCATAAAACTGCATAAGATCCCTGTGCAGTAAGCAGTGGTTGTGAGGATAAAGACATGCCATGCTGAACTCTTTCTCTGAGACATTAACACTTTACCTCATAGCCTATTTCTAGTACTGAAGGGAGGCCACCTCTTAAAACAGGTTAAAAGTAAAGGAGAATGCGCCATGAGGCGCATTCTGCTTTACTTTCAACCTGCTTTAAGATACCATCTATGTCCCCCCTGATCAACTTTAAATCAAACCTCTAAATGAATAGCTTATTCCAGTAAACCTTTCAAGGACTATTTTCATCAGTGGAGAAATAATTTAACCAATTACCCCATAAATGCACCTTTTTCGCCTTTCATTTATTCCTATCCTGAAGAAAATAGTTCCACTTTATACAGTAATGAATATATACCTTAAGAAATAATCTCCTAGCAGATGGTAGCTTAAAGCAGGCTGAAAGTAAAGCAGAATGTGCGTAAGTGGACACCTATTTTGAATACTTGGAAAAGGCTATGGGGTAAGTGGTTAAAGGCATATCTATTGGGTTAATCAATTCCTATATCTGTTCTGAAAAACTACAGCCCCATTTTACCACCTACAGTAGAACCTCCCTATTACGACCACTAAATTGTGTCAAGTATTAGTCGTTTAAGACAGGTGACTGCTTAAAGCAATGTGAAAGTGAAACAGAAAGCTCCTACAGGAGCTTTCTGCTTCACTTTCATATTGCTTTAAGCTGTCACTTGTCTTTTAAATTGAGTGGTCGTTATAGAGAGGTTCTACTGTATTTACTATATAATTATCCTGTAAAGAAATCAATCTGAAAACAGATCATGAAAAACCAAACTGCCCTCTGTACATTTACAAACCAAACTGCCCTCCAACCTTACCTTACAGTACCGAAACAGTCCAAATTCTCCTTTCTTCCAGAAGTAGGTAAAATGGCCGTATCCCGTTAGGAACAAATATCCGGACACTAACACTCGGATATGCATGTAAATTGGCAGAACCTGCAATACATAGAAACTTTTATTACAAAATAAGGAAATCAGGTACAATTTTTACAAAACTTTTTTGAAGATATAACTCTGGACCTAGATGTTCATGTATTTCATTTCTCCATAACTTGTTACCCCATAGCCTGTTTCTAGTTTTGAAGATGGGTAACTAGTTAAAGCAGGTTGAAAGTAAAGCAGAATGCGCCATAAGGCACATTCTGCTTTACTTACAGCCTGCTTTAAACCATTATCTGCTAGAATTTAGAAAACATTTCTTATGATACATATTCATGATTGTAAAAATTAGAACTATTTTCTTTAGTGGAAGAATAAATGAAAGGCGTAAAAAGACGTATTTATGGGGTAAAGGGTTAAATACACAATAATTTAAACTAGAGCTATCACTAAAGGTGATTGATACCCCCACTCCAAACTGACCTGTCACAAACAGCACAATGACATGTAGAAAGAATAATACATGCATATTAAGGAACTAACTTTCAAGTTGAAAAGGGGCATAATTCTGTCAAATTTTATGCATGAGTTGTCACAGTTGAAGAAAAGTCTCTCAGTACAACATTAATAATGTGTACCAAGTTTGACGACAATGTCATGAATAGTTTTCAAGAAAATGGCATGTTCCAAAAAATAGAAGAAAATTTCAAGTTAAAAAGGGGCATAATTCTGTCATTTGTTGGCAAGAGTTATGTAACTTCAAGTAGAGTCTGCAAACATCACACTTATAATGTGTACCAAGTTTGAAGACAATCTCATAAATAATTTTCAAGGAAATGACATGTCCAAAGAATAAATGCATATTAAGGTACATAATTTCAAGTTATGAAGGGGCATAATTCTGCCAAATTTTGTGCAAGAGTTAGTTTTCAAGAAAATGGCATGTTCAAAGAAAAAATTCTCAACAAATAGACAAAAAAATCAAGTTAAAAAGGGGCATAATTCTGTCAAATTTGGTGCAAGAGTTATGAAACCTGTTAATGAGTGTCCCCAAAAATATTGATAATGTATACCAAGTTTGAAGATTGTATCATAAACATTTTTCAAGAAAAAGGCAAATGTCCCGGAAAAACGCGACATACGGACCGACATACGGAAGGACGGACGGACAAGGCGTTTCCTATATAGCCCCCACCACTAGTGGTGGGGGTATAATAATAACTAGCTAGAGGTGGCATTGTTGTAATGGCAATGCTTCTACACCTGGTCACTATGACAGCAACGTCGATAGATAGATAATAATAGTAACATAAACAATAACTATCACGTGATGCCAAGTGTACTTCAGTAACTCTATTTTTCATTGAAATTTGTACTCCTGATGAAGACCTGAATAAGGTCGAAACTAGTTGAATGTAATAATTTGTCAACCGTAAACGGAGCCTGTGGTTATTGACACTTCCTTGGACTTTCAGTAGAAACTTGTTAGAGACTGAATAGAGAGAAGAAAAAAAACGGCACCAGATAAGAGGGAATAAAGTAATTACAGTAAAACCTCTCTATTACGATCACTAAATTGTGTTAATTATAAGGTGCTCACTACAGGTGACTGCTTAAAGCAAGGTGACAGTTAAATAGAAAGCTCCTATAGGAGCTTTCTATTTTAATTTCACATTGCTTTAAGCTGTCACTTGTCTTTAATACAATCAGTTTGCCTTGTTTTTAGTGGTCGGAACAGAGAGGTTTTACTGTATTTTCAACATTTTCTGCTTTATTTCAGGTCAAACTCTATAATGTGACCACTCGTTAGAATCTTCTCTTCGAGAAAATTCTAATGAGAAGTCACACCATAGGGTTTGGTGCAGACATGAGGATTTTAGCTTAGGAAATACTCTCCTTATCTGGAGCACTGCCCAATACAAACAGAGTTACAGTCATCAGTGCAAAACATGTGTATCAAACAGGCAACTGATATAGAATACATTGAAGAACATATTACTTTAACTCTTTCACCCCTGAAACGTTTAATGGACAATTCCAATTTTTCAATTAAGTCTAATCCATTTTGGCTTCTTACGGTTGATTTTAACATTAAAACCAGAGCCATCGCAAGATGGCATGCTCGACTATTGCAGGTTTTTTTCGTTATTGAAAATTTTATAATTTTTTTAATTTCTAAGTATAAAATTTCTAATTTAATATATGGTAATTTCTAAGTCCATCAAGGGCCATAACTCACACTAAATGCAAATTAGAATTACCTGCCTTGATTGACTGCACTAGTGGCAAGGTTGTGGTGAATTATAATGCGATACAAGCAGCAGTTGCAGAGATATAAGCTTATTTCTAGGTTGCACAAAAAACCTTAACCAAAATATCAAAGTCCATCAAGGGCCAAAACTCACACTAAATGCAAACTTGAGTTACCTGCCTTGATTGACTGCACTAGTGGCAAGGTTGTGGTGAAGTTATAATCCCATACAGGCAGCAGTTGCAGAGATATAAGCTTATTTCTAGGTTGCACAAAAAACCTTAACCAAAATTTCTAAGTCCATCAAGGGCCATAACTCATACAAAATCCAAACCAGAGTTACCAGCCATGAATTGCTGCAGTATTTGGGGAGGCTGTGGTGAAGTTATAATGCAATACAAGTATTGGTTGTAGAAATACAAGCTTATTTGTAGGTTGCACAAAAAACCTTAACCAGTGCAACGGCGACGCCTACGCCAGGGCGACTGAAATAGCCCTCCATATTCTTCGAATAGTCGAGCTAAAAATGACAAACAGTGCAGACCCTGATCTGAGGGCTCCTTAAGGAGACCTCTGATCAGGGTCTACACTGTTTGCATAGGACAAATATATTCTTCACAGATACACTGTTTGTTGACGGTGAGTATACTCGTCCCTAGAGTTGAATGTTCTAAAGCAGGTGGCTGCTTCAAGAAGGATTAAATTACACAAGCTTTTTGCTTTATTTCTGCATTGTTTTAGACTGCCACCTGTACCTCATAGTTTGTTTCTAGTTGATAGGTGACCACTTAAAGCAGGTTGAAAGTAAAGCAGAATGCACCTTTACCCTTTCCCACATAGAAGCGCCTTTTAGCGCATTTAATTTATTCCTCCATTGTCAGAAGAAAATGGTTCCCTTTTATACAGTCATGAATATGAACCATAAGAAATATTTTCTATATTCTAGCAGGTGGTAGCTTAAAGCAGGTTGACAGTAAAGCAGAATGGGCTTTTAGGAGCATTCTGCTTTATTTTCAACCTGCTTTAAGTGGTCACTTGTCTTCAAAACTAGAAATAGGCTATGGAGTAAAGGGTTAAGACTCATGCTGCTTTAGTTTCAGCCTGCTTTAAGCCACCATCTGCTAAGGTATAGCAAATATTTCTTATGGTATATTTCATTATTTTCATTATACCAAATTTATATGGGAGGGGGATAAACGGTGGTATTATATACAGTATGTGAGTATGTAGGGAACTATCCAGAGACTTTCAGATTTACTTCAAATTTTTTAGAAGTGTAAGAAAGACAACTCTTACCTTACTGGCTCCTGTCAGATGGTAGATGAGAATCACGAGCTGCATCCAGCCCTTCCACTCATCTAGAAGTGTAAGAAAGACAACTCTTACTCACCTTACTGGCTCCAGAAGTGTAAGAATGACAACTCTTACTCACCTTACTGGCTCTAGAAGTGTAAGAAAGACAACTCTTACTCACCTTACTGGCCCCTGTCAGATGGTAGATGAGAATCACGAGCTGCATCCAGCCCTTCCACTCATCTGTCTGATCTCTGTGTAACACCTCTGTCTGCAATAGGGATTGAATCAAACAGGTATTTCAAATACTATCTTTATTTCTCCGCAAAACCCTATGTTGTGACCACTCATTAGAACAGTCTAAAAGATACCATTCTAATGAGGTAACACCTCTGTCTGTAATAAGGATTGAATCAAAGGTTATTTAAAAAAATACTACAGGGCTCCAGATCAGAGTATCTCAAAACTTAAAATCTTTATTCCTTAATAAAATCCAATGGTGTCACTACTCATTAAAATCGTCTCATTAGAAACGACCAATTTGGCTGCTTAAGTCAGGTGACAGCTTAATCAAGAGCTAAGAAAAAGGACTATTTTGAATACATTTACACTATCCATTCCTATTTCAAACGTTAACAACATATTAAAATTCCTCAAACTCATACGAACAAGCACACTTTTTGGATTATAGAAACATTGACAGAGGCATCAGTTACTCTATGTCTGAATTCATATCAACTTGTGCTTGTGAAATAATGTTTATTTTCAGAACCTGGAGTAGTTTCATTACACAGAGGATCTTCAGGGCTCCAGATAAGGGGGGTATTTCAAAAATCTTTATTTCTGCTTTAAACCCTATGGTGTCACTACTCATTAGAATCGCCTCGAAGAGACGATTCTAATGAGTAGTAACACCATAGAATTTGATGCTATAATAAGTGAGAAAATGTTGGATTTCTGCAGTTTACTCCCTCTTATCTGGAGCCCTGGATTGAGTGCTCATTATTTATCATTTTTAATAAACGAGATGACTAAAATAATATGACGCGAGCCTTGGCCAGCGTCATATTCATTTTAGTGAACAATTTATTAACAATGATAAATAATGAGCACGAATGTGAGATTCTGTTTATCACATATCAAGTTTAAGCACCTATTAAATTGATTGAAGCTGTGGTTTGTAGACCCTCCGCTATAAAGAATTTCCGCCAAACTGTTACGTTGTTTACGTTAACTTCATTGTAAATGACGTCATCTGGTGTCCCGCTACATGCAGCGCTTGTGGACGAACAAGTTGTGCCGAAGCCCAAAAACCGATATTCCACTAGTGGATTACGATATTTATACAATCGCTTTATGCAACTCCCAGACAGCAAATTATGTGATAAACTAACTTCGTACACGCGTGTTTAACTTTTCTGTGTCATGAAGCACAATTTACCTTGATTGGCGGATGGTAGTTAATTAAATAATCTTGCGGGATTTTCTCTTACGTCATTAAATTTGATTTTAGTGATGTACACAAAAGAATGACTCCTACGTTATGGGCGATTATTTAACGAGTTTGATATCAGTAAATGCTGTATTATTTAACCCTTACAACGCTAATTATGTAATTGTATGTAATACATGCATATACTGGGTTCTTTTTGGGAACATACTTTTTAATAGGCATGTATTGATTTCATTGTTCAGTGTATTTTATCATGAATAAAAGTATTTAAACCCTATATGAAAATTGTTGTATATTGAATACCGAACAATTTCGTTCAATTTTTTTCCCAAAAAGAATCCAATTAACACCTGCCCAGGTGTGACAAAGGTATGAAAATCAGTAAAAATCAAGAATCTAGATCAATCACCATTTATTTTTGTAATTAGTATCCACATACTCAGCAGAATTAAATTAAAAATCAATAAAAACTACATTTAAATGATAAATAATAATTGCAGGTGGAAAATCATTGACCTAATTATTATTCCCATACCTGTAAAAGTGGTAAAACTCTGTTTGTGTTTATATAAGGTCTTTCTTCTTATAGAAACATAATTATAGTTAAAATAGAACTATTTACAATTAATATCTGTACATGGCTATTACTATTTCAAGTTCATGCTTTACAGGTGTAAATAAGGTAATAAGGTAATTAATTACCTTAATTACAGGTGTAAAAAATGGAAAATACCCTAATTAGTAATTACAGGTGTGCCAATAATAATCTGGTATTTTTTCAGTCTTGACGCGATTCATCACCATCTGAATCATTTTGTTCACCATTCAATCTATAGTGTACAAGAGTGTGATATCTCCTGAAACAAACATTCACACACAAAGCCTTTTTACAGTCAGGGCACCAGTATCTTGTTTCCACACGCTTATGGGAGTCTCCAACAGCTCGACGTTTTCCGTTATTAGGAGGGTTACAGACAACACACTGTAGAGTAGGATTCTTCTTCTTAGCTCCTTCTTTTGCTGGTATAAGCTCAGGGAAATGTCTCTCTGTCAAGCGATTTTGCTGATCATGTTGTGAAGGCCGCCCTCTTTTCACACTTCTGTTCGCATGTGTACTCATTAGCTGTTTTGCCAGTTTCAGACGGAAGTTGAAATGTGTAAGTGGGTGTTCATGTGTGTTATTCTCCAGGTAAAGTATGTAAGCATTAGTTATGGCCATGTTCAGTATGTGGAAAAATAACTTAACCCACCACTTCAGACTCTTTCTACTAAAGCAATAGTACTTCCCTAACTGATCGAATACGTCCACCCCTCCCATATGTTTATTGTAATCTAGCACACATGACGGTTTCACAATTGGTATGCCGTTACGGTCAACTTTTTGTGTGACTGTCATAGTGGGTTCATGTTTGGTAGACAGTAAGGAGACTTCACGTTTGTCAGCCCATTTTAAAGCCACTAAATTACCCCTCTGCCTAAAAATGACTTGATCACGTTTCAGCTTTTTCATTTTCAAAGCCACCGGCATCTCTTTTCGATTTGTTCTAACAGTTCCAACATATTTTGTATCTTCTGCAAATAATTCATCGCACAAAGTTGGTGATGTATAGTAGTTATCGCAGTATAATGTGTGACCTTTATTTAACAATTCTTTTCTCCTGATAAGTCCCATAACAACATGGTAGGAATGTCCGAAAGCATTTTCAAACTCAGTCTGATTCGGGTCAGGTTCATAGTCTTTGCCACAATAAATATCAAAGTCACAAATATAACTGGACTGACTTTCTGCCAAGATGTATAACTTCACACCAAATCTGTCTGGCTTATTAGCAATATATTGTTTAAAAGAAAGTCTCCCTTTCCAGGGCACCATGCCTTCATCAAGGCAAACATGTTCCCTCGGCTTATACACCTGTCTGAATCTTAAAGAAATAACAACATATATAGGTCGAATTTTGTGTAGTGGGTCGAACAACTCATCTCCACGAGGAAAAGCAGTTTCATTATTTGATATATGAAAAAAAGTCAGCAAATTTAAGAATCTGTCCCTTGGCATAGCCTCATTGAAAGCTTGAGTTGCAATTAGTGGATCAGTGGTCCAATATTGAGTGAGCAGCGGCTTTTCCACTAACCCCATTACGATGGTCATTCCAAGAAACTTTTTAATTTCATCAATATCCGTTTCTTTCCAGGTGTTCATTCTGGCGAACAGTTTCGGTCTTTTAATCAATCTTATCTGTTAATAATAACGATTAGTCTCCATATTCCCGTCCAAATCAACTGTCAAGCCAAGACTTCCAATAAAGGGTGGGGTAAAAATTTCGTTAATTTCTCGTCCCCAGCCCAAATTAACATCAGATGGTAAGTCGCGGTCGCCATCTATCAATTCAGCATCATAAGTTGGTAACTCCCCATCCATGTTTAATAGATCATCGAGGTCAAATCCATCGAAATCTGCCTCGGAATCCGAGTCGCCATACATTGCGTTTAGCTCGTCAGCCATCTTGAATATTTACTTTCGCATTTTGGGAAATGCGTTTCTAATTTAAGATTTTCAAACCTATGTTTAGTAATAATCAACCAATCAGATACGGCAAACTGCTATCGGAAGTGCGTAGAATATGAAAACCGAGGCTAGGTAGACGGCAGCACCAGTTGGTTTCATAGCAACGGGGATTTCCTTAGCCTTTGACTAATACGAGAAAATTCGGACCCGTCACCTACGTACGCGATATACAAAACGAGTTATTTCGGACCCCGCATTGTAAGGGTTAAGCTTCCATGTGCTAAAATATAGAAAATATTCCCTATACTATATATTCATGGCTGATTAAATTGGAACTATTTTCTTCAGCGGAGGAATAAATCATACCCGCTAAAAGGCGCTTCTAAGGGTTAATCAAGGGACAATATAGAATGAATTCAAACGATGGAGATCGAACTGGCTGTTTAAAGTCAGGTGACCGCTTGGACAAGTTTTACTGTACAAGCATTATTCTGATTGTATGTACTTATGTCTGTATGGGCCAGGGGCCCGTTTCATAAAACTTCTTACGACGAATGTTATCGTAGGTCAAAACTTTAAAATACATTTAATTTCTGATTTCTCTATCTAATCCTGTCTTGTCACATCTCTTTGAAATTAAATAAATATTAATTGAGACGTTTATAATCAGACTTCCGACAACATTTGTCGTACGAAGTTTTACGAAACGGGCCCCAGGCGTCTATAATGCGATATAGAACTGCGTACCTTGTCTGTGCTCTCTGTAAAGAAGATACCCAGGATCATGACGTAGGCAAATGGCAGGAAGAAGTTCACATGGGTGTAGTACTTGTTTTCCTTCATGAAGAAGTTTGTTCTGAAATAAACAACAGCATAGGTTTTGAAAACAGTCCCTGGAAACACAGAGGGAATGACTCTATTTACCTGGTTTTCTCATCACATAGCTAAACTTGCCTTTAATCCTTTACCCCATAGTCTGTTTCTAGTTTTGAAGACAGGTGACTACTTAAAGCAGGTTGAAAGTAAAGCAGAATGCGCCCTACCTAAAACTGCCATGTGCTAGAATATAGAAAATATTTCTGTTGGAAAATGTTTATGACTGTATAAATTGGAACTATTTTCTTTTGTGGAGAAATAAATCAAATGTGCTAAAAGGCGCTTCTATCAGGGAAAGGGTTAAGGTAGCCAATTCAGGTGTAAGAAATGTTCAGGACTCAAGATATGAGGAGTATTTCCCAAGTTAAAATCTTCATGTTTGCTTAAAACGTAGGTGTCACTAAAAGTGACACCATAGACCTTGGTGTAGACCGTAAGGAGAAAATATTTGACAGGTGTAATTTACTCTTAATCTCGAGCCCTGAATCTTGCAATAAAAGTCTATAAAGGGAAATCACTCTACCTGTCACAGAGGAAGAAGTAAGCCATGATGATTCCCAACTTGGACAGAGAGGTGAGAATTTCATAGAGAGACTGGGAACCTTCAACAGGGGAGGCAACTGCACCATTACCATTCCTTGACACAACTCTCTGGCCATTTTCTGCAGAATAAAACTAGAACATTAGAAGCATATCACTTTTAAATCTAAAACAAATTCCTAAACTCATTGCCCCATAACCTGTTTCTAGTTTTGAAGACAGGTGACCACTGAAACATGTTGAAAGTAAAGCAGAAGGCACATTCTGCTTTACTTTCAGCCAGCTGTATGCTACCATCTGTTAGAATAAAGAAAATATATCTATGATACATATTAATGACTGTATAAAAAAGAAATATTTTATATACTGGAGGAATAAATTAGATACATCAACAAGCATATCCATGGAGCAATTCATCCCGGAAACTTGAAATGGACAATTCCAGTATCTAATTAAGTCTAGTCCATTCTTATTTACTATTCATGGTTGCTTTTCTTAATGTATTGCAAACCAATAAACGGTGCAGATCAGAGGGTTCCTCTAAGAGTGATCTGGGTCTTCACTGTTTGCATAGGACAAATGTACTCTTTACAGATACACTATTCAATGACCAAAACTGGTAAAGAGAGGCTTTTTAAATGACACGTATACTCCTTGCTAGGGTTCAATAAATCTGGCTATACATGTATTTTAAAACTTACCAGTTCTCACTTTCACACCATTTCTTCTCATTCTTCTGCGGTAGATTAGCAGTCCCAATGTTGACACCATGCTACAAAACAAGAAGTACAATGTATCCAACGAAAACTCAAAATTTTATGCAAATAAAAAAGTTATGCAAATAACTGACACTTTTAGAAAATAGACCAAGATCAGTCAGATCCCAAAGGAGCTGTCTGATCCGAGTCGTCACTATTTTCTTATAGGATCTTGTCTGACATGCACTTGGCGCCATGTGACCATTTTATGTGTCGCGGTGCTGTAAAACCCAACTCAATCAATCAATTAATCTGGCATGCATTATCTCCTGAGGGAAAGCTTGCCTTATCTTAATCATCAAGGAGATATTTAAGATGATCTATGTTCATCTTCTGCTTTACTTTCAGCCTGCTTTAAGCTTACATCTGCTAGAATGTTGAGAACAAAAATTCTTATAATACACATTCATGAGGACCATAATTGAAATAGAGTATTTCTTAATCTTTTTTGTGTAATGCTTGGCATATAATGTTGAGTGGCATGGCTGTATTAAATCATACACATTGTTGCTTATTGTTTACTGTGTATGTTTTTAATAACAGATTGCCATGTTATTGTACATTTTATGTTGAAATAAATCTATCTATGATTGTATAAATTGGAATTTTCACTATTTTCTTCAATGGAGGAATAAATTAAAGGCGTACAAATTAATTTTGCACCTGTATAGGCTCTATAGTGGTCAATGCGACAGGTGTGTGAGAATCTTGCAATGACAGATTATGAAAATGATTCAATCAGTGTCTGATCCAGACTCCACACTGTCAGAAGGAAAAACATTTTTCCACTCTGCAGAATTCTTTTAATTCCCAATTCTGTTAACTCTTTCAACACTATGGACCTGTCCAAGATCATTACATTTGCAAACAGTGTAGACCCAGATCAGAGGGCTCCTATAGGAGCCCTCTGATCAGGGTCTGCACTGTTTGCCAATTTAAAGCAAAATTTATTTAAACTATCCAGAATTCCAAGCAGACTGGTTCATGTTTGGTAATTAAGAAGATCCACAAGGGATCCACATGAGTTACTTAGTGTTGTAAGAGTTAACTCCCGAACTGTTAACCTTGACACTTGAAACTTTATACAGTAAGACCTCGATAGTACAACCACTAAAATGAAGGCTAATTGATTGTATAATAGAGAGGAGACGGCTTAAAGCAAGGTGACAGTGAAACAGAAAGCTCCTAAAGGAGCTTTCCATTTCATTGTCAAATTGCTTTAAGCGGTCACCTACCATAAACACCCTTATAATGAACATAATTTAGTGGTTGAAATAGAGAGGTTTTACTGTAATTTGGTCAAACACCTTTTTTCTACAATGCATGCATTCAATGACATTGCACATCGAGATAAAAGCAAATCAGTTAAAAAAAATTAATGAAAATAATAAAATAAAAAGAAAAAAAATATGATAAGAATGATAAGAAAAAATTAAGTAAAGGTCATACAGGGCCAATGAAAGATGAGGGACGATAATAAGAAATTGAGCTGCCTTCAGGATGATTATTTCTTGCAGATGATTTCATGCCGATGATTTAAGGAAGATGATTTTGGCCAATCCCATTTGCTGCAAAACAGTGCATGTGACCAAAACCGCTGAGGAGGAACCTACCAGACGAGGAAGAAAGCTGCCACTATGACTTGAAGGGTGGTCGTGGGCTCAGCGTTACTGCAGCATGTTCCGTCATTGTGGTTCATCTGGTCGTTACAGTACATATTCATCAACATTTGTACGTCCTGCAGCAGGAGAGAAGAGATACCAAAACACAGTCCTGAAGGCCGTTTCATAAAACTTCGTACGACAAATGTTGTCGTAAGTCAGATTATAAAAGTCTCAATTATTATATATTTCTCCATCTAATCCTATCTTGTGACATCTCTTTGGAATCGTCTTGAAAAAACGATTACAAAGAGATGTCACAAGACGGGATTAGATAGAGAAAAAAGAAATTAAATGTATTTTAAAGTTTTGACTTACAACAACATTTGTCGTACAAAGCTTTATGAAACGGCCCCCAGTCTTGGATAAGTCAAACTTACCCGAGTTTCATTTATAACCATCCATAAATGCAAGTTGTGAGTGGGATTTAGATTTGTTATGATTTTAACCCTTTCATTGTCAATGATGCCATAAAGCGTGTTTGCAAACAGTTTGGGTCCTGATCAGAGGCTGCGTAACACGACATCTGATCAGGACCAAAACTGTTTGACACTCTTATTGATATATATTAAGTGGTACAACCTTGCTTCAAACTTTGAAACGTGTCTTGCAGACACCAATACTGAAGCAGACAACAATAAAGCGGTGAGGGGGGTAAAAATCTCAGAAATAATTTGATCATGAAAGGGTTAACAGTATTTCAGTCATATCGCCACGTCCAGCTAATAGCAGGTAGAGAAAGACCCCAGAAGCCCTTTATACACTGTTTCAGGAACATTTCAGCAACTGGATAGAACAAAAGACCTTCCGCAAACCAGCTGGAAGACTTCACTATTAGCAGGAAAAAGGTTAAAACAAACCTTAAGCACAATACTATAGGAATAAACAATATCTTTTTGCCGTTCATGACGGTATGAACACATTAGCTTCGCAGGGGATAAGTTTCGTAAACGCCCGAAGACTTTACAGGGTGAATGTAAATATCGTGAAATGTTAAGACTGACAGGTTCTCTCGCTGCAATAATGTAAAGAAGTACAGTTTTGCACTACCATTAGTCTTAATTAACCCATTACCTCATAGCATGTTTGCAGTTTTGAAGACAGGTGATTACATAAAGCAGGTTGAAAGTAAAGCAGAATGCGCCTTAAGGCGCATTCTGCGTTACTTTCAGCCTGCTTTAAGCTACCATCTGCTAGGATATAGCAAATATTTCTTATGAAACATATTCATGACTGTATAAAATAGAACTGTTTACAGTGTAAATATATGTATTTATGGGTTAATGGTTTAATTCCTGTTTGAAAATGTTGATGCCTTATTTTAAATTGGGTGGCAAATTCCCCCCTTACTGTACATGAAATATTTCATTTGCCACCTACCATCTGCAGAACTGAATTGGAGAGATGTAGGCCGTCTACTAGATCTTTCTTCATACCCTGAGCTACAAGACGCGAGGAGCTCCAGATCTTGGCTGCATTACCTTGTCTGTAATTAGAAACACAAAATCATAACTAAAAATCCCTTTCCTCCTCATAAGCATCGCAAGACCCATTTAGCTCTCTTTTTCTAAGCACAATAAATGAACATTGAATGGTGGTTTTAAATACAGGTGGAAGCTGCTTTATTTTCAATCTCCAGATATGAGGAAATAAACTGAACAGTTGTTGTTTCTGCTGAGGTTTATAGTCCCGCATAAGCTTCATCAGATGCGTCATCCCATATAAACTGAACAAAACCACTATTTCCTCTTTTATATGAGAACTAGACCCTATGGTGTCACTACTCATTAGAATCGGCTCAAAGAGCCGATTCTAATAAGTAGTGACACCATAGGGTTTAATGCAGAAATAAAGATTTTAGATTTTGAAATACTCCCCTTATATGGAGCCCTGATTCTGTTTTAATCTGCTAGAATATAGGACATATTTCTGAGGGTGCATATTCATGACTGTATAAAAGTATTAAAACATGTATTTACAGTGTAGTGGGTTAACAATCAATTTTAATTGATTACCTACTATCAATAGTAATTACACAAATTTGATTTGATTCCATTTATAACCTATTGTAGGGAAGATGTTATTCTTTCTCTTAAATGATACTAAACTTAATGCAATTAACATAGAAAATGTTCTGTTTTTCTAAAATGTTTTGTTTTTCTAAAAGAATAACATCTTCTCCACTGTATATGTCTGTGTGTACGTACAAGACTTCCAGGGCCACCTTGTTATAGATATCAATCTGCTCATTGGTGATCATAGATCTGTTCCCATACATACGGCTCTCTAAGACAGGATCTGTAACCATAGAAACAAGTGAATCATTAAAATAGACTTAAAATTATGTGGTCTAGTGGTAACACACTCAACTATGATATTAGGGGTCATGAATTTGATAGCCAATACATGGCAGAAATAGACTTTAACAAACAAATAAAATTAAAATTAAAATATTATCTGGAATGATTTTCGTTCTTTTTATCTATTAGGTGCTACAGTAATACTATGATCTAATCTGAGATAAACGATACTATGATCTAATCTATGATAAACAATACTATGATCTCATCTATGATAAACAATTTTATTCTGATTTGCAGCATGCTTCCAATAATTATCAAACTCTTTCTTCTATCAGAAAATTTGAAAAACTCCGTAAAAGCAAAAGTACAATGTCATAGGTCATGCTAATTGGATAGCAAGGAGTAGCCAACATTGAAATTTCGTGACACAGAAGGGGTTAACAACTGCCAATTACTTACCTTGTAATGTCCATATTATGTCAGTTGATTCCTTCATCTTTTCAAAGTGGGGTACTATGTAGGTTAGATTTGCTGCAAATATATCAGAAACAAAACTCTAATTATTTTCTACATTAACTCTTTGCATGCTAGCTGCGGATACACATGCCACAGTGATTAAAACAGTCGCCGACGACAATTGTTGCAGATGAAAAAACTACCCAGCATGCAGAGAATATAGGAAATTTGGAGCATTTCAAATACCAAAATCCTTATGCCTTAAAAAATCTCTGTGACTAGTCCAGGGCTCCAGATAAGAGGTAGTTATTTCAACAAATCAAACATTTTATCACTCATTTCAGCACCAAATCCTATGGTGTTACTACTCATTAGAATCGTCTCGAAGAGACGATTCTAATGAGTAGTGACACCATAGGGTTTAATTCAGAAATAAAGATTTTAGTTTTTGAAAAACTACCCTTATCTGGTGCTCTGCTAGTCATTGGATTGTTCTTATTGGAGGCATTTAAGTCAGGTGTCTACTTAAGGCAA